>JAIGNY010000993.1:395000-477500 GCA_020152595.1 Chiridota heheva | reverse complement strand
ATTCCGGATCATCTCCTTAATACGGAGGACTAATTTTACGTGTTTAAGAAATGTTGGTAGCCATCGGAAGTAAATGTTTGTTGTTTCGGTGATGTTATATATTCGTTACATAATGCCCCATAGCACTGTATTGACATGGTGGCTCACTGGGTTTGCACTGGATATGTTCCGTAAAGCATCCTTGCTTTTACAATGTAGCCTTGTCTGTACTTCGTTGAGGTGAAGGGTGGAGTTTGTGGATCTATATAATAGTGCTCAATTCTGATAAGGTTCAAAATTTGTACATGTAAATAAGCTTGTTTTACAAGGCACTGTGACGTCATCTATTTCCCACTAATTTATACGTCATGCTGGGCTGTTCCATTTCTAAAATGGGGGTGGATGGCTTTTAAGAATGTTTTCAACATGGTTTTGGGTTCACATTTTTAGGATGTTTTTATGGCATTTTGGATGTTTCGACAGACCTGCATGGTTACGCTTCATGCATAATATTTTAACATCTGTTGACAGACTTTTAAATCAATTAAAAACCATGAAAACAAAAATATCAATATTCATGATATATCTGTGACATATTTTCCCCATGTCAACCCATTGTTTTCCAATCCTTGGTCACACTACTTTGAACCGCATTATCTAAATTTGCAATTGGTTTTTAATGTTAAGCACTCACCTACTTCAATCTCTGAAAATGTGAAAAGAAAAACATCAATAAATTGAGCTGTGCCACCTGTCATACACCACACACATTGCATAAATTGAATATTCTTCAGTTTAATGAATAACAACCTAAAAACTAAATGTCATATTTGTGTTTTCTTCAGACAACAGTGATTCAAAACTAAAAGCTCTTTCAGGTGGTCAATAGGCCTAGTATGTTAATATATCTTTAGAAATACATTACGTTAAAATTACATTTTTCCAACAAGAATGTTCTTTGGATACTAAGGATATTTTACCATATATTAACCAAACAGGTGGAACCGCCCCGATAAGCCGCATCATGATCGGAGCAAACATTTGTCCAAGAATGGTCCGCAAATATGCGTATTGGAATGTGCGTCTTAAAATGGAATTCAGTGTTGCATACCGTATAGTTACACTCAAATCCTACAAAAATTTCGAGTTCATGCAACCAAGCAAGTTAGTCTAATTGGTGAAGGCTTTTTTTTTGGTAAAGATTTGAATATTCTTTGTTTTTTCCTTTAACCTCGATATATTTGTTCATTTTCACCAACTTGAAAACGACCATATATCATGGAATAGCGAACTGCAAATTAGAGGTGTGTCCCCTCTCAACCAATTCACATTGCAGGAAACAAACTTAGGTGTGCGTGAAAACTTTGATCAGTCATAACTCAGTCAGTTTGTGCAACAAGTTAGATTGATATATGTACTGTTTTGATAGATTCTTCAAAAACATGGGAAACTTCGTAAAAGGGATGGAACAAGAATGTAACTTACTGCAAAAGTGAACAACCATCTGCATATCAGTGTTGCATCTTCGCAGTTTTGTTTTAGGAAGACGTCAAGCTTCTTGTGAAGTGAAGGCATTTGAGGTAATCAAAGCTCATTATGTTTGATGTATCCAGCAATTATTTTGCAGCTTTCTGGATCATAAATCATTAATCCATACAAGTCTAACACCTGGTAATAGCTTAAAAGT
This sequence comes from Chiridota heheva, assembly GCA_020152595.1. Taxonomy (NCBI): domain Eukaryota; kingdom Metazoa; phylum Echinodermata; class Holothuroidea; order Apodida; family Chiridotidae; genus Chiridota; species Chiridota heheva. Next base: position 475,834 of record JAIGNY010000993.1, on the reverse strand, counting down.
GTATCATACTTTTTTGGAAGAAGTACAGGAAAAAGTGTATCCTGACCTTAAAAACAACGAAGACGGCAAATCTAGTTCAGAAGAAATCTTTGCCGGGTCAATCGTTTGCTTAAAACATACACATTGGGGAATCTTTTTCTAATATAAATGAACACTTGGGGAATCTTCACCTAAGCAAAAATTAATAAAAGAGTAAAGGCTTGAAGAAGGAATGTACTGTACTGTATATATAAGTTTGGCAATTAACTGCTGTTTAAACTTGTTGCTTGCAAAGTGAGGTATTATCTCACAATCCTAAATTCAAGTGGAGGTTAAGTTCTTCTTCTTTCTGCAATAATATCAAAGTGTTCTTTTTAGCAAGTAGTTTATTTTATTTATTAAAGGTGTAATTATGGACAGAGACATCATTAACTGTTGATTTAAATTCCACTATAACACACAAAGCAAAAAAATAAAAATTGGTAGCGATTTCCATTTTACAGCTTTTTGAAGATTTTTGTGCAAATATTCCAAACATTGTTGTTACTCTTGTTATGTGTGAACAGCACGGTTTCTGTTTTCTTATGCATATCCATTGTTTTCAACCTTCTGCCATTTTTTTTTTTGAAAAAGGGAAGATAATTTTAATAAAGAGGATTACCATACCTCCCAACCAAGCTCAAGCTGAAGAAGGCATTTTAAACATTTTCAAGGTTTCAAATTAAGGGAATAAAAGATTACAAAAGGATTTTGAGATGTCCTGTTCATACATCACATTTTTCAGTATATTATAAAATTTTCAACCTTTGATTACTCATAACTTGAAAAATTCATGTGCTATTTTCAAAATTCAAAGATAGATTATTAAGCTCAGAATTGAATGTTCTTTTCGCTACACGGTTGATCAGTATATCATAAGCATGCAAATTTATATTACCAAACAATTGTGCCAAGGTTCAGCTAATAAATATGTGCCTTAATGTCTGTTCTGTGTTGAAAATTGTTCTCGTTGCAGTAATTAGAGAAAAAATAATGATTAAGTTACCTAAAACCTATTTTTCCAATTCTATTCAATAGGAATAGGAGTTCTGTTGGAAAATATTTATGCACCACAAACACCATTCATTGCTGCATTTGATAAGTTTGCTTTAAATCTATGTATTTTACATGGTTTTACTCGTAGTTCCCTCGCTCTTCTTGAAAATAAGAAGTGGCTTTCCCTTTTGTCAAAACTTCAAATTCTATTATCATTTCATAGATCATAAATTTCCTGTTATGAACCCTGCTGCTATCATCACTGTACTGTACTAGTAGCTAATATGATAGACATCAGGTCGCGTGATGTTGAGTGTGTGTGTTTGTCTGTGTGTGTGGGCGTGTGTTACACATTCCTTGTAGACACAATATCCCAAGAACAATACATCGGATTTGTGTCATATCTGGTACATATATGGGCTATATTCTGTTTGTATGCCCTATTATTTTGGTAGCGATGTAATGAATGTTTAACGAGCAGGCTGGCCTGGCATGGCTTTATGTAAATTCTCGAAATGGTGATAAATGTTTAACTGTGTTTTGCTTCATACTTGTAAGATATTGTTGTTAGTTATTATGCACATACTAATGCTGTCAACGAGTTCTATTTCATTAATATAATGATGGGCATGGCTTATGAATATACATGTTATTTAGCATATTTCATGACATGCAATGACACTTGATATAAAACTTGCAAATCAACTAACATGAAATAACGCATCGTAATCACTAAACCTTTACTTTTTCTGGCTCTACATTCTTTTATTGAGCTGTGGTGATTAATATGTGTGTCCTACCTGCACTTTTTGCCTATTACAGCAATTGTTTTACTCCCTAGTCATAACCCAGTATAAATTTGCTGCTCCATGAACTGTTTAACTCTTTTATTAATATTTAAAAACATATCAACTAATGTTAATACTTTATTAAAATTAAGAATGCTTCATGCTTCAACTATTGAGTCTTAGAGACATTTACAAAAGTGCTTTTTTCAATAGATTTATTAAGTTTGCATAGGAAATTGTGTTGCAGATGCAGAAAGGCTTGCGGTTTTCATTGACGGTACATCAATCAATGGTAGAATCACCTAATGTTTTGCATCATTTTTGATGTTTGTATCATTTTGTATCTATTATCTTGAATATCTTGTTGGTGCAGCCATCACATCGGAATTCATTCAAAAGGTGAGAATATATGCTTCCTAAGAAATAAATTTGGTCAAATTACCAGATTAATACTGTCAAAACAACAGAGATAATGAATTCCAACTTATCGATTGAATAAGTCCAAGGACATTCCACACTGCAAAGTTTAAAGCAGATGAGAATAGCCCAAAACACATGATGTCACATCATTTATGGTTATACATTGCAGAGGTTTGTTTCCTGCTTATACCATGAATGAATTTGGAATTCCATATTTAGGTCTGGAAATTTAAGTTGGAATCTTTGTGCTATTATGGTTTGTATTGCATTTTATTGCTACTTTATTTTTGCCCTCTCCGTGGACATAAATCAGGAGAAATCCCTTCTTGCAAGATCGTTAAAGGAATATTTGATGCACCCCTTTCATGAAATTAAAGGTTTGTTCCCATGACCTTTCATTTCATCATGAATGACATAGGTAAAAAATTTAAAAATTGTGAAAAAGCCATGTTGATATGTTATTCCTACAATAGCTTAACAATTCTTTTTTTTTTTGTTTGACAAGAATCACTATTTATTCTTTACTCTAAACAAGGTACATGAACAGACGGTTGATATAAGGTTTTGATTATTTTATACTATGACCTATCACAATAACGATTCAAAAATATTTCTTATCACTAAAAAAATAAATTAAACGAGAATACATCAGAAACTGACATGGCTTTGTTAACATATTATCATACTAAATGAGGAAGTAGACTTGGTCGAGTCACTTTTGAGCTGGGAGGAAAAGTTCTTGGAATTTTATAGCATCTTGTAAGAATAACAGCATGGTTTTTCATCAATTTGTTTAACTGTCTTGTATTATACATAAATGAACATGATAATCCATAAAAATATTTGTCTCATTTTCATTTTCAATATTTCTCCTGTTTTTAAATCTCAATACAATATTGAATGTCATTTTGCTTTTCAGATTTTTGCGCAGGTCAACCCAGGGCTAGAGAAAGAGTAAAAAACAGAAAGAAGAAAGAAAAAGAAATATTGAAGCATTAGCCCCAAAGTACTTGCCTTGGCCAATAGCTTAACAAACTTTCACAGTGGATGGATTGTATAGAGAGTCTTAACTCTTTACAGGAATATTCCCATGAATTTTCATAATCATTTACATTAGTGAGGACAATAAAAGAAAAAATATATATTTCCTTTAATGTACACTGGTCTGGATGGTGGTATTGTTGCGGGAGAGAGAAAGTTGGTGGACGTCAGTAACAGTCTCAATCATATAATGCTTATGATAATTCACGGTAATATTTCTTTTTGGAACAGAGATATCCATTCAAAAAAAGGATTCAAGGGGTTAAGAACATGTAATGACAACGTTATTTACTTCAAAAACATTTCAAAATCTGTTCGAAAATGGCCATTTCACTATTGTTTTTAAAGGAGCACTGGACCGCTTAATTTGCAAATTTAACACATATATCATCCACAACAGATTGATAAACTTCATGTTTCTATAGCCCACAGATGACGTGAGGGCAAAGGTCACTTGAATATTCATATTAACCAGAAAATTGCTATACCGTTGTGTGATAGATAAGCATTAGACTTTTTGGGAACCCCTAAAAATACGCCCTCACATTTCGGTCTAGTGCTCCTTTAATTATTTGCAAATTTGTCAATGGTCATACCTCTCTATCATCTTATGTAATTTCATTGTAATCTGTCACAATTCTTTGAATGAAAGAGGCCTAATTTTTGGAAGTTGATTTTAACTCTTCATTTCCAGACTTCAAACTGGATCAAATAGTTTGATTTTAAAGAGTTTGAACTTGTATTTCAACATATAAACCTCCAGACTGAAATGCTAATTATCCTGTCTCCAACAAAGTTGGTGAATAGTGTTTAATATACCATTGTTACCATATGTCTGCCTGTACATCGGCCCATCCATCCACAAAGGTTTATGCCTTTCAGAAGGATTCCAGATGTATCTGCACTGAGCTTTCAGTCGGAGATTGTGTAGATAATTTGATTTCTAACTTGACATGTCAAGTCATGTTTTTTTCTAATGGGGTTAATCAAATGAAAGTTAAGGAGTTTGAATGTTTTACTATTATGTCAAATTATCAGGTAGACAGATTGAGAGGGCTGGTGTACAGTGAAGCATGAAACCATTAACTGTTTCAGTTAATAGCTCCATAGTGAAGAAAGAGACTGCAAGTTGGGGTCGAGATGTGGTGGGAGATGTATTTTCAATTTCAGTATATCCGTAGATGAGTTGGGTTGGAAGATGAGTGGAAAACTGATAGGTGAAGGGAGGATGTTTTTAGAGGAGAAGGTGTTTTTTAGGTGGAGGGTGGGTTTTAGAGTGGAGGGTGGGTTTTAGAGTGGAAGGTGAGTTGTAGAGAGGATGGTGAGTTGTAGAGTGGATGGTGGGGTTTTCGAGTGGACTGTAGGGTTTGAGAATGGATGGTGGGATTTTAGTATGTTCTAATTTTTCATGCAGTAAATTTTCATCAAGGATATATGTTAACTTCTTTCTTTAAGCATCAGTCAATGCAGTTTGACAGCTGAATGAAAAAATATTTGTAGCCAATTTATGTGTGTGAATTTACTTATTTTAATAAGTGAGCCTAAAAATTCACAGAGAAATACAGAAAAACAATCATTAGATCAGTTTGGGTAATTTATAGACCTAAATGCTCCCAGTTTCGGGAAATTGTGGTGCTTTAAACTATATGTTTGAAGCACCAATTGTAATTGGGTCTGTTTGCTTTAAATGTTTTTAGGAATGTTCAGGTTTAATTGGTTTTTAAAACATCTCATTATATATTAGGATTTTAAAGTACACAAGTATAATAAGATGTTCCTATACTATAATTCAATATTTGTGGATCACAACCACAAAACGTCGTGGTTTTGCAACTTTTGCAAGTTGGTAGATTTTACTGTCATCATTCATCACAAGCCTACTAGCTTGTTGACGCACTCCTTTAGATCATTGATTGGATAAAAGTGAGTTGTGTTGGGTTGTGGAATGTAAGGTTAATGTTATATGTTTAGTGTAGTATGTCTGATGTAGTTTTTTAATGTAGTATGTTTGTTTTGACATATATTGAGTGAAAAATAAAGCTTTTGACTAAAGCTATGGTGATGCTTTCAAGCTCAATTTTTGTACTTTAACATAAAATTTACGGTTTTTTCACTGGAAAAACCGCTGCCATGACTTTAAAAGATTTGTTCACAGTATTTTAAATCTACGGTCCAGCATTTACGGTATTTTAAATCTACGGTCCAGCATTTACGGTATTTTATTTCTACGGTCAAGCATGTACGGTATTTTATTTCTACGGTCAAGCATGTACGGTATTTTATTTATACGGTCAAGCATGTACGGTATTTTATTTATACGGTCAAGCATGTACGGTATTTTAAATTAACGGTCCAGCATTTAAGATATTTTCAATCTACAGTCCAGCATTTACGGTTGACTTAAATTTTACGGTCCAGCATTTACGGTCGACCTAAATTTTCCGATCCAGCATTTATGGTTGAATTAAATTTTACAGTCCAATATTTACGGTTAAAATAAACTTTATGGTCACATTGGAGAATACGGTTACCGTAAAATTTACAGTTTACACTGGAAAAACTGCTGCTATGACTTTAACCAGTTTTTTTTTTTTTTTTTTTTTTTTACGGTTTTTGTTTTACAGTGTAGCCTACCTGATCTGTTTATATAGTAAATCGGGTAGATTATACTATGACTAATAGGATTTGTATTACTTATTTGTATATTTGTATAAGTACCGTGTTTCTTATTTTTGTTGTTACAGGACGTGAAAAAGTAGATTTTGCGATGGGTGTTGTTTTAAACGACTATAGGCGCATATAGCCGTTCTTAGCTAAATTGTTTTAAACTGCATTGAAAGCTATACCACAGGCTTTAGCGGTAAGCGCATAGCGAGAAGCTCAAATGGCGTGAGGTGTAGGTACAAAGAGATGGGGTAAGCACCACTGTTTTGTTAAGGGCTGAGTCTCCAAGCCCCCTCCCACTTTCTGCTCCTATTGTTGACTATCTATTAAACCATTTGAACAAGCATAATATCCCACAAAAATTGTGTAAAATTAGCAACCTACAGCTTTCTATCCCTTTCCATTTTCCATGTCCTTTCACTTGGAGAATAACAAAACTTCGAATAAAAAATCGCACGAAGTTCTTTGACAAAGCTATTACAGTGTAAGTTTTCTTTAAGAAATTATCGCAGAGGAAACTTTTAAAACTTTGTTAGAAAAGTTGACAAGATTTTCATTCCATTAATTTCCTTTTTTCTTAATATCACCTGCTTTTAAAAAAGAAACATTTAACCTTCCCGTTCCTTTCCTGTAGGTATGCATCAATGAAACGGAGTTCTTTGACAACAGTGTCGCCATGTACAAGTTTGTCATGCACAGTCAACTTGCAATTCTTCGGAAACCGTTGGACAGGAAGGAATGGGAGTTCACCCCACTCACAGTGAACGCCTACTACAGTCCCAACGAAAATGAGATGGGTAAGACGACCCAATCGTGTACAAACATATACGACGAGGAAGCAGGAGGTGCTATCTGGTCATCTATGCTTTGATCTAAGTATGGTCAAATTTGACCATAATTTGTATATGGCAATATGATTCGAACTGAATTATTTAGATGGTCAACAATGTCAGCAACGGAAACAGTTTGGAGCGACGTAAAAGAGAATCAAATGAATTTTGTAATGGTCACGCAAGTTTATCTGTTGTGAAAAAGGACTTCAAACGAAACAAAATGGTGAAAAAACTACTTCAATATCTTATTCCATATATCCAAGTTTAAAGTTCTGTCTTATCTATGTAGAAATAACTGATGTAGAAAGTCTACTATGGAAGATTGGCGTTCTCATCCTCACATTCTTAGCAATTGTTAATTATTTTCATGAAAATTTATTCAACTTTTTTACTATTTGAATTCTTTTTTCTTAAAATTTCTTCAGGTGGTAAATTATAATTACCTTTACAAGATTCTGTTTTACTTTTTTCCTGACATATCCAATGGCTTCTTTTGCCACAAAATCGTAGGACAAATTATGACAAATTACAAAAAAAACTTTGACGAATCTGATACTGTGATGTCACAACTAGTCTGATTAAAGTCGCTTCTACAATAATGATACCAAACTTTAAATTTGAATATATCCTTATCGGAATAAGATTTTTGAATGCTTTTTTCACCATTTTGTTTCTTTTAGAGTCCTCTTCCAGATAAGATGGATTCAATTGACCCCTCACCTAATCATTTAAGAGTCTTTTTAACTCAGACTATGATGTTTAATCCATAGTATTGTTAGGTTGTGCGTAATTAGGGGCCGGAAAAGGGAAGTGAATAAAACTTGTTCTTTTTTCTCTTTAATAAGTTATGTAATTTTTTTTGTATATAATTATTTGACGCTTTGTTGGAAAATGGTAGACTGCTTTGTAAAAGTCCATGCTTCATTTAGTCTTCCTCATATCAATGTGGGGAGTACATTTCTTTGAGCATTTTCGTGTGTACATATAAATGAATATATTGAAAATGTGGAAAAACTCACTTTTAAAACCGTTTACCCCATAGAAACATGTTAGACTCTTCTATTAGAAATTGAAGATGCCACTTAATGTCTTTGGATTCAAGTGATCATTCAAGTAGTCATTGTTATCAGGAATGCAGCAAACAACACAAAAGTGTTGATACTTTTAACTTCAAAGTATGACTAATTACTTTGTTCTTATACTAATGAAAAGATATGTTTTGCATTTACATCTGAAATTATTGCAGTAGAACATTGTTTGTATGTTAAACTAAGTTCGTTTTCCTTTAAATACATGATCAGATCAATTCATTTTCGTGAGAAATTTAAAATAATTTTCCTTCATCAGACTAGATCCCCGCAAAATAATAGAAAAAATGCAAAAGATGCTTTACTGCTTGATCAAACTTTTTTTGAAGACTTTTTTTCCAAGGCCAACCAAATTCCCCTGCCCCTTACTTTCCTTCCTTGACGGCAAATACAATCTGAAGAGAAAATGTGTAAACATATTGTTTCTCCTCTTTTCTCACAGTTTTTCCAGCCAGTATTTTACAGGCTCCTTTTTACGACAAGGTCTACCCAAAGTGAGTTTTCTTTTCTCAAGTTGATTGATGATGAGCATAATGACCTTTTTGAGTGTTTGTTATAAATGTTATCAAATAATGAGTGAGGAATTTGAGCAGTAGTCTGAAGAAGAAGAAGAAGAAGAATCTGAAGAAGAAGAAGAAGAAGAAGAAGAATCTGAAGAAGAAGAAGAATCTGAAGAAGAAGAAGAATCTGAAGAAGAAGAAGAATCTGAAGAAGAAGAAGAATCTGAAGAATCTGAAGAAGAAGAAGAAGAATCTGAAGAAGAAGAAGAATCTGAAGAAGAAGAAGAAGAATCTGAAGAAGAAGAAGAATCTGAAGAAGAAGAATCTGAAGAAGAAGAAGAAGAAGAAGAAGAATCTGAAGAAGAAGAAGAATCTGAAGAAGAAGAAGAATCTGAAGAAGAAGAAGAAGAAGAATCTGAAGAAGAAGAAGAAGAAGAATCTGAAGAAGAAGAAGAAGAATCTGAAGAAGAAGAATCTGAAGAAGAATCTGAAGAAGAATCTGAAGAAGAAGAATCTGAAGAAGAAGAATCTGAAGAAGAAGAATCTGAAGAAGAAGAATCTGAAGAAGAAGAATCTGAAGAAGAAGAAGAATCTGAAGAAGAATCTGAGAAGAAGAAGAATCTGAAGAAGAAGAATCTGAAGAAGAAGAAGAAAAGAAGAAGAATCTGAAGAAGAATCTGAAAGAAGAAGAATCTGAAGAAGAAGAATCTGAAGAAGAAGAATCTGAAGAAGAAGAATCTGAAGAAGAAGAATCTGAAGAAGAAGAATCTGAAGAAGAAGAATCTGAAGAAGAAGAATCTGAAGAAGAAGAATCTGAAGAAGAAGAATCTGAAGAAGAAGAATCTGAAGAAGAAAGAATCTGAAGAAGAAGAATCTGAAGAAGAAGAAGAATCTGAAGAAGAAGAAGAAAGAAGAAATCTGAAGAAGAAGAATCTGAAGAAGAAGAATCTGAAGAAGAAGAAGAAGAATCTGAAGAATCTGAAGAAGAAGAAGAAGAAGAAGAAGAAGAAGAAGAAGAAGAAGAAGAAGAAGAAGAAGAAGAAGAAGAAGAATCTGAAGAAGAAGAATCTGAAGAAGAAGAATCTGAAGAAGAAGAATCTGAAGAAGAAGAATCTGAAGAAGAAGAATCTGAAGAAGAAGAATCTGAAGAAGAAGAATCTGAAGAAGAAGAAGAAGAATCTGAAGAAGAAGAAGAAGAATCTGAAGAATCTGAAGAAGAAGAAGAAGAAGAAGAAGAAGAAGAAGAAGAAGAAGAAGAAGAAGAAGAAGAAGAAGAAGAAGAAGAAGAAGAAAGAATCTGAAGAAGAAGAATCTGAAGAAGAAGAAGAAGAAGAAGAAGAAGAAGAAGAAGAAGAAGAATCTGAAGAAGAAGAATCTGAAGAAGAAGAATCTGAAGAAGAAGAATCTGAAGAAGAAGAAGAAGAAGAAGAAGAAGAAGAAGAAGAAAGAAGAAGAAGAAGAAGAAGAAGAAGAAGAAGAAGAAGAAGAAGAAGAAGAAGAAGAAGAAGAAGAAGAAAGAAGAAGAAGAAGAAGAAGAAGAAGAAGAAGAAGAATCTGAAGAAGAATCTGAAGAAGAATCTGAAGAAGAATCTGAAGAAGAATCTGAAGAAGAATCTGAAGAAGAAGAATCTGAAGAAGAAGAATCTGAAGAAGAAGAATCTGAAGAAGAAGAAGAAGAAGAAGAAGAATCTGAAGAAGAAGAATCTGAAGAAGAAGAATTGAAGAAGAAGAATCTGAAGAAGAAGAATCTGAAGAAGAAGAATCTGAAGAAGAAGAATCTGAAGAAGAAGAATCTGAAGAAGAATCTGAAGAAGAATCTGAAGAAGAAGAATCTGAAGAAGAAGAATCTGAAGAAGAAGAATCTGAAGAAGAAGAATCTGAAGAAGAAGAATCTGAAGAAGAAGAATCTGAAGAAGAAGAATCTGAAGAAGAAGAATCTGAAAGAAGAAGAAGAAGAAGAAGAAGAAGAAGAAGAAGAAGAAGAAGAAGAAGAAGAAGAAGAAGAAGAAGAAGAAGAAGAAGAAGAAGAAGAAGAAGAAGAAGAAGAAGAAGAAGAAGAAGAAGAATCTGAAGAAGAAGAATCTGAAGAAGAAGAATCTGAAGAAGAAGAATCTGAAGAAGAAGAATCTGAAGAAGAAGAAGAAGAAGAAGAAGAAGAATCTGAAGAAGAATCTGAAGAATCTGAAGAAGAAGAATCTGAAGAAAAGAATCTGAAGAAGAAGAAGAAGAAGAAGAAGAATCTGAAGAAGAAGAATCTGAAGAAGAAGAAATCTGAAGAAGAAGAATCTGAAGAAGAAGAATCTGAAGAAGAAGAATCTGAAGAAGAAGAATCTGAAGAAGAAGAAGAAGAAGAAGAATCTGAAGAAGAAGAATCTGAAGAAGAAGAATCTGAAGAAGAAGAATCTGAAGAAGAAGAATCTGAAGAAGAAGAATCTGAAGAAGAAGAATCTGAAGAAGAAGAATCTGAAGAAGAAGAATCTGAAGAAGAAGAAGAATCTGAAGAAGAAGAATCTGAAGAAGAAGAATCTGAAGAAGAAGAATCTGAAGAAGAATCTGAAGAAGAAGAAGAAGAAGAATCTGAAGAAGAAGAAGAAGAAGAAGAATCTGAAGAAGAAGAATCTGAAAGAAGAAGAATCTGAAGAAGAAGAATCTGAAGAAGAAGAATCTGAAGAAGAAGAATCTGAAGAAGAAGAATCTGAAGAAGAAGAATCTGAAGAAGAAGAAGAATCTGAAGAAGAAGAAGAATCTGAAGAAGAAGAATCTGAAGAAGAAGAAGAAGAAGAAGAAGAAGAAGAAGAAGAAGAAGAAGAAGAAGAAGAAGAAGAATCTGAAGAAGAAGAATCTGAAGAAGAAGAAGAATCTGAAAGAAGAAGAATCTGAAGAAGAAGAAGAATCTGAAGAAGAAGAAGAATCTGAAGAAGAAGAAGAATCTGAAGAAGAAGAATCTGAAGAAGAAGAAGAATCTGAAGAAGAAGAAGAATCTGAAGAAGAAGAAGAAGAAGAAGAAGAAGAATCTGAAGAAGAAGAAGAAGAAGAAGAAGAAGAATCTGAAGAAGAAGAAGAATCTGAAGAATCTGAAGAAGAAGAAGAAGAAGAAGAAGAATCTGAAGAATCTGAAGAAGAAGAAGAAGAAGAAGAAGAAGAAGAAGAAGAAGAAGAAGAAGAAGAAGAAGAAGAAGAAGAAGAAGAAGAAGAAGAAGAATCTGAAGAAGAAGAAGAAGAAGAAGAAGAAGAAGAAGAAGAAGAAGAAGAAGAAGAATCTGAAGAAGAAGAATCTGAAGAAGAAGAATCTGAAGAATCTGAAGAAGAAGAAGAATCTGAAGAAGAAGAAGAAGAAGAAGAAGAAGAAGAAGAATCTGAAGAAGAAGAATCTGAAGAAGAAGAATCTGAAGAAGAAGAATCTGAAGAAGAAGAATCTGAAGAAGAAGAATCTGAAGAAGAAGAATCTGAAGAAGAAGAATCAGAAGAAGAAGAAGAATCTGAAGAAGAAGAATCTGAAGAAGAAGAAGAATCTGAAGAAGAAGAATCTGAAGAAGAAGAATCTGAAGAAGAAGAATCTGAAGAAGAAGAATCTGAAGAAGAAGAATCTGAAGAAGAAGAATCTGAAGAAGAAGAATCTGAAGAAGAAGAATCTGAAGAAGAATCTGAAGAATCTGAAGAAGAATCTGAAGAAGAAGAATCTGAAGAAGAAGAATCTGAAGAAGAAGAATCTGAAGAAGAAGAATCTGAAGAATCTGAAAGAAGAAGAATCTGAAGAAGAAGAATCTGAAGAAGAAGAATCTGAAGAAGAAGAATCTGAAGAAGAAGAATCTGAAGAAGAAGAATCTGAAGAAGAAGAATCTGAAGAAGAAGAAATCTGAAGAAGAAAGAATCTGAAGAAGAAGAATCTGAAGAAGAAGAATCTGAAGAAGAAGAATCTGAAGAAGAAGAATCTGAAGAAGAAGAAATCTGAAGAAGAAGAATCTGAAGAAGAAGAATCTGAAGAAGAAGAATCTGAAGAAGAAGAATCTGAAGAAGAAGAATCTGAAGAAGAAGAATCTGAAGAAGAAGAAGAAGAAGAAGAAGAAGAAGAAGAAGAAGAAGAAGAAGAAGAAGAAGAAGAAGAAGAAGAAGAAGAAGAAGAAGAAGAAGAAGAAGAAGAAGAAGAAGAAGAAGAAGAAGAAGAAGAATCTGAAGAAGAATCTGAAGAAGAATCTGAAGAAGAAGAAGAAGAAGAAGAAGAATCTGAAGAAGAAGAAGAAGAAGAAGAAGAAGAATCTGAAGAAGAAGAAGAAGAATCTGAAGAAGAAGAAGAAGAAGAAGAAGAAGAAGAAGAAGAAGAAGAAGAAGAAGAAGAAGAAGAATCTGAAGAAGAAGAAGAAGAATCTGAAGAATCTGAAGAAGAAGAAGAAGAAGAATCTGAAGAAGAAGAAGAAGAAGAATCTGAAGAAGAAGAAGAAGAAGAATCTGAAGAAGAAGAAGAAGAAGAATCTGAAGAAGAAGAAGAAGAAGAATCTGAAGAAGAAGAAGAAGAAGAATCTGAAGAAGAAGAAGAAGAAGAAGAATCTGAAGAAGAAGAAGAAGAAGAAGAAGAAGAAGAAGAAGAAGAAGAAGAAGAAGAAGAAGAAGAAGAAGAAGAAGAAGAAGAAGAAGAAGAAGAAGAAGAAGAAGAAGAAGAAGAAGAAGAAGAAGAAGAAGAAGAAGAAGAAGAAGAAGAATCTGAAGAAGAAGAAGAAGAAGAAGAAGAAGAATCTGAAGAAGAAGAAGAAGAAGAATCTGAAGAAGAAGAAGAAGAAGAAGAATCTGAAGAAGAAGAAGAAGAAGAAGAATCTGAAGAAGAAGAAGAAGAAGAATCTGAAGAAAAAGAAGAAGAAGAATCTGAAGAAGAAGAAGAAGAAGAAGAAGAAGAAGAAGAAGAAGAAGAAGAATCTGAAGAAGAAGAAGAAGAAGAATCTGAAGAAGAAGAAGAAGAAGAATCTGAAGAAGAAGAAGAAGAAGAATCTGAAGAAGAAGAAGAAGAAGAATCTGAAGAAGAAGAAGAAGAAGAAGAAGAAGAATCTGAAGAAGAAGAAGAAGAAGAAGAATCTGAAAAAGAAGAAGAAGAAGAATCTGAAGAAGAAGAAGAAGAAGAATCTGAAGAAGAAGAAGAAGAAGAATCTGAAGAAGAAGAAGAAGAAGAAGAAGAAGAAGAAGAAGAAGAAGAAGAATCTGAAGAAGAAGAATCTGAAGAAGAAGAAGAAGAAGAAGAAGAAGAAGAAGAAGAAGAAGAAGAAGAAGAAGAAGAAGAAGAAGAAGAAGAAGAAGAAGAAAGAAGAAGAAGAAGAAGAAGAAGAAGAAGAAGAAGAAGAAGAAGAAGAAGAAGAAGAAGAAGAAGAAGAAGAAGAAGAAGAAGAAGAAGAAGAAGAAGAAGAAGAAGAAGAAGAAGAAGAAGAAGAAGAAGAAGAAGAAGAAGAAGAAGAAGAAGAAGAAGAAGAAGAAGAAGAAGAAGAAGAAGAAGAAGAAGAAGAAGAAGAAGAAGAAGAAGAAGAAGAAGAAGAAGAAGAACTGTACCTCACAAATGGAGGAGGTATTCTCAGTATAAATGAATTTGACAGCATGATAATGATTTGTAAATGTAAGAATTATAATTCCACTATTTCATAATCTCCAAGAAATGCTTAACCCACATCTTGCATCAAGCCTTGTGAGTTAGTAAGCTGAAAAACCACATTCGTTAACAGCTGTCTAAAAATTATTTTTGGGATAAGTGCTTCAAATTCACACCGAAAACTGTATTACTTGTTTGGTTTTGTTCGGCTTTCTTACAGAGCCCTTAACTTTGGCGGCATGGGAGTGGTGATGGGTCATGAACTGACCCATGGTTTTGATGATAGAGGAGGAGAATTCGACAAAGACGGGAACATGAAAGTTTGGTGGAACAATGACACCTTCCAGAGATTCAAAAATCACACGCAGTGTATAGTGGACCAATACAGCGACTATACAATCAATGGAAAACAAGTGAGTTATACCCAAAGGCAGCGATTATGTGGGGCCATTCCAACCACCTAATATTCTTTTGGTGAAGGAGATGGATAACATTATGTAGCCCCTCCCCAATAATTTCCTTGAAAGCAAATTGCATATATTTTCGAAAAATTTGTTCTGCAAAGTTAGAGGGAAAACAGGTCAGCAGAAATGGCGGCGGTCTAGCTTGCTTATTTGACCTGTTACAACAGATGAAGTTTCTAGAGTGACATCATGGTTCACTGAAAAATTGCCATTGCAAACCCTCTATATTCCCGTGATTTTTCAACAAATTGGTGAATAATTATGTTGAATACTTGATCTATTTTGGAATTATTGCACTTCAAAACTTTTACCAGTATGTTGAAAAGTGGCTTGTACAATTTTCGGCACAATTTTTCCAAATTAAGAAAACATTATTTGAGCAAAAATGGTTTAATCTTTTCAGTGGTTAAAGAGTCATCTTCGTACAGTCCGGGAGCAACCCAAAAACTAGGTACTTTGAAATATCCCAAAAAATGGGTACTTTTATGTATTACGTCATCGGATGAGCCTACATAATTGACTAGCCCGCACTAAACTTATGGGGTTTCTTATTTTCCACTCCCGATTGTCCAAAATTTCACTGAATATCCTAAAATTTTAGAAACAGATAATAAATAGATATTCAAAACTTTTTGCCGCTGCTTTTTGAAATTCATTGTCATTATTTTTGAGAAAATGAATAAAACAGATTATGAGCAATCAAGTTTTTTGGTATTTCAAAGTAGCCAGTTTTTCAGGTTTGCTCCCGGACTGTCGTATGGGAAAGGTACCGTGTTCGATTCCTACCACAATCGCTACATTGTGTCCTTGAACAAGACACTTTACTCTATTTGTTCCAGTCCACTCTGTAAAATGAGTGCCAGCGTTGCTGGGGAGTTAACCTGCGATGGACTGGCGTCATGTGCTCTCACCTGCTTACTCCAAGGAAACCGGGATAAGACCGACCGTATTGGGTCGAATGGCTCATATGTATTTAATTAGAAATGTATAAGAATAACACTACCCAAACTCATGCTTACGTACACATTTCCTCATTACATTATGCCTAGGAGAAATCAAATCCTTTGTTACAAAATACCCGTAAAATATTTTTTGGAAATTACATATTGACGTGTATATGGAGAAGTAATTTAGTTTATATTCTCATGTGTCGTGTATGAGTCACGTGTATAGTAAGATGATTTGCAAAGATCGATTTTATGTATAAAATGTGGCTGCTTTGGAGGACATCTTCTTGATGTTCATTTGTTTTTTTTTATCTATTCTTGTAATTTTATAGGTAAATGGAAAACTAACGTTGGTTGAAAATATCGCAGATAATGGCGGTCTCAAGTCGGCATATTATGTAAGTTTTTTCTTCGAAATGCTTCTATTTTATGGTAAAGTATTTGCAGTTAATGATAATTTACAGTTCAATAAGTGTCTATGTTTCTTATATTTATATTTTCTCTGAGCTGTCTTTGATTTTAAACAGGCTTATGAAGACTGGATTCGAGAACATGGGGAGGAAAAACGTCTTCCAGGAATTGGAGTCACAAATAGGCAGCTCTTTTTCTAGGGTTTGCCCAGGTAAGAGGTAGATTTGTCTTCTTTTTTTACAATTTATTTTCAAGAAAACAAATCAAAAGGTTAGGAATGTGTGAGCGGGATAATGTGTGTAGGTAAGGAACGTGTGTAGGTTGTCAAAAATGTGTAGGTGAGGAAATGTGGTGGGCAAGAACATATAGGTGTAGGTGGTCAAACACTTGTAGGTTAGGAATTTGTAGGTGTCAAAAAACATGTTTTAAAAGATCAAGACAGTTTCGTGGTGGTGAAGACCATAATGGTATCAAAGATAGTTGTAACAATCAAGATAATGAAGAAGAAAATATATGTAGGGGATAAAGAATTGCAATGTAAAGTTATTTTACAAGTGGCTAACATTCATGCGTAGAGTTAAGGACAATACTCGATGTAGATTGCTAAGAGCTTTTAGATAAAGATTGTGTACAGGAGTCCTAAAGCCGGTACACAAAAAATATGTAGGTGGTGAAAAATGTTGACCAGTTGACGGTCAAAATGTGACCGTTTTCTGTTATGTAGTGTATGTCAGTTGTGTACGTTGTCAAAATTGCATTGTGCAGAATGTGTTATATACGGGACGAAATATATGAAAAGAAGGACTTTGTGACAAATGTAAAATTTGAGAGTGCAAAAAGAAGATTTTTGAGGATGAAGAAAACAGGATTGTAAAAATAAAAGAGGAGTATTTTGAGAATGAATAAATGAGCCATTTGAAAATGGAAAACGAATAATTTTCCCAATAAATAAAAGGAAGATTTTGAAAATTAGAAAAAGGATAATTTTTAAAAAGAAAGGAGGATTTTGAAAAAGAAACACAATTGATTTTGAGAATAAAAAAAGGATATTTTAAGAATGACATAAAGGAGGTTTTTGATAATGAAGAACTTCATCATGCTATATACCACAAAACATTTACACTTTTTTACTTTTTTTTTCTTTCTATTTTACGCTTAATTTTTTTTTTCATTTTTGGTGCAATAGTGTCGGTTGATGCCTATTTTGTTAAATACCTCAAATAAACCAAGAGATCAAATGCTTATTTTCAGTTTTGCATTTTCTCGTTCTAGGTCTGGTGCACATACAGTACTCCTGAGTTAAAAGGCTACGATCTCCTCACAAACGTGCATGGTCCTCCAAGGTATTGGTATGTAGCGCATTAGGAAGCCAAATCTCTTAAAATAGGATATCACATTTTATTACTGTATTTAAGAACTCTCCTGACCGACGAAAATCTTTTCACGAAAGACAAACAATGATATTTTGAATGCTTCTTGAATTTACAGACCATTTTATACAAGATGATAAATATTTACTGATTAGGAACTCACAATTTAAAGGCCAGTTATCGTGCATTATGGATGGTAAAATAGATTTGTATTCGTGTGTTTTGATTGGTCGAATACCTCATAGATCAGGTTACACCTACACAGAGAGCAAACCAGTGATCGTCTTGGATAAAATTACTGTGTGCTGGAATAAAATGTACGCCGTTACAATAAAATTACGACAAATGGCCTTTAAAAAGCAGTAAATGCTCAGTTGTTAATAGATTTTTTTGCTTTTAGCAAGATCCATATATCTGTATATGATATGCTGTACATCCCTATATGAAATATGAAAACAGGATGAGAAAAGAAAGTAATGCTGACATATGTAATATCTTGTTTTCTTTCAGGGTGGTAGGAAGTTTGTCAAATTCAGAGGAATTCTCCCGAGAATTCAACTGCCCAAGAAATTCACCCATGAATCCAGAAAACAAGTGTGAAATTTGATAGCAGAAATCACAAATCGTGTTACCCATATCTGATAAAAGCAGACTCAAACTTGGTTACAGAAAGCTTAAATTGGGTAATAGGACAGTTGGATTGGATTAAACAAGACTCAAATCAGGTAATGAAATAGTCAGATCAGGTAATATCATGTAGCAGAAGAATGTATGTGGTAGAAAAGACAGGTAACACTAAGCTCACGCAGGATAAAACAACCTAGATAAACCTAACAACACAGGTTCAAATCTGTGTGTTCACATTCCAGTCCAATAAGTGAATGCATACTTACACACTATATGTTAACAAAAGACTCAAATCTGTAACAAGAAGATTCAAAAGCGGTAAAAAAAGACTGAAATCCGGTTAAATGACTCCAATATACTAACATAGGATTCAATTTTGGTAAAAGGTAGAAGACATCAAATGTGAAGAAGGTAATTAAAGGAAAGTTTAACAAAACCTAGATAAATAGAACATCTACATCCGTTAATTTGAATTATTATTTATATTTTTCATAATTTTTATGTAGCATAATAATATAGTTGCATTTTCAGCATGTTCTGAAAAAGCTATGATTATATAAATATATATATATATATATATATATATATATATATATATATATATATATATATATATATATATATATATATATATATATATATATATATATATATATATATATATATATATATATATATATATATATATATATATATATATATATATATATATATATATATATATATATATATATATATATATATATATATATATATATATATATATATATATATATATATATATATATATATATATATATATATATATATATATATATATATATATATATATATATATATATATATATATATATATATATATATATATATATATATATATATATATATATATATATATATATATATATATATATATATATATATATATATATATAAAAGATAAGTTCCTTGCATTGGCCATTACAAACAAAACAAAATAGGAAAAAATGACAATGTCTCTATCCAACAGAATTTTTTTTTTTAAAAACCAAATATTTCGAAAACTCCTGTTTCCTTCTTTTCTTTCCTTTCCTTTTAACTTCATACCACTGAAGAAGGAAACAGGAGTTTTCGAAATATTTGGTTTTTAAAAAATTATGTTGGCTAGAGACATTGTCATTTTTTCCTATTTTGTGTTATATATATATATGTATACATATATACATATGTATATATATATATATGCATGTATATGTATATATATATATATATATATATATATATATATATATATATATATATATGTATTAATATATATTTATATATACATATATATGTATATATAAATATTTATTTATATATATATATATGTATATATAAATATTTAATACATATATATGTATATATATATATATATATATATATATATATATATATATATATATATATATATATATATATATATATATATATATATATATATATATATATATATATATATATATATATATATATATATATATATATATATATATATATATATAGATATATATATACATATTTATATAAAGGGAATGGAAACCGCGTTTTCACGGTTCTCTTCTCGAATAGTGTTCAGAGAACCAGGCAGGGGTGACCCTCCTGCCGTCGGGACCGATAGCTTAACGTCCCCTCTGAAGGACGGTGTGCGCCATTCAATCATTGTCACTTTTCTCAAGAGCTGAATGAAGTTAGATTTTTTTTTGTAGATCATTAAAATAATAATTGTCTACCTTTGGTTAAAAGCCATCTGTCGTGATCAAAATGTGGCGGCATACTAAAATACTTCCGCTTTGATGTTCGGCCTATCTATCTGCATGTTGAAAAATCAAATTAGACCTCACTGAGGTTTAAACCCGGGCCCTCCAGTATCTCAGCCGTGCGCTCTGCCAACTGAGCTACGTACCTATTGCCCTGCTATACGACGATGAATTTAATAGAGAAACATCTGAAGATGATCAGAAGATCATTTAGTCATACCTTTTCAAAACATGCTGAAAATGCTACTATATAATTATGCTACATAAATATTATGAAAAATATAAATGATAATTTCATCGGATGTAAATGTTCTATTTATGGTATTGTGGTATTTGCATGGGCAAAACGGAAAACACATCAAACTCTATTTAACACTATTATTTGTTCCTCAATTTCAATCACAAAAAGAAAAAGAGAATTTGGTCTTGTTTATAATTTCAAAGAATTAAAACAACACTGAATGTATTTGAGAAAATATAGTCCATATTTGGAAGTTTTGAGTGTGAAAGTGATATTACGTTGGTTTTTTCTGAATATTTTGTCTCTTTATCATGATCATTTTAATTAATTCGGGATAAGCATATTTTATATCGCTCTCTAATTTGTTGTTTTTCTGCATCTTTTCAACTTTTGTACTTACATGTTTTGTTATTTAATAAAATTGTTATAGATTTATTCGTGTCACACACTATTTCAAAAGGTCTTGCTTTGTACATAGAACAAGATATATAGTTTCGTTTTTATAAGATGTAAAGTATTTTCTACGGTGTTTTGCTTTTGTGAGCTCAGTAAATTTGAATTTAATCGTTTCTTTTCTAAGCTATGTATCTCAGAGTTAAGAAAATAATATGATATGATATTAAAATAAGAAAGGCTGGTCAGTCCGGGAGATATCCAAAAAGTAGGGGATCCTACCTCTTGGAGCTAACAATTTCTTCCCTTCCTGCTTGTAGCCCATACTGCCATAGTCACCGTAATTGCCCTTTATTCTTTATACAAAGATATCCCATGGATCTAGTAATTAGTCATCTCTACCTTGGCCACTTAACCACAAGTAATTGAAGAATTTAGGTCAAAGGTCAAGATTTTCCGAGCCGGATTTTTGGAAATCCCCTCCAACATTTCAATTTCAATCGGATTTGTCTAAAAGCTTTGCTTCAATGTCTGAGATTGAGGATATTGAAGAGGCGGCCTGCATGTATGACTCATGTAAAAGACAAGTAATAGACAATCATGCACCTGAACATATAAAAACATTGGTAACTCGTCCAAAAATACCCTGATACAATGATCAGATCAAAGGTTTAAAAAGAGAGAAACGCAAAGCAGGTTTAAAAAGAGAGAAACGCAAAGCGGAAAAGATGTGGCGCTATTCAAAATCTAATGTTAGCTGGATTACTTACAAAGGAAAGCGTGACATCTACACAACCGAGTTGAATAATGCCAGACATCAATTCTACTCTAATGTTATTGCTGAAACAAATGGTGATCAAAAGAAACTTTTTAGAATCATGGATATTCTGCTTGATCGAAAGCCCATCACCACATTACCAATGATGCTTCTCATCTTGCCTCAGAATTTGGCGAGTTCTTTGTTGCCAAAATTGCCAAAATTACACATGAGCTGGACATAGAGGTTGTGATCACACCCTTTAAGTTCTGCAGAAATGTTCCCGTATGGACTTCATTTCAGCTCTTGACAGAGGAGGATGTACAAAATCTGATACTAAAAGCAAAATCTACTCAGTGCATCCTCGACCCACTACCCACTTGGTTATTAAAGGAGAATATCAATGTTTTCCTTCCAACTCTTACTAAACTGGTTAATCTTTTTTTGCAACAAGGGAAATTCCCTAAGCAATGGAAAGAAGCCGTAGTAAAGCTATTACTAAAAAAACAAGGGCTTGAGGTAACATATGATAAGTATTGACCAGTAAGCAATCTTGGTTTCTTGTCTAAAATAGTTGAGCGTGCTATTGTTGAACAAATGATTAAGCATAGTCAGCAGCATGACTATTAATAATCAGCAGCATATTTTCTCATTTTTCAATTCACACAAATACTGCAGCCAATCAGAAATCATTTTAGAATAAACGATAAGTTCAATGAGCAATTTCTGCAATTTGCATACAATTATGTTTAACCAGTCTGGTAGCATGCCTATCATGGGAACATAAATGTTCCCAAAAGTGGGAACATTTTGCTACATGGAAGCCGCCATTTTGTGATATATCCCATGATCCTTTGCTATCCTCACGTTAAAGCCTCATGCAATGTTACATATTTGAAATTTGAAATACCTCTGGGGAAAATATCTTTGCTAAAGAAACTTAAAACTAATGAAAATAATTTCATTACTGCCATGGCTACAACTTGTATACTCCCATTAGAACTAGGTTGTTAGGTGCGAAACGGCCATTTTGAAAATTCAAATATTTTTCAACACAATGATTTTTATATTTCAAGTACATACATTACAAACTATGACATTTTATCGCAACATTTGAACAATATGGCTGCATGACTTCAATATTCTCGTGTGTTATGAATATTCATATTAATTGGCATGCTTCCAGACTGTTAACTATTTGTGGGTAAAGTACATATGTGGTATTTTGCAATGCCACTATGAAGATACAGTGGTTGGTTTAGCTGGGTAATTCTTAGATTATATCTAAAATCCTTCAGAAAAGGAGATGGTGGGCTAGGGGATGATAACCTTTGTCCATCCAATATTTCATCTGCGTTTTGTTTAATTATTTTAGAAGAAATCAAAATAGATTTTTTTTTTTTTTTAAATAAAATAAACTTTCGATATAACGACGATTAACGATCATATGTTATTTTGTCTTTTTATTGAGTTTTGCACGGATGTAAATAATTGAGGGGCTGAATTTTGTTTCAAAATTTGGCCAAATTTTTTTTGGGACCAAGAAAGTATGGGGTGGAGAGAAGAAGTACGGGAGGCAATAAGTAGAGGGATATATGAAAAAAGGAAAGAGGTTGGGGTTATAAGCCCTGCAATTGTGGTCCTGGTAGGTACTTTAGTAATGATGTGATGTAATATTCACTTTTGCATTTTTATATTATTTTGTACCTCAACATCTTCTTGAAGTCATTGTAAACAATTAAGGTTTGTTTTAAGGTGGTTCGGAACCTCGAGTTGTGATTTTGTATTACGAATTCATTATTTCATCAATTGATGTACGGTATGTTAAGATTCAAAAATCAATATATCGGTGTATAAAAGATTTTATATTTGTTTTAAGTGTTTATTACATCTATATAGGTGACTTGCAGGTTTAGATTTACGGGATTAATTTAGAAAACCGTCATGATCCGGGAGATCTCATAAATCTACTTTTTAGGAGATGACATTTGGGTGTTCCAATTACCTGAGCCCATTATCAACGCAATTTCCCATCAATCTTAATGTAAAAGTACCTAAAGGCCTTCTTCTACATTTAAGCCCTTTAGCTGCAAGTAATCGAAGAATTCAGGTAAATGTCGCGATTTTTCGCGTAATGGCGGCCCTATAACTTTTCTATCTCCTACTTCTTGGAGATAAAGTTTACGAGATCTCTCGGATTGTTATATAAGGACAATAAAAAGAACATATGTAAAATCATCTACCTACTGTGGTGTAGCGGTTATCATACCTGTCTACAGACCACGAGGCCCTGGGTTTAAGCCTGGGTTGGTTAGATCATGGACTTAAAAAAGACTCCATGGGTAGACACGTTAGTGTACCACAACTGGTTATCAAAGGCCGTGGACATTGACTTTGTTGTCGATGTTATGTCTGTCCGTACGTCGTACCTGTGTTCTGTTCTCGTCCGGGTCGTATTAAGTGTTTCGTGATAGCATTGTAACTATCATAACCGAATACGCAGGCGACGACCCCGTCATTGTAATTGTGTGTTTACTCGTTGTCAACATATGTAAAGAAAGTATTCAAAACCTTATTCTTTTAAGACGTTCCAGTGTACAATTGACTGAAATCAAACCATTTGTGACAATGGCATAAAATGACTGATTGTTACGAAAGTAACAAACTCTTAAGGTCTTTCCCTCCTACATGTTCATTGGTTGTCAGGTTAACTTAAATCTGTGTAAGCTTTAGGCTATTTCCTCAAATTTGTGTTGCAAAGGATTGATTGTAAAAGATAACGGAGGCCTTTAAAACCTATGACCTCACTCACTTTCTACACCAGTCATTTTGAAAGAATATTCCCACGGTTTTCTGCAAAATTTTATTTAAAAGAGCATACTTTTAGAGCCAATTTAGCACAAAAATCAGGTTGATATCGTATTCTGTTCAGGAGATATGGATTTAAAGATTTTCCAATTGCATTTTAAAGTTTCTGTACAATATGATGAATTCATGTTTGATGATGTCATAGAAGTAATTCCATTGCAAATGTGTATGTATTTCTTTGAATGTTAATTGGTCGTTTGGGAATGATTAAAAACAACTTCCCAAAAAAAGGGTATATTTGGCAATGTATATAAATATGTAACTTTGATCAATTTATTTTTCTAGCAGATTTAACTAATAAAAAAGGATGATAGATTTTAATGAAATATATCAACTTTGTGGGAGAATGTGTTGCTGTGATGTCATACTGAGCCTTTTCCTATTCGTTTATTGGCATTTATTGTGAACCTTAGAATATGAATATCTCTTGGTAGGAATAACATATCAACATGATTTGTATACTACATTGTTTCTAATATTTTTCTCTTTAATATGAAAGTTTACGAAAAATATGGGAATATTCCTTTAATAGCAAGTTAGGACATCCCAACTTGAACAGAACAAGATATAACAGCAGGTTTTCAGTTCTACTTCTCTGTATTATACAATATAGACATGTCAATGTTTCATTACATATGATCACTATAAGTAAATCACACCTGGTTATGCCAAACTGATGACAATTCAGAGGCACCGTTAGCTAGATCATTTGGTGACGATTCTGAAAGTGATGTTAGAGGAATCAACAATGCAGTTCAGAAGATTCCCCTCTTTAAGAGAAAAATTATCTTAATTTTGCCCCGAAGAGGACAAAACCTATGTAAATTATGTAACTTCCGGATTTCCATTTGCAAGTGCTTTGACCTACGGTTTTTATTTAGCTTATGTGGTCATTGTATGTGCGAAGTGACCAGGCTGCCTTTTGTGCATACCTGTTTGTGCAATGGACATTCTCTTTCTTGTTTGGTACTGGATGGTGTCTGCGTTACTTCAATAATCCCCAGCGGAAACAGACCAGAATTTGTAAGTTTGTCAATAAATATCTCTCTTACAGTCTTAAACGGCGTGGTGGATGGTGGATGTCTATTTCGGAACCGGATAATTTGTAGATTATTAAGTATAGATTTTGAAAATGCAAAAATAAAATTGACTTACTTCGTTATAAAATTTGTACCATAGCATTATGATGTTTCGTATTATAAGTATTTTTCAAAATTGGCATCTGTAATATCCCCTCTTTGGAGAAAAATAATTTTCTCTTAAAGAGGAGAATCTCCTGAACTGACATAGGCAAGCTGGCGTGTGTATGTATACTTTGTATACGATTTGTTTCATACTTGGCATGATGCTGTATGAATGAGCAGCCTGCTCATACTGTCAACATTTTTTGTTATTTATTTGCATTATTAATCATTTATTATCAATCACTAGTTTTGAAAGCTAGACGGCAGTTTCGCCCCTTTCTTCGCGGCTCGTTAGTGGCTAATGGTCAAAGGGTTTGAAGATTTCCATATTTCAATAAACCAACCAAGATTAAGAAACCCCATTTAATAAGGAGGGGGGTGGGCGGAAGTGAAATCTAGAAAATCAAAGTCGTTTTCAATGCCCTGTAGAATGGAAATTATCTCAAGAACTATACCTCATCGAGCTTAAATTCCGACTTATTTGTAGTGTTTTCACCATCACTGTCTTTCAGATTGTTAGCTCATTTAAAGAGTCTTTCATGCTAATCCCTGCTTCCAGGGTTTAACCATTGCGCAATTCAGCAAGCACTTGACAGTTAAAACATACGAATCGCACACACATTTCAGCTGCTTACTATCTTCAATTCGGTCTATTTCAAGTATGCATTATGCGTGACACTGTGAGTGTGATCACCTACTGACTGACCGATCGTAAAGGAATAAACAGTGCAATTTGAGATTAACTAAACTAACTGCTTAAGTTTTATTCAAGATTTGATTAGGCCCTAACGTCTGAACGTTACTTGCTAGTATAGACAATGGGTGAAACAGAATGACACGAATGACAATATACATATTACACACAAACCTGCAATGCAAACAGTCCGAAGAATCCGAATTACACTGTCCGGTTCACGTACACTCCACGCACATATCATGGCTGTAACTTAGCATTAGTTATAGTCAGTAGGCCTACGTTAGAATACGTTCACTGTTCAGACAGAACATCCCATACGAAAGTCACAAAGGAACTGATATTTCACTACATTAAAATGATTTAAATAAGCGCGTTCTTTAGAGGTTACGTAAATAACAACAAAAATTACGCGAAGAACAAATTTAATGTAAGAATGCGTATGAAACTTTTAATTTGTAATTTATTGAACACTGACAATCGCAGTCAAAGAAGAGAAGTCGATGCTTAGTCAACACAACGCAGATGTTAGCACAGTACAGATTATTCGCAACAAACCCAAGCGGGTCAAACATAGGTCATGCCATGTATTGGCCCTTTTTTTTAAATCGCATCAGTAAACATATAAAAAGGCACTGGATGAAAGGTAGCTAACATGTTTCCCCATAATTCCATGTACCTCTCACACATCAGCAAACGCCATCGAAGTTCACAAAATGATTTTACTTCATCACTCTGTACAAAGTGTATGGACGAAGGAAATTGCATGATAAGTAATGGCTGCCCCATGGGCTAAAAATCCCTTCTTCGAGTCTTTCTAACGAGACTAGAAGGAGGGTTTCTTCCGAACTATTTATAGGCAATGATAGGTCTGTAGGTGATGTGGGATAAAGACCTTTTAGATTGTGGTGATTTTCGATCCATTCCCAATTCTCCTCAGAGTCGATTTAATGTCTCTAGTACAAATATGGCTATGCTTGAAAACCAGTGGGGGCTCCGTTTTCGTGGACGACTGTTTGTGTAACAATTCTTGTCTTTTAGCATGATCGATATTATCGATGATGGCCGAAAATCTTCAAATTGTAATCAAAATCTACAACTTTGAGCCAAAATTTGTTTAATTTTAGACCACGATAAGGAGGTGGACGTCTAAATAAGATGTATTTCCAGGGGGTGGATGTATTTTCAGAAGAAACAGCTAGACAAGCTCCATATCGAAAGACCAATAAAAACAGTATAAGTAGTGTACTAAAAAGTGATTTAGAGAATCTTATCAATATAAGTGTATTCCACTCATGAGATGCAATTCACCTGCCGTTGCTCATGAATTCGGGACAAATAATGTGTACAGCATCAAAAATCGAGTGACAAAACACGCCTACATATTTGCCATATATTTTTGCAGACAGATTGACAAGTTGTTTACCTACGAAAGTCAATATTTCCCTCCACTGATGACACGCCATAGCATTAGTATATGATCTTCGAAATATTTGATACAAATTTAACAGTACGGAGTCTGACCTCGTTTGACCTGAAATTTTCACAGCTTGATGACGTCACATAATTTTGAATTTGGGTGCTCAATGGACACGAAATATTTCCTAAAATTAATCTATTCGTTAATGCACTAATCGTCCGCAAAAGATCACAATTTTTTACTGTATATCACCAAAACACATATAACTGTACATACAAGTGGAAATAAGAACCCGCAACACTCGTACATGTTGTGGAGTTAAATGAATTACGAAGATAGGTTCCGCATTGCTGTTACGTTGGCGTTCGATCGCGGTAGAAATTTGGTCAAAATATAACTTTTCGTGGATGAACCTTAAGCAAACTCTCTGTAACAATGTAATATAATGTTAAAAACATATCCATTTGGTTTTCTTTCAATATCTGTCTTTAATACGATCCATACACATGTTTTCTCATGCACTTTTCGCGATAATGGCGGCCATGTTTTCTCTGGCAGAAAGGTCATCAAAAGGTCATATTTTTCGAGAAGAATATGAATATTCATTATGCCGCATGCGCACCACTTGATGATCGCTCTGAATCATGAATATTCATATCAGAGATGGGTGTTTTAGAAACTTGGCATAAGTTGTCAGTTCTTGCAATTTTTAAGGTTTTGCCCATGGTTAGCGCTAGGAATTGAAATTTATGGGTTTGAACAACTTATCCATGCTATGATTTTAATTTTGTGTCCTAATATTGGGGAATTCGAATATCATGAGAGGGGTGCATATTAGATCTGATCGTTAAACATTGGCATATCTTTAATTTTTCTCAATACTTTTCGTCTTCCCAGGGACCTAGCAGCGATTTTAAAAGTAAAGGGGTGGGGAGGATGAACTGTCATATTGGACCCGTACCTGGTCTGTGGGAAGCAATTCCCCAGCCGCCAGGCCCCAGACACTGAAGTAAATCAGGCCTTGCCAAAAAATATATTGGGAGAAAAGGACCTTCAGCTTCAAACTGATACATTGAAATTCCCCTTCAAAAACCCCCCGTGTCAGTGGCTTAGCCAAGGAGAGTTGTTGGGTTATAAAATGGGTGCCCAAAATCACTTCTTCTTGTGGAAAGCAGGTCAGGTGAGGGGTAAAAATACTTCTGGTTAATAACCGCACCAGAACAATCCTGCAAGGAGGAAGATAGAGGACAGAGGTACCTAGTTGAGGAAGGGCCTAGAGGGCAGTGCTTATCCCTGGTTTCCATATGACCCAAGCAAACAACTCGCCCTGAAGACAACTCATTTTCAAGCCCAGACTGTTGATGAGGCCAGTGGGATAAAAGAATCAGTTTAATCTATCCATGGCTTTTAGGGCAGGTACATATTTCTGGTTTTCATGGTGCCGGAAAGCTGATAGGAGTTTTACGCCCCCTGGATATGGATGCCAGTCAATCATGGCATAGCTCCCCTGCATCGCTGGTACTCATGCTACAGCTGAGTCAAATGAAGTTAAGTGTGTTGCGAAAGGGCAAAATGCAGGTAGTCCTGGCCAGGACTCAAAGCCAGGTCTTTGCGTCTCAAAAAACAGTTTTCTACCACTAGACCACCACACCTCCTCACCACTTGATAACAACAAAAAGACAATATGGAAAGAAACGCATGCTTTGGAAACAATGTGTAGTATTTGTGAGGCACATTTATTCTTGGAGTTCTCTCTTTTTGTATCTCCTTCCAACCAATTTTATACAACTTGAAATGATGGAACAATTAATGAGAAATGCATGTTAAACTTGAATATATTGAGCTGCATGAATACTTAAGTATGAGGTCACAGTATAATAGTATATACACTATACAATATTTTGGCAAAACACAAACTAAAAAGCTCAAGTAAAAATATCTTCGCTACTCTTAAAAGCACCGGCTGCATGAATACTTAAGTATGAGGTCCCAGTATAATAGTATATACACTATATAATTTTTGGCAAAACATAAACCAACATAAAATATCAGCTTTTGTTTAAAAGCACACGTAAAAATATCTTCACTACTCTTAAAAGCACCAGCTGCATAAATACTTAAGTGTGAGGTCACAGTATAATGGTATATACACTATACAATATTTTGGCACAACATGAACCAACATAAAACATTATCTTTTGTTTAAAAGCTTAAGTAAAAATTTCTTCACTACTCTAGAAAAGCACCTTTTTATTGCAAAAGAATATTACTGGTAGTACAGTACACTTAACTCAAAACTTTTAAATAAATAACTTGTGAAGCTGGAAGAAACTCACACTTTAAATTTCAATATAAAACAAATATTAATGAAAGACCTGAAACTGAAAGAAATTATACAAAAACTCTGCTTGTTTCAGATAAAGAACCTTCTGAAGAAATATATAACACTTAAAAGAGCTTCATGGAAGCTATCAAATATTAATAAACCATCAATACTTCACATATAAAAGCTCAGACTAAATCTTCATAACATGAATACATGCAATGAATAACTTAAGTATGCAATATTCTATACAAACAAGAAAAGCATGTATGTTTGATGCTTTCCTAAATAATATTTCTTTGCTATGTACAATTTAAGATAGCAGCATGCAAGGTATACTTTGAAAAACACAAAAATACTCCTCACATCATTTAAGAAAAATCAGAATATGACTGTAAACTTATTTTTTTATCTACACACCAACTTCATCAACAAGTAAGAAATCTTTTGTGAAATTCACTAATCATGTCACCATTTGAAATCACACCCATACATGTACACTATAAACAGGTGACTAAAAAAGCACTCTTTATACTTTTAAATACAAATACTATAAATCAAGGTAATGCAGCATGCACAACTTTCAGAAAACCAATTGAATACTCTTGTATCACACCACATATATACCTGATGGACTGCTACACAATTCAATTGCAGTTCCTTTACCAAGATTAAATAATTCTTGTAAATTTGATCTCTCCAATAATTTTGAGGTTTGGTGAATCTTTTCATCACTTTTACAATTTGGGATTTGACAGGAGTCTGTAAGTTTTCTTTTGGTGGTTGTAACCCTGTCCTGACTTACTTTTAATTTGCAGGCATAACAAATACAGTCATTCTCAGCAATGTTGTTTTGCTTCAATAAAATAAGTGTTGAAGCATTTTTTAGGGGTAGCTTGTGCAATGTGCCAATACCTTGGCTTATGCTCACCACAAAATGCACAGGGACCACTTTCTCTGCCTTCATGAAGAATTTGACAAAATGTTCTTTTGGTGGCATAATGGTAAAATATTGGTCAAAAATTAAAATTATTCACATGAAAAATCGATGGAAAAATAATGCTGCAAAAAACCCTGCATTAACAATACTATATATCTGAAAATTTGAAACAGGACAAAATAGTTCAATGCAGTAAATGGCAATGACAAATGGGGAGGTGCATATGGTATAGATGTAGAGACTCAGCTTCAAGATGGTAAGGGCCATAGTTTGAGTCCCGGCCAGGACTATTTGCATTTGTGTCCTCGAGCAAGACCATTAACTTTGTTTGCTTCAGTTAACTTGGCTGTAGAATAAATACCAGCAATGCTGGAAAGCTAACCTGCAATAGACTTGCGTCCTAAATTGGGAATAAAATTTCTATCCGATCAATGTTACATAAACCATATTTATAAGAACCGGCCCTATGCCATGAATAGCTTGAATGAATTCAGCTCAGCTGCCTTTACTGCAGTAGTAAATGGCAATAAGGCAAAATCATCAAAGATAAAATTGAAAATGATAACCCATGCTGCAAAACAAAAAGGACTGAATATTTTCCACCCAAAATACTTAAATGTAGTAAATGCGATTATGGCAAAGGAAACATCAACAACAAAGACAAAAGGTGATACAGCGTCGTCCTTCCAACACGAACACGGGAGAAGGTACAGCCAGGCTTGGCCTAACGTAGATAATGAAATTTAACAGTATTTTTAATGATGAAATCTCATCATGTTTACTTTTAGTATTAACAGATTTTACTCTAGGCTATGGATTTAAAAGGCCAGAGCCTATATTATATCAAAACTGAGTAAAAAGGCTAGACTTGACTTAAGCCATGGTGTTGTGTGACTGACCAGTCAAAATGTTTTGAATGTAAAGTACTAGACCCAATTTGTATTGAGTAAACGTTAGGCTAAACAAAACAAACAGACAGTTATAATAGTACAGTAACCATTGCTAGGCCACACTCATATGTGGCCTATGACTAAATTTAACAAAGGCCTACAACTTACAATTACATTTTAAGTTAAGACACAAGAAAAAAAAGTAGGCCTAATGTTATCGTGTCCCCACTTAAGTACATACAAGCCTAACAATAGGACACCCCGGAAGCTTAACTGAAGCCAAAAATTATCGATCTATTTTTCACACTTCTTCTGAATGAACCCAAATTATATTACATTGTGAGGTAGAATATTATCTAAAATCATTATATATTGCATCAATTTATCCAAAGAACGTCTAATACGGAAGCTTTACAGATGTAAAAGTGGCTACAATATTTACCGTGATTGCTCGATTTTTGTCACCAGTGAAGAGGAAAGATCTGGTTAAATCTTGCACAGGATACGCTGATTAGGTCTTATCACCTTATGAATATGGAGTTTTAACCTTTTTTGGTGATACTATAACCAAATTTGGTAAAATTTGCATCATTTTCTTAACAAAATGCAAATAATAAAATAAAACTGACCAATCGTTCGTTGATGATTTTCGCTTGTAAACACGTACTGTTTAGCTCGCTTCCGGGTGAGGTCGACGTTGTTGAAAGTTACGTAATAACGGTCGTATATTGAGGTCAGACTCCGTACTGTTAAACAGTTTAAAAGTGCAAATAAACTCTCAAAGTATAATGGCACACAATTATGACACCCACAAATGTTACTTTGCAATACCCACATCATCGGTCATTATGTGTTTCATTTTTTACATTAACTCTTACTCTACCACGCGGCGATATTATCGCCGTTTTGGGTACCCCATCTTTTACTCCACTTCCCAGGCGTGTTTTTAAAAACGAACTGGTAGAGTAAGGGTTAATTTATCAGCGGAGAAATGGGCCAACTCAAAAATATATGCAGCATGATCCCGGTAGGTGGCCCATCGGATCACTGAAGCGGAAGGAGCCCGACTATGCTGCTCGGGAAACAGTGTACCCTTCAATAATCAGCCTGTGCTTAACCCTTACTCTACCACGCGGCGATATTATCGCTGTTTCGGTGCTCCATCTTTGACTCCGCCTCCAAGCGTGTTTTCAAAAAAGTGCTGGTAGAATAAGGGTTAATGGGTTCTTATAAGAAGAACGAGAAATTTAAATTCTCCTGTGGCTTACGGGGAATCCCAAACCTTTGTCAAGTATGACATACCTGATACATCGGAGTTTTGTAAAGGAATTTTCATTGGTGTGAAAGCGGCACTATGGGGTTTCATAGATGATAAACAGTTGTTAAATTATTTAACTCTTGTTACCGTTACAGTTTCATAGACTTCCCAATTTGAATAATAGTGTATAACTCTGATACCGCCACTAAAAGACGATAAACAGTAGTGATAAATCTTAATGAAAGTTAGAAACGGCTAAAAAACAAAGCAA
The DNA here is from genome assembly GCA_020152595.1 of Chiridota heheva. Taxonomy (NCBI): domain Eukaryota; kingdom Metazoa; phylum Echinodermata; class Holothuroidea; order Apodida; family Chiridotidae; genus Chiridota; species Chiridota heheva. Next base: position 443,084 of record JAIGNY010000993.1, on the reverse strand, counting down.
ATATGGCAGATAGTATGATGGTTAGACCCACAGTCTTTGCTGATGCTCCATTACACAGATCACCATCACAGACGCAAAAGTTCACGTTACTGATCGTAAACCGTCTTGTTTAAGTGCCTTAATGCCATCGTTGTATGTGGAATCTATGTGCGCGAGCTCTTCTTCTGAATAGCATCTTGCTCCACCTGAGAAGTCAGTGCAGCTAGCTTCTTCCAATTGAACCTTCAGATCACCCAAACCTGCAATGAATATTCATATGATCGTTGAATCATGTGATTAAATTGGCAAAGGCCTACTCGCCTATACCACTACATATCACACGTATGTAAAATGTATGGTGGAATTCTAGCAATCTGTATAGTTCCCCAGTGGCAGGGATCCAAATTGAGATTGCGAACGAGGTTCATGTTATCAGTCCGACAGCATGCCTATTAATGGGAACATAAATGTTCCTGAAATTAAAAAGATGTGCTACATGGAAGCCGCCATCTTGTAATATTTCCCATAATCTTTTGTTATCCTAACGTTAAAGCCTTATGCAATGTAACATATTTCAAATTTGAAATACCTCTGGGAAAAATAAATTTGCTTGGGGACCGAAAACTTATGAAAATACTTTCATTACTGCCATAGCTAAAACTTTTCTACTCCCATTTGATATGTTCACCACGCCGTTTTCGAAATATTAGAAAAAAAAATGACAATAGAGCAAGGCTTTTAGGCGCGAAACATTTGGAAAATTCAAATCTTTTTCAACACAATATTTTTCAATACTTTAAGTACCTTAATTAGAAACTATGACATTTTATCGCAACATCTGAACAATATGGCTGCATGACTTCAATATTCTCGTGTGTTATAAATGTTCCTATTAATAAGCACGCTTCCGGACTGAATATGGCGGCGCTGGAGAATTTGTTTGGTTGCATACAAATGTAGAAAACTTGGATTTTTATAATTTTTACTATCGTTTTTATACGGATGAAAAGGAAGTACTGAAGACGACCTACTGCCAGACCTTACTTGGTCTAGATACAAAGGCGCAGATCATGGGGGCAGGGAGCGAGCTAGAAGCGATCGCCCCAAGGAATATGAGTAATCCCCCGATATGGAAAATTTGTGGAAAAAAATTCTCTTTCTCTCTCTATGAAGAACAAAATGTCCCCTAAAACATGAGATTTTTCACTAATAAAAGCAGGAAAATACCTGCATAATTCATACCTAAGATGGCCTCATGACTGCTACATCTAGAATTGCCACAATCCAATGTGGTGGGAGAGATTTAACTCTTCTCGAATTCGTCACATACATCGGTGAATTCAGCTCCAAAATTCAAGCACGTTTTCTTATCATAAAAATTGCAAGATGTGCTAGAAACTGTAAAAAGATAATGTCAACATTAGTAGGTAAACAGATATCACTGTACATTATCAATAATACAATTCTAGCGGGAAAAGACACACGGCTGGAGTTTCCTTTATAATTGAACATCTTCATCGGTTGAAAATTGTTTGGACAGGTTTGAACCACAGTACTTACATTTCTTTAAAACCATTTTGCAGCTTTCAAAGATGTGGGTGTTATTGTGAAAAGTTTAAAGGTCAGTTATCGTCTCTATAACGGAGGTAAATATTTCAATTTGTGTGTTTTGATTGGTCGAAAAACAATGGTACAATATGCACTTATATGGATGTGCCAATCAGTATCGTTTTGGAATAAAATGTACGCCGCCGAATTTTAATAACGATAGACGGCCTTTAATAAAATGTGTAAAGCATGAACGGGCACATATTAATATTTTCCTATGTATATCCTTTTGTTAATACAATTTAAAATTATTTGGAAAATTTGTGAAGATTCTAATTTGCGATTTTTAGGTAATCTGAGGGAGGCAGATCTTGTGGTGATATTTCCTCTGGAAAAAAAAACAAGTCTAGCTACGCCACTGGAGTTAAAGATATGAGTTATCAAAAAGGTTGTGTGGCGGACTTAGATTTCTAAGCATTCAATAGATGTTACAAATATGTGCAATAGATATCGTGGAATTTTTTTAAAGGTCCGAGCGCTCGGCCGAAAATTAGGGCGTACTATTCTGCAATCTATGGAACATTCGAATATGAATTTCTTGCCCGCAAATGTTCTAAGGACCGTAATATTATTCTAACGATTACCTGATTCATTTTTCAACGACAAGAGTATTAAAATGAGACGACTATCAATTCAGAATTCTTATGTACAGATGTATCAGCAAGAAGACTTTTTTACCGTTTTGACCGAGAACTCCTTTAATCAAATATAACTAATTTAACAGATATTTAAGATCTTTAAAGACCCGTGGACGCATAGAGGCGACATTGACTGTCTTGCTTGAAATTTCATCCAAAAAATTGTAAAATAGCAAACTGATTTAAGTAAAATCAGTCAATAATTGACTCTTTTACAGATTTTTGAATCTTAAGTCTGGGAGAAACCTGAATTCTTAATGTAGGGATTTTATAACAAAAGATCCTCGAAGAGCTTACACCAGTTACTGTTCTCTAATATGCATACGGCAATAACAAGTTTTCTATCAAATGACCTTTAAAAAAAAAAAAAAGTTTTAAGTGTAGACATCTAAAAAAAAAAAACATATTTTCCTGTTTGGATCCGTTTTCCTTGAAACAATCAGTTTTGTAGGCCTATCATATTCAGGCGCGGTTCCAGAAATTTCCGGATGGGGGACGGACATCAGGTATGACTAACTTTTATTCTGTTGTGCATGAGAATTGATACTCTTTGCGCAAAACTTGCAAATACGTTATTCTTCTCACACTCTAACTCTCATGTTATCAAACATGATTTCAATTATAATGGTAATTGAACAAAAAGAGACTAAGTGCGAAGGGTATATGTGCGTGCAACCCCTGCATCCGCGCCAGTTTTTTGAGGATATTCACATTTATTGTATTTCCAACGCGTGCAGAATTTGTGCAATCGTATACGCAGTATATGGGACACGTGCTATATTATGGATATACACGGAGCCTTCATTGTATTAAAAATAATTGAATCATAAGGATCTGAGTTATCCTTAAAATAAGGGATTCTACAAAACTCACTGCCAGGTGTGCAAAGACTCACCAACTCCAATAGATAGAGCATACACCAGTATAGATTTCATCAGTTCCATGTCGATCAACCTGTAATGATACAAACATATTGAAATCACTGAATAAATAGATGTTTTAAATTGATAAATGCATATATGACTACAACTCGAAAACTCCGATTTATTTTGCTAAGATGAAGGGAGCATTTTTAGGTCGTTTCTTAAAAAATTAAATCAGGATGCCCGGTGATGAATCGCCTCGGTCCACTCAAGTCACATGATGACGTCATACTCGGTCTCAAATTAAATTTATGACCGCGCACCATTATATTAATTCCCATTTATGCTCGTTAAATTGCAACTGCAATAAGGATTCAATTGTGACGAAGTTTGACTTTCATCCAGTTGCATAAGCCGTGTTACATCTTCTTTTCACGTTCATGGTCTGCCATGATATCTCAAAGGAAAATGAAAACAATCAGTTTCCTTCTAATATTCATTTTATGTTGTGCTGAAATTATCTAAAATTTATTTTTGAGATATTTGACATATTCTCAATAAGGTTCTTTATGTAGTTTAGCCCGCTAAAAAAAATGGAATCAATATTCACATAAGACGGCCTCGTTAAATTGCAACTGCAATAAGAGTTTAGTTGTGATGACGTTTGACTTTCCTCCCGTTGCATAGGCCGTGCTGCATGTTCTTTCGGGCTCACAGTCTGCCAAGATATCTCAAAGGAAAGGCAAAAAGTAATCAGTTTACTTTTAATATTTCTTTAAGTGTTGCTAAAATTATTTAAGATTTATTCTAAATTTTTGTAGATGACTGCAACAGAAAAATTATTTTCTCATGATAATGATAATAAAAATAATAATAATAATAATAATAATGATCATGATAATGATAATAATAATAATAATAATGATAATAATGATAATGATAATGATATTAATAATAATCTTAATAATAGTCATAATCATAATCGTAATAATCATAACAACAACCACAACCACAACAACAATAATAATAATATTAATAATAATAATAATAATGATAATAATACAAATAATAATAATAATAATGATGATAATTGTAATAACAATAATGAAACTATGGACGTAAATCGTAATGAAGAAGAGTGCAGAACAACTTTTACCTCATTTCGTGAATGTTACTATGAAAACTTCATTTCGTGAATGTTACTACAAAATCTTCATTTTTTCTATAACAATAAAGATCGTGTTGATCAATTCTTCTCACTATCATTGACTGGTAAAAAAAAATGTTTATTCGAGACCGATTTCAACCAGTCAGAGGGCTAGAAACTTAACTACCTTTTTCATAAATGCAAGGTAATATATCACCTTGAAATCTTACTAATGCATGAAATGATAAAGTTGCATAATTGTATTTTTTAGATTGCAACAAACAGGCGATACAATTCCATTGTTCTTTTCCCCCACTTGAAGTAAAATAGCCTAGGGCCCTTGTGTTTTAAAAGATCTAAGTTCAAATTTTCGCTCAAGCCCAGCTTTCAAATGATGTTATTTGCAAAGCTGCTTGACAAGTGTGCAAAAATATGCAATATAAATGTAACGCCAATGTGGCAGTAATTAACCAGAAATTACTCAACCGTCGAATATTCAAACGCAGTTGCAGCGAGACATTTGTACCGAGGGCTCAGCTGTACAATCGTCAATTGCCTTTATCTTATCCCAAATGCATGCACTTAAAAAAAGAAATTGAAAAATTTTTTCATACGCTTGGTCCCCAACCGTTCGGGATTGTGTAGACGGCCTAGATTCCTCCAGTATCTTATTTGTCAATAAGATTCCTCCAGTTATACGGTTGGTCCATTATGGACACGTGAATCTCGGCCATGTGACATTATCTAAATTAGTTATTCGGAAATTGCCGATTTAGATTTAAAAGGTCTATATTATGGTTAAATTGGTTGTTCAATTTGACCAGTCATGCTTAAATTTGACAATTTTTTTTTTTTTAAGTGCATGCATTTGGAATAAGTTTAAGGCAATTGACGATTGTACAGCTGAGTCCCTCGGTACAAACGTCTCGCTGCAACTGCGTTTGAATATTCGACGGTTGAGTAATTTCTGGTTAATTACTGCCACATTGGCGTTACATTTATATTGCATATCTTCACCAGTCTGCAAAATATTTTAATGATATTCAAAGCTCGTTTACTTCATTTATGCAAAACCTAAACTATGCATGAACTTTATTTTACTTTATTTTGCACATTTGTGCCAATTTTCAAGTTAATGCTAGGTCAAAGTTTTTAAGTTATGATGTAAAAACTATGAAAAAAGTCCCAAATTTTAAGATTGTGAGAAAAACGCATTTGAATTAAATTTTCCATTTCAGAAAAGAGCTGTTCATATGTTTTTTAATTGTAAACAGCAAAATAATCAAGAATAGTCAAGATTATTCTACCACATTGATGTCCATGAGTCTTTGGGTGTTAATAGCCTCCTGGGGCATAAGTTTCTCCCTCTTTCTCTGTTTGAGACTCCTCATAGCCTTTTTTCACGTTCCTACGTGTCCGACGATTTTTGGTTCATTTCACTGAGGCTTTCACATTGGCCTCGGAGAATCGCTTTTTGTCAGCTTTATCTAGGGATTGTTCCAGAAGCATCCTGTCTGTTATCAGCAGCAGCTGTAAGACCTTCTTTCTAGATTGCATGCCGTCATTGAAGGTTGCTACTGCATCTGCAGCAGCCCATTGGATTGTTTTGGCACCCACGAATACCTTTTTGAGGCAGCGGCTCCATATCACGTGGTTCAGGGATTCATTTGCATTTTGCGTAATACATTCCAAGCATTTTTCAAGTAATTCGTCATTGACAGCCTTTCATAAACAGGCTTTATTGCCTGCATAACAGTTTCTGGCAATTTGTTTTTGTGTTAAAACTGTTCTTTTTTCGCTTCAGCTCTTTTGAACTTGCACCACGAATCTTCACCATCTGGACACTTGTGGTGTTGCGGTTCTGCATCTGTTGACAGTTTGTGGTACCAAGCTGCCCATACTGCATCCTTCATTCCTTTCAAATTTCCTTTATTGGATCTAATTGCCTTGCCATAGTATGTTTGCAGACTGTCTATAACCTTATCTGTCAAACGTCCTGCACCACCAAATCCCTTGCCATCGGCTAATTTGTTCCCTTTCATATTCTTTTTCAAAGTTCTCAACCCTGTTCCTAGTCTTTTCTGCACATGCCCTACACACTCTTACTTTTCGATCAGTCCATCTCCATATGGCTTAGACTCTCTTACAGTCTGAAATGACTTGATGTCTCCATCACGTCATGTATCGTAACTTTCTCTCCTTCTCTGATCTTTGGAAAATTCATACCATTTCTACTGGTTCCATAGCAGGAGCTGATCCTTTATAGTTGGCTTGGCACACTTTCTGATGCTCCTCTTTCTGCTTTTTTGTTTTGTTTTTAAGTGTAGAACAAGAATGACAGTATCTACTTGAGATTCATAGTCCAGAATTTTTCAGATTCACTTGACAAGACGGTCATGACACCATGTAATGAGGAGTAACCTCTCCTCTGCTAGGTTCCGTCACAAGTAACGGCTACATTAGCAATATCTTCAGTTTCTGTCAGTTCACTCGCTGCACTCTGCATACTGTCCTTTGCAACAATCTCACTTGCTTTCAAAATTGATACAAAATGTTTATCCCAGGAAGTTTGCTTGCTAGGAGGATTCATATTCATAAGTCCGCAAAATTGTTCACCGCTTGTTCGACCCTTTCCAATACACGAAAATGCATACACAAATTGTTTATTACAAGCAAATGAATTTTTACCTACTTTCTTAGATGTGGAAAAAGTCTTCTTATTGAGGCATTTTTGTCCTTTACAAACAAATTTCAGGCTTGAAACAAGTCCATTTCTCTTCTCTGGGTTTCCACGAGGGTCAGCGACTCCCCGCAAGCACAAAAACAAAATGACTTGACAGCCTCACAAAGTACACTCATATCAATTATCATATTATCCTGTGGCGCAACGTCTGACCTAATATCTGTTCTTCCTTTATTTGAAGCACTTTCCACATATGCAGATACAAAATTCTGTCCCAATTTTCTCTTTGAAGCACTTGCAACTTCATCTTTCTGTTTAGTAGCACAACTAGTACTTAGTTTTTCACATGATGTAGGCCTACCAGTCTGCTCAATTTTGACATACTTATTCCACAAAATCTTCTGTTTTTTGATCTATATGTTCCTTTTTTTCTATCCATTTTGTAAATTAAATAAAATAAGCACTGAAGAATCAGTATTCTAAAGAATAAACTTCCGATTGTAAAAGAAACTGTACTATAGTGAGTTACACACAAATCCAATGCTGTGCATACGGCATGTACACAAATCCAAAGCATCATGATCATTCCAGTTTGACCTGATGATATGAGTCATCAATGAAAGCTTATTGGATCAGTTCATTATGTTAGAAGCGGGGTAAGAATTGTAACTTTCAAATAGTGGTTTAAAAACTATATGAAAAAAAGAAATATGGCCAAGAAAAGGGGACAATTGAAGGAGTTTCTGGCTTGGTTACCATGGAAACGGAGAGTAAATACAAAATTTGAGTCGTAAATAGTTCTTTTACCTCAAATTTATAGGTATTTAGTTAATGTTTCTGGATTTTTTTGAATATGCATTGTGAAAGTATACAAGTTAAAGATGTCAAATCAGTTAAAAATTTAAAAAATCCCAATTTTGTTGCCCCAATGGGTATATGCTACCATAAATATCCCACTTAAGACTAGATGATCTTGGCGTCGAAAACAATCCGGCCACAAGGACTGAAATTTGTGTTTGGGGCTGCCTTATAACTGTTTAAAAAGGTACGTTATAAATTACCCAGGTCTTTCTTGTCCAAATTGTATAGAATATTTGAAAAAAGGGATTCTAAAACTGATATGATTCAACACTATAGCTAAATCGCTTTATAATCAATTAAGAACTATCAGAGTAGCACAAATTTCATCGAAACTGGCTAGACAATGATCAAATTGCAGCTTTGATAAAATCTTAGGCACCATTTTGAGTGTTGTATACAAATTGTTTGATGTATTACGGGCGAATTTGGTATTTTCTTTTGTAAATCCTTTGTTTTTAAATTCTTGGTGCAGCAAGTTCTGAGCAAAAGTTTTTTAAGTCTTTTCCATGTCCCCAATAACAGCAGGAACAAACTTTTGTATCAGTGAATAAGATTTAGGAAAGAAATTTAAAGAAAATATAAAGTTTTTGAGCTGTCTGCCACACACAGCCGGATTTACCACTCCGGATTGTACCACATTTCACTGGGTATCATGACATTTTGAAGACGGATGGTAAATATATATTCAAAACTTTTCGCCGCTGATTTTTGAAATTCATCGTCGCCTTTTTGAGAAAATCAATAAAACAATTCTAAATTATTAGATTTTATTGATTATCAAATGAATTTCAAAAAGCAGCGGCGGAAAGTTTTGAATATGTATTTACTATCCGTCTCCAAAATTTCAGGACATCAAGTAAAATTTTGGACAATCAGAGCGGAAAATGAGAAACCCCATACGTTTAGTGTTGGCTAGCCAAATGTGTAGGCTCATGCGATGACGTAATACATAAAGCACCCAATTTTCAGGGTATTTCAAAGTACCCAGTTTTTCGGGTTGCTCCAGCACTGACACATCACACATTTTTCATGAACTGATAAATTAAAAACTTTTTTTTAAACTTTATAAACTGATTACCCAGGTCTTTCTTGTACAAATTGTATAGAATATTTGAAAAAAGGGATTCTAAAACTGATATGATTCAACACTATAACTAAATCGCTTTATAATCAATTAAGAACTATCAGAGTAGCACAAATTTCATCGAAACTGGCTAGACAATGATCAAATTGCAGCTCTGATAAAATCTCAGGCACCATTTTGAGTGTTGTATAAAAATTGTTTGATGTATCACGGGCGAATTTGGTATTTTCTTTTGTAAATCCTTTGTTTTTAAATTCTTGGTGCAGCAAGTTCTGAGCAAAAGTTTTTTAAGTCTTTTCCATGTCCCCAATAACAGCAGGAACAAACTTTTGTATCAGTGAATAAGATTTAGGAAAGAAATTTAAAGAAAATATAAAGTTTTTGAGCTGTCTGCCACACACAGCCGGATTTACCACTCCGGATTGTACCACATTTCACTGGGTATCATGACATTTTGAAGACGGATGGTAAATATATATTCAAAACTTTTCGCCGCTGATTTTTGAAATTCATCGTCGCCTTTTTGAGAAAATCAATAAAACAATTCTAAATTATTAGATTTTATTGATTATCAAATGTATTTCAAAAAGCAGCGCCGGAAAGTTTTGAATATGTATTTACTATCCGTCTCCAAAATTTCAGGACATCAAGTAAAATTTTGGATAATCAGAGCGGAAAATGAGAAACCCCATACGTTTAGTGTGGGCTAGCCAAATGTGTAGGCTCATGCGATGACGTAATTCATAAAGCACCCAATTTTCAGGGTATTTCAAAGTACCCAGTTTTTCGGGTTGCTCCAGCACTGACACATCACACATTTTTCATGAACTGATAAATTAAAAACTTTTTTTTAAACTTCGTAAACTGATTACCCAGGTCTTTCTTGTACAAATTGTATAGAATATTTGAAAAAAGGGATTCTAAAACTGATATGATTCAACACTATAGCTAAATCGCTTTATAATCAATTAAGAACTATCAGAGTAGCACAAATTTCATCGAAACTGGCTAGACAATGATCAAATTGCAGCTTTGATAAAATCTCAGGCACCATTTTGAGTGTTGTATACAAATTGTTTGATGTATTACGGGCGAATTTGGTATTTTCTTTTGTAAATCCTTTGTTTTTAAATTCTTGGTGCAGCAAGTTCTGGGCAAAAGTTTTTTAAGTCTTTTCCATGTCCCCAATAACAGCAGGAACAAACTTTTGTATCAGTGAATAAGATTTTGGAAGGAAATTTAAAGAAAATATAAAGTTTTTGAGCTGTCTGCCACACACAGCCGGATTTACCACTCCGGATTGTACCACATTTCACTGGGTATCATGACATTTTGAAGACGGATGGTAAATATATATTCAAAACTTTTCGCCGCTGATTTTTGAAATTCATCGTCGCCTTTTTGAGAAAATCAATAAAACAATTCTAAATTATTAGATTTTATTGATTATCAAATGTATTTCAAAAAGCAGCGCCGGAAAGTTTTGAATATGTATTTACTATCCGTCTCCAAAATTTCAGGACATCAAGTAAAATTTTGGACAATCAGAGCGGAAAATGAGAAACCCCATACGTTTAGTGTGGCTAGCCAAATGTGTAGGCTCATGCGATGACGTAATACATAAAGCACCCAATTTTCAGGGTATTTCAAAGTACCCAGTTTTTCGGGTTGCTCCAGCACTGACACATCACACATTTTTCATGAACTGATAAATTAAAAACTTTTTTTTAAACTTTATAAACTGATTACCCAGGTCTTTCTTGTACAAATTGTATAGAATATTTGAAAAAAGGGATTCTAAAACTGATATGATTCAACACTATAACTAAATCGCTTTATAATCAATTAAGAACTATCAGAGTAGCACAAATTTCATCGAAACTGGCTAGACAATGATCAAATTGCAGCTCTGATAAAATCTCAGGCACCATTTTGAGTGTTGTATAAAAATTGTTTGATGTATCACGGGCGAATTTGGTATTTTCTTTTGTAAATCCTTTGTTTTTAAATTCTGGACAAAATTTTGGACAATCAGAGCGGAAAATGAGAAACCCTATACGTTTAGTGTGGGCTAGTCAAATGTGTAGGCTCATGCGATGACGTAATACATAAAGCACCCAATTTTCAGGGTATTTCAAAGTACCCAGTTTTTCGGGTTGCTCCAGCACTGACACATCACACATTTTTCATGAACTGATAAATTAAAAACTTTTTTTTTAAACTTCATAAACTAATTTGCCCAGAGTTTTATATTCTCTCAAACAATATATCTATTGCTACATGCCCATATTCATTCAATTATAATATATAATCAAAGAGCTTCAAGCTCTTTGGTGTAATCTAGATATCTTCCTTCTGTAATCGTTATACACTTTCATACAATTGTATTATAGCAGAAAATCGTTGACATGTGACTAGATTTGAAGAATTGTGACTCGTGACTTGACTTAGCTTGCCTGAAAATGACTTGTGACTTGACTTGACTTGCAAGAAAATGACTTGTGACTTAACTTGATTTGCAAGAAAATGACTTGTGACTTGACTTGAACTTGCCAAATAGTGACTTGACTTGACCTGAACAAATATGATTTGGTTATAAATCTGATATTTTTCCAGTGCGGGAGGGGGCCTTAAATGTGTTATGCATATAATTATATATTTTTTTTTTTTTTTTTGAACGGAGATTAGCAAGTACTTTCTCTTAAGATGGTTTTTTTTCTTTCTTGAAACCCTAGTGAACGAAAAATATGGCTTGTGAAATTAAAAAATAATAATTTTTGTTTCAAATTACAGCAATAAATAAGAAACATTCGCACTTGTATTCCCCAAAAAAGAAGTGCTTTCTGCTATCTTTATAGGAATATCCAAAATTGGAAAGGTAACATTAATTAAAGGAATTGGTTGCTAAAATCTCCCGGTCGGGAGATCGGAGTGATTTCCAGATCAGGAGAGTGAACTGGACTGTGCAGTCTCAATGATGATCATAATGGTAAATGATACAATGATGATCATGATGGTAAATTATACAACACCATTGTGTGTTTTTTCTGAATTTATGCGTAGGTTTAAAGTTTTTTTGCCGTAAATTGAATTCGCAAAGTCATAGAGGAAAGGTACAAAACGAGATTAAATTAATATTCCTAGAGAGGAAGGATCAATTATGCGATGATTTAAGGCATGCAGACAGACGTGGCCTTTAGTAACATAAACGAAAATTATTGGATGTTAAGGACCATGACCAGTCCGGTTCGTACCCCCGATCGGGAGAACAGTTTTGTTCTCCCGATTGAGGGATCCTTTACAGAAGTATCCCGCAATGCATATATCAAAATTCAAAGTTTGTATAGGAATAACAGAATCAGACAGATTTCGAGCGCAGGGAACTCAACCACTGCGAAGGATTCAAATTTTTCTTCACGATTTGATTGGCATATAAATTATCTTTTCAACGTGTGCTTTTAAAATTCACGGTGCGCTTTTCAGGAAATTTGAAAAAAAAATGATAAATTCTTATTATGTGTTACCGTTAAGCTGTCGCGCTTTAACATGGCTTTCTGAAATTATGCGAAATAACTAGAGGATTTGATGGTAATTATTAGGCAATAAGTGCGTGATAGTAACCAAGTTGTTTTACTTTCGCGAAATTGAACATGAACAATACAAACTTTGTTACAAACCTTCAATGAAACGACTGATAGCGTCTATGATTAAATCTTCACAATAAAAACGGCGGCTTCCATATATCACTGTGAGCTCAGTGCGCATGCTTGAGTCCCTCCGATCGGCGGTACGAACCAAACTGCTGACAGTAACAATCGAAAAAATCGAGACTCCTTTTGCACGAAAGGAGAATGTTTCGCCATTGCCCATACATACATAAATATAAAGTAATATTTGTAAAACAAGATATATCACTTTCTGCTAAAAAACCTGATGCGTTTGAGATACGACCCAGACACTTAGTACAACTTAGATTGAAGATGCATCGCACCGTCAGCTTACCAGGCTGATATGTCGCCAGGTTATTTTTAGAAATGGGATTTTTGTTATCGAAAGTAGTTTTTGTAACGTTGCGCTTAGCTGTAAGTTATCTTTTATGATTGCGCAATATTTGCAACATTTGAAAGTTTTCGCTCCTACAAAATGTAATCAGAGACGTTTTTGACCTGGTGCAAGTATTAGGCGCGAACGTTTGTGTAAGTATTTGGCGCGATGGTATCATCATCTTGTGCATAGCCAGGTTATTGTTAGATATGAACGCTTATTTTCATAGAAACTTGTTTTGAACAATTGTCACTGTATTTAAAGAAAGTAATTAAAAGAGGGCCTGCCATGGAAAATAAAAAATCGCTGAAAATCAAATATAAGGTCTTCGATATTCCCAATTTCAAATATCTCACTTAAAATTTACGAAAAATAGCCATTTAGACTCAAATAGTAAGGCTTGAAATGCCACTTTCCCCAAGCGCTCAAAAAAATAAAAAATGTGTTTTATGACGTCACACTATTGATGATGACGTAGGTATAGTGAGTCGATTCATTGTTTATGTTAGGCACAATGTGCATCGCCATATATATTGTACAAGTAGCGACAGCTCTGATGACATTTCCGAACTCGATTTGTTGTATTCTTGCTCGGTTTCTGACAAAAATCAAAACGAGGGGGATAATGACAGTGATAAAGTAATCAAAGGAGTGGAAACCTACCAATATGAGCCCTTGGGTATTAGAAGGCAATGAACCACCGCCGGCAGAGCCTGAAGAAGATGAAGCCCTAGGCCTACGCAGGCTGTAGGCATTTAGTTACAAAATGTTGATTGGTGGGTAGCCTAGGACTACTGTAGCCTAACGTCTATCCCTATGTTTGTATGTTGTTTGCCGACATCAAGTTGAAAAAAGACAAGATAGGCCTAGGCCGTATTAACTCACAGATACTCTGTTCTTTGTATGGTAATGTACCCTAACGTTATATTATGTTGGAACTTGGTTGGTTTTGGTTATGGATGTCAAATTCTTGAAACACAATCAATTTTTTAAAGGCAAAAAATAAAGGTGGGTCTTGTTAGAATTTTAAAATTATATTATAGGCATGGCCACCGTGCCTGTACAAATTTTGTCGAAAGTAAAGGCACGTCTGCCGTGACGTCCACCGTGCCTAAAAGAATTCCATCAAAAGTGAAGGCACAGCTGCCGTGCATGTAATAATTTTGTTGTTGTTAGGGGTTAGGGTTAGTACTAGTCGTAGTACCGTCGGCCTGATGCCAACCGTGTTAGTAATGCAGCCATTAGTGATGGCTGCTCATACGGCAATCCCAACGTCACCCCGTACTGAGGGATGTGTATAATAACTAGGCACGGCCACCATGATGCCGTGCCATTCCTGTAAGAATTTAGTAAAATATTTACATTATGAATATTTATGTAACTTAGTTCAATGAATGGTCAAAAATCCAGGTAGGGGTAAATTCTCCACGGCGTTAGCAAATGGGGTCTAAAAAGCCCCGTGAGAAGGTCTTGGGGCTCATGGGCAAAGCCACAAAAGATCCAAAAAAAAAAAAATTGCATGCAAATTTGTGGTACAGTATACCGTATATGAATATTATAATATATTTTTTCATTGGACCAAACATGGATTGCCATAAGTTGATATAAATATTCAGAATCGAACATTGGGGAGGAATGATATCATTCTGCAAATCGGGGAAAGAATCAAAATCTGTTTTCTCCATTCTGCGTGCCAGCCATCAGTTCGGGAGCAGCCCGAAAAATTGGGTACTTTGAAATACCTCAAAAATTGGGTACTTTTATGTATTACGTCATCGCATGAGCCCACACATTTGACTAGCCCACACTAAACATATGGGGTTTCTCATTTTTCGTTCCGGATTGTCCAAAATTGCACTGGATATCCTGAAATTTTGGAGACGGGTAGCAAATAAAGAATCGAAACGTTTTGCCACTGCTTTTTGAAATTCATCGTCGCCTTTTTGAGAAAATGAACAAAACAGACTGCCCATAATCTGTTTTGTTGATTTTCTCAAAAAGGCGACTGTGAATATCAAAAAGCAGCGACAAAAAGTTTTGAATATCTATTTAGAAATGATATTCCAGAATGGATTTACCTCCACCGTCACCATCAGTGTGAACAAAAAAGCACTGGCATTGATTTATATGGTGGGAGGGGAGGGTGGTTCAGATTCCCAAGAGGCATCCAAAAACTGTGTATGCATGATATGAGCTACTGGAAATATATCAAAAGGAAAAGCTTAATGTAGCAAAAAATGTCCAACTTATTTCTTTGTCACCCATGATAGTGACATTTAGTCAAACCCGACTACAGTAGCTCAACTCCTAACAGACATTTTGTGCCCTCAACCGCACATTTTGCACCATTTGACATAATTTTTCTGCTAGTTGTGCATCCGTGGCATGAAAGTCTAGTGAAGCCATTGATGGAAGGTTAAAGGTCTGATGACATGTAACAGTTTTTAGATATGTATATTAAAGTTGAATTCTGAGCAAAATGCATTTTCAAACAATAGCTTGTCTAGCTTTTGAGAAATGGTCATTCAAAGTTTGAAGGTTTTAGAATTTAGGCAAACTTTGTGGTGTCATCTGTTTAATATAACTCAAATTCTTTAGTGTGTTTCTCAATGTTAACCACTTGTGAGATTTAGTTCTTTTTAGCCGATTACCCATTGCTTAAAGGTATGTTCAATATACAAAAAACAACATGAAATCAGACTTTGACAGCAATGACTACTAGTCACACACATAAATGAAGCCTTTTTTTTATGGTATTTGATCTCCTTTTATTTTTGCTCCTTAGAATGCTCACTTTTATAAAGAGAGGAAAATATCACTGCCCTGTTACTGATCCCTCTTAACTACTACTTAAGGGATCTAGTTAAATCTAGATTAAGGTATGTATCTAGTTCCAAGTCAAGTGCTCATTGAGAATTTTGGTAGTTCTCGTTATGAACACAATTCCTTAACAATGAGCCCACAACACATCTGTTCTGCAGTGTACAGAAGTAACTTGAAGCCAACCAAATATATGTATAATTGCTTACACCTCGGGGTTCAATAAATCAAAAGTGTTTGCCTCTTACTAAGGCAAGTATTATGAAACGCTTAACTGCCTGATGACATGCTAATTATTTTTCCTGGCCCTAATCCAACACTTCTCTTATTTTGAATTGATTATTTTGCAGGCCTTTTGTTTATTTCCTTGAATTGCGTAATGGAAAAATCAATTGTCGCAGGGTCCGCAAAAGAAATTTGTCAAATCTTTTTATACTTCCATGAAATAAATTTCTGGTGGAAGTTACAAATGTATATTAGGCATAAAAACGTATTCGTTTGCCACCCCCGGCAATAAAATATATATATATATATATATATATATATATATATATATATATATATATATATTTTTAGGGTTTTAAAAAACCCTACACCTCATAGAATGTCCTTTTTACGACCCAAAATATTGATTTGGCTAAAAAAAAAAATAGGTTCAATTTTAATAAAAATGCAGCTTGGCCATGCAAAATTAATTGTGTAAATTGATTTGTATGTACATAAATTGATTTGTACACACATTGTACAAATCTAGAAATTGGCTGAGAAATTAATATTTGGCCGTATACTATCCCAATGATCTTGCAGCCATGATTTTCAACTCTCCAATGACCTGTTAAAAATTATACATTTTCCGCCCGCCCCTTAAGCTTGTTTTCAAAGTGGAGGGCAAACAAACATTTTTTTTAGGCCTTATTTCCAATTATATCAACCCCAACCATATAGCCCCATAGGGATGTTGCTGTCCCTATTTCCATCAAGCAATCTCCCCAAGAAAGCTGGTACTCATTTTTTGCTAAGAAGATGATCTAATGAAACAAACCTTTCCATGAAGTTCTGGAAATTGCGCAACATCCTGTGGCTTCCTCACTTTCTGTCAACAAACGTTCAGCAGAATCTGTGGTCGTTCTGTCATATTCGTCACAGATTTCTCTAACCATCTACAAAAATGAAATTTTTTGATTATTTAAAATTGATTGTTTAAAAATGAAACATGTAGTTTTTGTATTATAAATAAATATGCTCTAAAATGTAATATCACCTTTGTAGAGATGTGGTGCAGCCCAAGTTTTTCTTTGAGAACCTTAACACCCTACATTAAATTTTTACTCAGCTGCTTGTTATGAATTACAGAAGGGCATTTCTGCCAACTGCACTGTCTGCCATTCCTTACCGTCATGACGGTACGGCCCAAAAGGTATGGCGGAAAGTCTCATATTATATCGGTAATAAAATGTTTAATTTTAATTAATGTGAACTGAAAAGCATTTATGAGAAAATAGATACAGTGATTGCAAACAACAATAATTAATACAGATATTTATTATTTGACTTTAGAAATGAAAAAATGGCTACAAAAAAGGGGCCCGAAAGATAGATAAAAAGAATTGGTAATGCTATGTTAAGTACCAAATATCATTAATTTGAAGGAATAAAAAAGAGGGATACGTTTGAATGGGCTCACTGTGACCGTAATGTAGCATAAGCGTATAGGCCTATTTGAAATTAAAACTTCATATTTTGGCTAAAATGCCCGGTTACCTTGTTTATACTAGCACCACAGCACATCTCCACATTATAATGTAAACCAAATTTTGTCCTAGCTTGCATACAAAACATAAACTAACCTGTTTTATGGTACAATGTTTCCAAGAAGGCCTTGGTTTCTTTGCAGGTCGTTGTTCATCAAGGTTAGGTTAGAGCTTGTAGCGGAATTGGTGCTGGTTGTAGTAGGCTAGTACTATTAAACCAGCCTAGGCCTAGTACCAGGGAAATATTCATCAGGCCTAACGCTAACGCTCAGAAAACTCTAACCCCGTTTCAGTGTGGAACCCGACCAAGGATCCAAAAAATACGTTTAGAAAGTCCAAAATCTGCTTGCAGAAGTAGGCATGCAGACTGGCAGATAATCCTCAGTAAAGTGCTCTCTGCAAATCACACTGCTTTTTATAGGCCCTAGGTCTAATTTGTAAAGTCCAAGTCTAACGTTAGTTAGCTGCACAAACGTCGTCCATAAACGTCTCATTTTCGGATCCTTCGGAAATTTATA
The DNA here is from genome assembly GCA_020152595.1 of Chiridota heheva. NCBI lineage: Eukaryota > Metazoa > Echinodermata > Holothuroidea > Apodida > Chiridotidae > Chiridota > Chiridota heheva. The sequence continues at coordinate 425,088 of JAIGNY010000993.1, read as the reverse complement.
TCTCTCATTTTTATTACTACACTCTCCTTTGACACAATGAAATGACATTTTCCTTATTTCAACTGAATTTCTTCTCCTTCCAAAGTCAAAATCACATAAACAACACTTGTAACTGTATCGTGTACAGTACGTTGTTGGATGCGAAGCAGCACATGAATCGACTCACTATACCTACGTCATGTGACGTCATCAGCTACTAACCCGAAGAACTGTTTTTTTTTTTTTTTAAGTTGATAGAAATGATCATTTTCTTTTCCTCGATAAAAACAATTTTATGGAATTTAGCAAATGAAACCTACATTCCTCATGAATATTCATAGACTATGCAAATTAGGTGGAATACTGGCTCCTGATTGGTCACTACCTGTATAGGCTCCTCGTGATTTTACCTCACGACCGAAGGTCGTCGAATCCTTTGGTGGGAAAACAATAAACACAAACACATTGTCATAATTCAATTTTCTCTTTCTTATATTTATGTTGGTTCTTATCAGAGCCTTTGGGTTCTTTATCGATCGCCCGATCGATCTGCTACTGTCCTCCTCCGATGGCTTCCTGCTGTCCTTCCCCGACGGCTCCCCTGTGTTCGGTAGCTTTCTTTGATTCTGCAGAAGTCTCGTATTCTTTTGCTCTATCGAAAGCAGCAACGTGGAAGGCCCATATGCTGCCCCAGCAGTGTGACACGTCTTGGTAAGCATGGACGATGGCTGCCGTAATTACATCGCCTTCCGTTGGATGAAACCCGTCTTTGAATGGTGTTAAACAGTTGCATCTGTTTTCGAGGTGTTCTATAAGTTTAGCGTAGTCGATAGGTCCAGGGCTCCATTTCCTCCAAAGTTCAAACATTACTTTGGCAAAGACTTCCCACTCCATGATGATGATGTGTTCGCTCTAAAATTCCAAATGAAAAAAGGAGAGAGAGTTGAACTCAATGACGGGGTCGTCGCCTGCGTATTCGGTTATGATAGTACAAATGCTATTTGAAACGCAATACGACCCGGACGAGAACACAGGTAGACGTACGGACAGACATAACATCGACAACCAAGTCAATGTCCATTTGATAACCAGTTGTGGTGCACTGGCGTTTACCCACCCCAGGATTGAACCCAAAGCCTCGTGGTCTGTAGACAGGTATGATAACCGCCACCACAGTTAGATTGGATTAGGTCTGCTCTTTTATGCTTTTAAATCAAAATGACCAAATCAATTAATTAGAGAGGTATGATGTCGTTTGTGTTGGTGGCGCTTTTTTGAAAACAAAGCCAGAAAGGTATGATGCCATTTCATTGATGGCGCTTTTTTGAAGGAAAAATTATTTAAAAAAAAAAAACCAAAAATACAATTAATTATAATAAATGTTTAAAAAATTACTTTAAAAAAAATAAATAATACATTTAAAAAGGTAATTAAATAAAAAAATAATAATAAATACCTTAAGATTGTCACCTTAGATTGTGAAAGTCACCTTGAAAGTCACCTTTATACGTTGGCATCATGCCAAGTCACCTTTAAACAGTATGTGCGGATATCGCGTTACCTTCTGTGAAAGTCACCTTGAAAGTCAAATATAAAAAATATAAAAAAATAAAACGATAAAACATGGACGTTACAAACGATTAAATATTACAAACGATAAACCTTACAAACAATTATGGACAATACAAACGATAAATATTACAAACAATTATAAACGTTACAAAGAATGTCTTTAATCATTTTTCTCTTTCTACGGTAGCCTCCACGGTAGCCTCGAACTTTATCTTTAATGTCATTAAACTCATTTTTTTCTTTTTTGAATATTTATATGCGAGGGTAAAGTACCTGCCCCAACCAACGCAGTGGTACCGTAGGAGTCATGCCACGATTTTGTTCTCCTTCCGCCCTCTTTTTTTTTTCAACTTTATTTTTTTACTCGATGCCAGAAAATAAGACGCAGCTTATATGGCATAATAACAATGACAAACATGTTCATGCAGAGGGTTTTTCTTCTTCTATGGGTTTCTCGATAATAATGGGTGGTACGTCCAGTTTTGAATTTACCTTGCGTCTTTTCGACAAGGTGGGAGGTGGCGACAACGACGGTGCACAGGGTCTTTTCTTTGCTTTTGAATATGGTATCCTCGACCATCTGTTCGCACAATTTGTCCATGTCGCTGGCATATTTCCCCAAGAAGGGCACTTTGACCAATGCTTTCAAATGTTCTACTGCAAATAGCCCTTCCGTGCTCGCCAGTTTGCACCATTGGTCCAGATTGAGAAAAATTCCTTTTTCTTCGGGTATGACGGTCTATTGACGGGTGGTGTGCCCGTTCGGGTCGCTGATGGTTTGCATTGCGTAGTCATAATGGCGTATGTCTACGAGAATGCTTTCACCTTCTGCGGTCAGACCGATGTAAATCTGTTTTCCCAGAAGCAAACGTAACTTTTCGGGGTGTGGCGGACCACTCATGTGATTGGCTCCGTTGACGTTAGACGTATGGTAATGCAAGGCCATTTTGGATACCATGTTTTTGTTCTTGCAGACTTCATCCCAACGCCTTCTTCCATGGCAATGCCTTGAGCCGTGACTCTTGGTATTGTACAGGGGTTGGTTTTGGCATACTTGCCGAGATGTACATATTTGATGCTTTCAAACTGCGATGTAGACACGTACACGCTCTCTCCCTATGGGGTAAGCTCGGGTCACCAATCCGCGACTGTCTCTTACTTTGTCGAAACTCTGCATTTTCAAAGCTCTCTTCAACGGTTTGTTGTCGGAACCCGAAGGCGGTGGTGAGAATCGCATTTCTCCAGCGTGTCTATTATGGTAGTACACGTTACCGTTTCTCTCGTTTACTTTATTCCAACCGGTTTGAGCCATGATGATGTGTCTTTCTTGAAGAGTTGTGAAAGAATAGTGGGCGTTTTTGTAACCTTTTTCAGTAGAGAGCGCTAGTCAATTATCGTCGGATGACATCCTGCTTCATTCTAAGATATGTTTTTTGAGGTGTTACACATATCCTCGGAGGACACGTGTTTCATCGCTTTTCTGGTCTTTGCGTCTTCTTCTTCGTCTTTCAAAATACATACTTGACGAAAGCTCTCGGGACGTGCTAAAATTATCCATTGTTTGGGTGTGAGAGCGATACCTTTATTGGTAGGTACTTCACCAATAGAAGGAACGTTACTGTACTTTCTGATATGTACGTAGAGATTGTCTTAGAACGAAGAGATCGTGACATAGGTATGCTGTCCGAGCACCACTTTTAGCTTTTCTCCCGAATGGATGCGATGAGTACTGTCCTTTAATTTTTTGAGTGTGTCTGTTACCAGACGAGCTCGACGAGTTATCACCGCCCATTGCTTGAGTGTGAAGGCGATACCTTTCTTAGTCGCCACGGGTGTCGTTCCGAGATTAGGGTGTATAAAATACTGCCGTAAGGGAACGTAAAACTTTCCGTTGAAGCCAGAGACGGTGAGGTAGCGTTCGCCTCCTAAAGTGACAGCACGGACATCGGTTAATCCTTGGGTAGTGATTAATTGATTGATTGATCGCACTTTATTTCAAACAATAATACAAAATATAACAAAAGTGACATATTTACAAAGTTAATTGGTTTGGGGAAGCACTCAGAAGACACGAATGAATCTGTAGGTGAGGTACCCCCTTACACAGTTACAAGAATTGCGAAAAAACAAAACAAAAGAAAACGAAAGAAAAAATTCAATAGTTACGCTATATACATAAAATACCAAAAACAAAAAGTGAAGGACGAGTTAGTTCCCAGAATTGCTACTGGATTTGATAAGATGGGCCTAAAGTTTACTTTTAAGAGTCATGAGAGTGGAACAATTTCTAAGATTGATTGGTAGGAAATTCCATATAAAAATGCCTTTGTAGGTTATAAAATGTTGAGAGATATCAAGATTGTACAGTGGAGTTAGTAAATCGTTGGCATTGCGTGTATTGTACGTGTGGAATTGACTGTTGGAAGCAAAATAATGTGAAAAAATTATTGCTTCCATGTCTGAGTTTTGACTGAATGTTGCACACCGTCGTCGTCGCCTTTTTATAACTTTTTTTAAAACAATATGAAAACATGCGCTCTTTGATAAAAAAAAAAAAAAACGATTCACTACATTGGTCAAAGTGTCGTTTCGACGAGGAGACAGTGTTCCGTTCCGGCTTTGGTCATTTCGGATGACTTATCGATGTTTTTAAAGGCGTTAATAAAAGAACATTTTATGAATCAATAAAACGAACGTCTTAACCATAATGTTGAAGTACAAATGTAAACACATCCTCATCGCTGCGTTCCTTGTCTTTCCCAAAACGAGCCGTGATGCCGTTCATGTCCGCGCCTCGTGCCCTATGAACCAGATAATAAATACAATAATGACCGCACACGCTAGAGGTAAGACTCTGAAGCGCTTTGTGATGGTAAACAAATGGTTTATTTTTCAAGAAACGTCGAATGAAAGAAACGTCGGGGGGTTCGCCGTAGGAGTCAAAATATTCCCAAGGACCGACCTCGGGCACGTAAATAGCGACCCAATGCCGGCCCGGTTTCCAACTCGGATCCGTGTTGATCACCATGACACTCGGACGTTCCGATGGTAAATGTAACTGATCTGCGGCATGAACGCCGTCGAACACGTCGCACACGAGCCATCGCGTGTAAGCGTCTTTGTCAAACACTCGAACAATATCAGACGTCTCCATGTTTTCAATTGGTAAAGTCGTAGATGATGTTGCGGTTTTTATCTATTTCGATGATGTTGTCGAATTCGGCATAGATGAGAAGGCTGGTGGTGGAAGTCAATGCCTCTGCAAATCTGAAATCCACACGAAGATTTTCTCGTTTGTTGACTGTGTAGTGTTGTCCGTGGGATCCGTCGGGTGTCAGATCCAAAGCAAACAGCGTGTAACCGTCTAGAAAATCCGTCGGAGTGATATCCATGCCCCCATCGCCGTACAAACGACCCGTGGCAGAATACAATTGAAGGTAACTGCGGAGAGTTAGATGTGCTTCAAAGTTGGGGGTGAGCGGCGTGGAAGGATCCTGTTTCTCATCGGCGTGAAGCGCAAAATAATTCAGTTTGTAAGATTAGAAACGAAACGGATTCTTCTTGTAAGCGCCGTTGAAAGAGGCCGTGTCCACAAAGCAAACCACGATCCTCTTTGGTAACTCGCCCAGAAATACATTGTCTTGTTGAAAATCTTGGGTTCCGGTCGGTATGGTGATATTTCGGATTATGGTGCGTCGGATCTTGTACTTGGCCGGTTCTCTGTTGAGGGTGACAAGGTCACTGAGCACACGGTGTCGCTGCACGTCAATTTACGCACGTAGAGAATGGCGTCCAAGATAATCACGCGAAAGTCGGCATCTGCAACTTTCGTCGTCAAACAAAAAGAGTCCTTACTTCGTTGCAGTTTGAGTCGCATTCCACACCTGGTAGAAGCACGTTGTTTTGAGCAAATATGTCGGAGTGTAGGGGTCCCATCCTCTCGAAGACTTTGCTGCTTTTTGCTTTAATGAAACGTTTTTTAAGTCCCCAGTTGCTGATGGTACCAGCCAAATCGCTGAAGTCCATGTGTCCTGCAGTATCTTTGAAGTAGAACTGAGACTGCAGATGTGTTTCTTTGGCTTCTCTGTCGTAGTTGAGCAAAGTCTCGATCATCGCTCTGTAATGGTACGTTGGCGTCGAGTCGCTGATGAGTTTGTCGTTGAGGGCCACATCTAGTTGCGAAAACATCGAATGCAACAACAGATTGACAGAAGCCACCTTGCCATCGTCGTCACTGGCGTCGCAATCGCTTTTGTCTACTTTGGTAATTTTCACTTTGACGTAAAGTTGGGTGTTGTTGATATCAATATATTTGCTTCTTGTTCCGGGAATAAGGAATTCCATCGGTCCCATGAAGTGTAATTCTCCAAACGGACGGTATTTGACGTATTCGCTATCTTCTTCGATCACCATTTGTGTCGGAGGAAGACTAAACAGCTCCATTTCTGATTTGGAACAAGGCATGGAGTGATTGTGAACGAGAGCCATGTTGACGGTGTGATAGTCAAGCTGCTAATGAGGCTAGTATCGGACTATCGTTCTTCTTATAACAGTTCCACGTAGTGTAAACAATTCGATTTCTTTTCAAGGCCGACTTTCGGGCACGGATACTCGGAATGTATCGAGGTGTGCTTGATCGTGGTCGTGTTGGTGGATGTTCTCGTGCGTATCGGGCCAATGTTCTTAAAAGATATCTCCCTTTTCTGTTCAACGGTTTCTTTTTGCCACGATTGGCTTTTCGTTTTACCGGTCCGCGTCCGGGTCGCGATGGTTTCTTACTGTGGAGAGGCAAAAAACCACAAATAATAGGCAAGACTGGTAAGATTGCGCTTCCCGGAGTATCAAAAGGTCGATGAGGGGATGAACATAATGATGATGGTGTACGCAGAGGTGTAAGAGGAGACGGGAGTAGAGGCGATGCTCGTCTCGGTGTTGTCGGTTTACGAGGTCGTTTCTTCTTTTTCTTTTTATCACGGATTACCGTCTTCGATGGGAAAAAGTGTTTACAATTCGTCGCTTCATGCCGAGTAATGCGATGCGGGAGTGTGCGACGAAACAGGAGAAAATGCGAGTTGTCGACGCACGAGGGAGTTCAGACGTGAATCACCTAACCTAGAAGAATTGCTCCGACGACTGCTGCTCCAAGACGACTGCTGCTACGGCTACTACTAGTAGGTTTCGATGAAGTTCTTCCTCTGAACGGTAACTTCAGCCCTTTTCGGCCACGAGTCGGACGTGATGGTTTCTTCTTCGTATCTTTCGTGGTAATGACGGTTCGTGTTCGTGCAGTACAGTTTATAACCCTTTTTCCACGTCATCTTTGTCCTCCTCCTATCTGTTGGGACAATGCCTCTTTGGCACGAGTCATGGCTTTTCGTTTCATGTGTCGACCTGCTTCTTTCGCTCTGCGAGCGGCTGATCGTTTGATGTTTTCTCCGGCCATAACGTCTCCTAGAATACCGGCTCCTGTGGTCAAAGCCTGCTTTCCAACTTCTTCACCTAAGCTCACGGCTCCTTTCTTGAGGAACGGTATGGCCATCCTAAACAATGCAGAAAACATTCCGCCGAGACAGTAGCCTCGTTGATTTCCCGGCCCGATAAACACGGGTAAACGTCCGTCGGCCATGATGTTTGATCTTCTTTGTTTTGAGCTATAATGAATAGTACGACGTTCACGGCAACATTATATATCTACAAGGAATGTTGTTGACGAAAATGCAGCCTGACGATCGATCTCCCTGTCGCGAATGGTATTTTTTTTCCCCGTTCCGTCGCGGACAACAATTTCGATCGAATCGATAAGATTTCGGTTAACGGGATAGTAGGCGATGATCGGTGGCGCCACGTCGACGGCTTGACCCCAAAATTTTGATAACGACACTCCAAAATGTTGTAACAACGGTACTTCATGATCACCTACGGTTTGAAGAGTGATGATGTCGGTGTACAGAAACAGGTGTTCGATATTCTCCGTCTTCCAAGGATAATGGGTGGTTATCGTATTCTGTGTAAAAACACAAAGATCCTCACATCTGAAACTCTGACATATTTTTCCACGGAGTGTTACAACGTATCGACTGTTTGCTCGCATTCTCACATGTCCGTTGTAAGTTTGGGTGTGTATGACGTCAGGCCCGTAGCAGCCGCTGCGGCTGGTGAGGCGATCGCCGCACCACTTTTTTGCAATAAATAACATAATAATAATAATAATAATAATAATAATAATAATAATAATAATAATAATAATAATAATAATAATAATAATAATAATAATAATAATAATAATAATAATAATAATAATAATAATAATAATAATAATAATAATAATAATAATAATAATAATAATAATAATAATAATAATAATAATAATAATAATAATAATAATAATAATAATAATAATAATAATAATAATAATAATAATAATAATAATAATAATAATAATAATAATAATAATAATAATAATAATAATAATAATAATAATAATAATAATAATAATAATAATAATAATAATAATAATAATAATAATAATAATAATAATAATAATAATAATAATAATAATAATAATGATGATGATGATATGATGATGATGATATAATGATGATGATGATAATAATAATAATAATAATAATAATAATGATAATAATAATAATAATAATAATAATAATAATAATAATAATAATAATAATAATAATAATAATAATAATAATAATAATAATAATAATAATATAATAATAATAATAATAATAATAATAATAATAATAATAATAATAATAATAATAATAATAATAATAATAATAATAATAATAATAATAATAATAATAATAATAATAATAATAATAATAATAATGATAATAATAATAATAATAATAATAATAATAATAATAATAATAATAATAATAATAATAATAATAATAATAATAATAATAATAATAATAATAATAATAATAATAATAATAATAATAATAATAATAATAATAATAATAATAATAATAATAATAATAATAATAATAATAATATTCAAAAAAATATACATAAAAAATTGACAAATACAAAAATATCAGTATTTCTCTCCCCTCCATATTACGCGGTTATAGACAACTTGGAGTCGACATCAGATGCAAATTAGCCTGCTTATCCAATCACAGAGCGAGAAACTATACAACTTGGAGTCATAGTCGAGTTGTGGACTTATGGCACACTCGGCGCACCATACACGTGCGTGATCTAGTCTAGACCTACCTGTACGCTAAAGAAGTCGCGTTTTATCTTATATGCATGAAATTTAATAAAGGACAGAGCGAGTTAAGATGGATTATTCTATAACAACTTCGGACATTGGGAACACACCAAATCAACCAGTTTGCTTGGTTGTAATATGACGAATCAAATGATATGGCATTCTGCTATACATGCATCAAGGCATACAAGGCAAAGAAGCTTAATTCACCAAACATGGATTCTGCATTTATCGCTAAAAACAAAGGCTTTAAAAATTGGAAAGAAGCGACTCGGAGGTTCAAGGCACATGAAGGTAGTGTTTGCCACAAGGATGCAGTCTTAATGGTTGTGACATTGCCAAAGATAAGTAAAACATTGGAGAAAGTTTATCACAACAGATTGAAAGAGAAAGTAAAGAGCGACGACAAATTTTTATGAAAATCATTTCTTATGCGAGATTCCTGGCACGACAAGGACTAGCTTTCAGGGGTGATAGGGATGAGTCGGATTATAATCTTATAACTCTTTTCAAGTTGCGTGGTGAAGGTGATTCACGGATTCAAAACTGGTTATTACGGAAATCTGACAAGTATCTCCCTGCTGAAATTCAAAACGAAGTTTTACAGACAATGGCACTAACGGTAAGACTTAATTTAATTATACATTTTAGGCGGCGGAAGATATTTCATAATTGCGCAAACAAAATCAGAATAGCAAAGACTTAACCCCCTCCCTCCCTCCTCCCAGCGTCGGAGGAACAGAAAATAATATAGGGATCACTATACCAATTGCAGTGGAACAAAGGAAATATCGAAGTGGGCGCAGGGGACCATCGTTTTAAAAAAGGTCCAGACTATCACTCTTACCCCCACCCCACCGCTCAAAAATGGTTCTGAAGTGCTGCTATATTTTTGTTTGAATTTTCAATTTAAGCTGCATGGTGCGCAGATTCATGTTTGTTTTTTGTTTATCTATTTATTTTTGTTACGCGTCACTATCACATTTGCCTTTCTTTTAATTTGTAAATCTCTTTTAGAACACATCTACTCACATCTATGAAGCATATGTACCATGCAAGTGTGCGTTGAGCATGCTTCTTTAAACATTTGTGTACTAATTTTCAATAAAATAAAATGGTATAACTCGCCAGACCCGTTTAAATTTCATTTAAAACCACAATTGGCGACTAGCGCGCACGTATAGTTACTAACATCCGTGCTTATTTTTTATATGCACCATTTCTTTTTTATAGGCTTTACGTGAAGTTGTTTTAAATATCCAGACAGCTCCATTCTATACAATTATGGTGGATGAAACCCCCGATGTTTCAAACAAGGAACAGGTTGTGATATGCATACGGTGGGTCGACGACTAGTTTGAAGTTCATGAAGATTTAATTGGATTGTATGAAATGTCTTCAACAACCCCAAATGCATTAGTTGCCGCCATCAAAGATGTTCTCCTTCGAATACAGTTATCCCTTCAGAAGGCAAGAGGTCAATACTTTGATGGAGCGGCTGACATGTCGGGTGTACACGGAGGTGTTGCAAAGAAGATAACAGATGAACAACCAAAGGCTTTGTGTATACATTGCTACGGTCATGCTCTTAATCTTGCATGTGGTGACACCATAAAGAGAAACCGGCTAATGTGTGATGCTTTGGAAAATATAAGGGAGATACCAAACTAATTAGGAACTCCTCCCCGAAATGGAACTAAGTTTATCGAGATGAAGGAGAGGATTGGAAAGGAGTGCTCCACTGGAATCCGTGTCATGTTTCCAACTCGGTGGACAGTTAGAGCAGATGCACTTCGGAGCATACTGGAAAACTACGAAGTTCTACAGAATGTTTGGGAGAAGTGTCTCTTGGAGGAAAAAGATCCTAGCACACAAAGGGTCGACTGAGAGGTGTGGCTTCGTATATGAAGAAGTTTGATTTCTTATTTGGTATAAAGTTAGCACACCTGATTCTAAGTCATAGCGACAATTTGAGTAGGACTTTGCAACACGCATACATTTCTGCTGCGGAAGGGCAGAGTGTCGCAGAGAAAACCGTTTCCACTATTGAAGGCATACGAAATCACTTCGACACTTTCTGGGAGGCCGTAGGATTACTTGCTTCTACACTCAATGTAAACCAGCCAGAGACACCACCAAGAAGAAAAGTCCCAATCCGGCTTGATGGTCCTTCTGTTGATGATCAACCTGCAAGTGCGAAGGAGTATTTCAAGCGAATCTACACAGAGGCTATCGACAACATCGTTAACTGCGTGCGAGATCATTTTAAGCAGACGGGCTACCAAACCTATGTCAAGCTACAGAACCTCCTACTAGATGCATGTAATGGCAAGGGAATTGGGGAGGATTTTCACTTCGTTTCTGATTTCTACAAAGACGACATTGATTCAAGTCAACTCAGAGTCCAGCTGGAAACGCTGGGTCACACATGTAAACCGCTTGAATGTACCAGTGTCAGTGTGTATTCGCTTCCTGATATAGTGAAGTATATGAAGTCTTTGGATTTTGGTACGAAATTGCTTCTATCTGAAGTTTGCATTTTGCTTAAACTTGTACTTGTCATGCCAGCTACAAACGCGGTAAGCGGACGTTCTTTCAGCGCTCTGAAACGCATCAAGACGTACATGCGAGCCACCATGATACAGAAACGACTGAACCATCTACTTGTCCTCCATGTCCACAAAGACACGACAGATAGCTTGGATCTGACGAAAATAGCAAGTGAATTTGCCGACAGTGCTCACCGTCGTGCAGTCTTTGGATCATTTCTCCAAGTCGGCGTATAGTCAAATACAGGAATAGGCCTATAGTCTCGTCACTCTCGTGTCCTTGAATTCATTGGAACTTTTTGTATAGATTACGAAATATTATCGTATAAGACTATCAGTTTATCATTTTAATTTTTTTGTTAAAAACAAACTTACTTTATTACATAATTTATTTGAAAAATTAACTAAACATTTTGTTGGACTTTCTGTTTTGTTGTTGCCATCGATACTTTGGATAGACAATCCCAATTTACAACCCCCCCCCCCCCCCCTCCCCCCACCCGCCACAAAAAATGGTGGCTTAGATGTGAGTGTCGGCAAGGATATGGTCTCTACACTCCTTCATAAGTGAAAAAATAGTACATATGTATACGTTTTCGAGGTTAAGAAAGTTAAAGTCAGAAGTGTGAAGTTGTATTTCTTTATAATTTTGCCAAAACGTATTTTGCCTTCAGAACTGGGGTCAGTTTACTCGGTAAATTGTGCTTTTTGAGAGAATAGAAATTACTGTTATCTGGTGATGTTCCAAAATGATTATAATAAACATGTTCTGTATGGAAATAAACTTTGACAGTTTGAAGAAACGTGGTTGGCGCAATTTTGTGTAAAGTCGGAACGATCCATTTTATGACAAAACAGATAGACCTATTCACATATTCGTCCAAAATAGAGGATCTTCAAATACAGCTTGCAAGACCTGGGAAGTGTCATTTCTGGCAATCTAGAGGTCCTTTAAAAAAAAAATTGTCCACGCTACGCGCCAACCGATGGTGGCGCTCCACTTAGATAGTATTAACGTCGCCGCACCACTAAAACAAACGGTTCTACGGGCCTGTATGACGTTCAGCATGTTTCAGTGTGAACTAGGCAAGTATTTTGGGGCGAAAAGCGATGTAAAAGTCACTTCTCTCAAGGGTTGCAAATCGACCTTCAACACATTTGTCATGCCTGCCGCCTGATAAGAGCATTGACTCGTCTCGTTACAGATTTGGTACCACGAAAAAGGGTAGCTAAAACTCGCTAATCCGACTTCCCATGCGCCATTGAGATGTAAGGTCTTGAAAGAATGTTTCGAAATCCCGTCACTGTGTTTTCTGGATACACGCTCATGGAGCCATTGCTCGGCAGCGTCACGTAAAACGATTTAGCCATGGTAACGTCTCGAGCGATAATGAAGAGTACGACGTCGCCGGTAGCAATATATCTCCCCTACAAGGAACGTTGTTGACGAAAATGCAGTCTGACGATCGATCTTCCTGTCGTGAATGGTATTTTTTTCCTTCCTTCGCGGATAACGATTTGAATAGAATCGATAGGATTGCGGTTAACGGGATAGTAGGCGATGCTCGACGGTGTATTCTCTACGACTTGACCTCGAACGTCTAATGCCGAAACTCCGAATTGTTCCAGCAAAGGTACTTCTTGATCGCCTACGGTTTGAGGAGCAATGATATCGGTGTAGACAAACAGGTGTTCGATGTTCTCCGATTTCCACGGTTGTTCACCGAACCGCCAATCTTCAGTGATCACGCACATATCGTCACATCCGAAACTGTGACATATTTTTCCTTTGAGTATTACGACTCGTCCATCCTTAGCACACATCTTCAAACGTCCGTTATAATTGTCCCTAGCAAATTCAACAACCCTCGATCGTTTTTAGGTAAATACATTCTCTGTCCGATGGTAGTGCTACTCACTTTTTTCAACGTTCCAACTCGATCTTATGTAATTCCGTTTGGTTAGCATGTCTCCCAAAAAATTCACTCGTTTCAGCACAAATCTGGTACCACGATTTAGGGTAGCTGAAACTCGCTAAACCGACTTCCTATACGCCATCGAGATGTAGAGGTCTCAAAAGAATGTTTTGAAAGTCCGTCACTGTGTTTTCGGGACACACATTCATTGAGCCATTGCTAGGCAGCGTCATGTAAAACAATCTAGCCATTGTAACGTCTCGCAGTCGAATGAAGGTGTTGTCAAAAGACTTTATGATTTAACAACATCGGTGACACAATTATTGAATTTCGAAGTGTAACTGTACCATTTTACCAGATATTCTTTCGTTCCGTCTTTACGTTTTCATGATCGAAGAATCTTCTCGATTTGATAAACCGCGTCTATTTCTTTTTACCAATCTTTTGTAATTCCTGTCGATAAAAGATACCAGCCACCTCTTGTCCTTTGAGATCTTTAACCGCATACACGACAGGTTGACGGCGGATCACTTTGTCGTTCACAAATACTTCTTCGGTCCATCGTGGCATATAGCCTTTGCGAAACGGTCGTGTGACCATGCGCAAACGAACAGCGTCTCCTATTTGTAAGGTTACACCTTTCTTCTTCTTCTTTGACGTTTTACCGTATAAAGCTCCCAGACCTTCAATTCGTTACGCTCGTAGACATCTTCCGGAGCCCGTCTGATACTGCGATGGCGAGCACTGTTGTAGGCGACAAGAATTATATAATTCGGTTCTTTTGTCTATCTGCAGCTTTCGCGGTAAACGCTCTGAATCTTTGAACAACTTTTTGAATGCAGTCAAAAGCGATGCTCCTGATTTGTTTTTGAGTGGTATTGCCCATGCAAATTTGGAAAATACGTCTATACATGTCAACAACCATTTTGTCCCTTTGTTAAACCGTGCGTAAACACTGAGATCGACGAGATCGGCTTGCCATTGATCGTCGATACCATTTACGATGACTCTGTATCTGTTGTACTTATGTCTCAAAGTTTTGTGTAAAGTGTACGTGTCTTGTTTTTCAAGTCATGTTCGTACCGCCGTTCGTTTCAGATTCGGAAACCGTTTCTTGGCCGCGGCGTACACGCTGTCGACTCCTGCGTAGCCAGCGGGATGCGACGGATCGTAGTAGATTTTTCGAAGTATTTCTTCCACCGTCGGTGACATCTTCGTTCCGAATCACACGTCCACCGCAACAAGCGCTGACACAGTTGATGTTTTTTAATAAATTGCGTAAGGTTACCCAAGATAATGTGTCTGCCATGTCGGTTTCTATTCTGCACGTGTCTAAACACTCATTATCTCGTATTTTTCAAAAACCCTCGAGATGCTTCTTCTATCGATCATTTGGCTCGCCAGATATTTCCTGGCCGCTTGCGGTACGTCCGAGAAGCCTATGCCGATGCTACGCGAGAGCCAAACGGCTACCTTTTCATCGATTTCACCCCTAAAACGCCAGATTGATTTCGTTTACAAACCGTACTCTTCGGCCGCCAATACATGTATTTGCCTCGATAAAAAGTAATGTCGTTGACTTTTTTTTTTACTCGACATTATGGCACCTTTTGGTAAAGTAATGAAATGGTTTGTTGCAATCTTTTGGATCTTTAAACCGATTTTGCATGTGTGGATGTGCGAGGAAAATAAAATACGTATACCCAAGTGAGGTGCGTTCATTCGTCATGTAGAAGTGGATACACCAAGAACCCTATCTCAGAACAATCGCCGAAGGCAGTCTGAAACAACGTCGTCACGTATTGAAACATTCCAGTAATGAACTGTTGTATTGTCTTTGCGAATGTGCATTGATTATCTCTGAAACGGAATATATATATATATATATATATATATATATATATATATATATATATATATATATATATATATATATATATATATATATATATATATATATATATATATATATATATATATATATATATATATATAAATATATATATATATATATATATATATATATTAACATAACATATATATATATATATATATATATAAAACAGATTCTAGTAGTTCGCTCTATACACATTTACATTATTCGCCCTTAAGATTGTCACCTTAGATTGTGAGAGTCACCTTGAAACTCACCTTGAGAGTCACCTTTATATGTTTGCATCGTACCAAGTAACCTTTAAACAGTATGTGCGGATATCACGTCACCTTCTGTGAAAGTCACCTTGAAAGTCACCTTGAAAGTCACCTTGAAAGTTACCTTGAAAGTCACCTTGAAAGTCACCTTGAAAGTCACCCTAATACGCTGGCATCATGCCAAGTCACCTTTACACAATATGTGCGTGTATCGCGTCACCTTTTGTGAAAGTCACATTGAAAGTCACCTTTATACGTTGGTATCGTGCCAAGTCACCTTTAAACAGTATGTGTGGGTATCGCGTCACCTTTAGAAACAAGTTGGGGCATCGTGCCAAACGATATGAATTGATATGAATTCTTTTGAATTGCATCACTCTATCTTTTTATCTCGAGAAAATAACATGGCCCAACGCATGGTGGATTTGTTCGATTAGGGCTGGACGTTAGAAACAATAACACTCATGGACAAAGTTACTTTTTTAATCATTGGACAGGTGAAAATCGTTGGTAATTGCCGAACGGATTTGAAGACTCGATGGATTGGGAAGCACAAATCGATACGGAGGAATGGGATTTTGAGGATTAGGATGCACAAATTGACACAGAGGAATGGGATATTAATTCCCAGGATTGTGATCTAGGGGAGATGATCGAGAGAGGAGGAAGTAATCTAACCGAAGAACTCAATACGTTTGTGAATCAATTAATTGCTAAAAACATACCAATTCCTGATGAACAATTATTACAATAACCATTCGTTCGTGAGTTTTTACCGCTCATTGATGAAATAGAAAGTTGGGAGAGCAGACGAGGCTATGGATGTTGATCAGGATGATGAAAAACTTACCGTCGAGAGTTGATATCGTATCGTGGACTGCCGAAAAAGCCATATTCCCAGATATAACTCGGAGGCAAATGAACACGTTGTGCGGTTCGACGGGGAAAGAATTGGTCGGCTTGCCAACCAAGAAGAGGACGTCATCAACGTATTACATGCTGTTTTCGAAAGTCTCATTAAATGACTGGTAGAAGGTTTTGCTACTCAAGATCGTGTGGGTTTTAAAATTCATTCACCCAGTCTAGAGTATCCGATATGGGTGCAACTCATGCGTAGAGATCAAATGAGCGTACAGCGTCTTCTAACCGCCATTTTTCAGGTTTTGCAATCAAAGACTGCTTTTGTGCTCGACAGATACGTTGAAATCAGAGTGATTCACATCGAGATGCCTCAAGGAAGTGGCCGTACCAACATAAAAGACTGGACCTTGAAAAAAAGCTCTATCATCCGTATCGCAAACAAAGATCACCTCTCTCTAGCCCGAGCTCTAGTGACCACCAAAGCCCGCATCGACAAAGAGAACGATAACGCCGTCAACTAGGAAAACATTTGTCACGGTTTTGGTGAGCAAACGAGACCCGCAAGAGAGTTACACGAACGAGCCGGCATTGCTTTGGCTCCTTGTGGATTGGAAGAAGTTGAACGTTTTCAAGCCGTGTTACCCGATTACCAAGTGAGTGTCGTTACTTCAAACCCACACGACTTGTTTCTATTCTGGGGACATCCTCGTACAAAAAACTTAATCTTTTCTACCATGATAATCATTTTGATGTTGTCATCTCACTTCCTGGACTGCCCATTACTCTGTGACATTTGTAAAAAAGGTACGAAGTCTTTGACCACCATCGTTGCCATAAGGTTTGCGAATGTTGTTTTATTGCAACAAAAAACAACACCACGCTCGATCTGTCAACGCATTTGTCGTTGTACTACTTGTGGAGTAACCGTCAAAGGACAGCACAAATGTGGTCAACTTTACTGCAGAAACTGTGAGAGTCACTAACCGTACGATCATTTTTGTTACATGCAAAAGATCAAAGGAGGAAGAGGAGGAGAAGTAATTGTCGACGACGAAGAAGCTCGTGTTATACTTGGCATGAAAGACGAGCCGATGAAAGAAAAGAGCCTTCCTCTGAAATACATCTTTTATGATTTCGAATGCATGCAGGAAGATAAACTCGACAACAGCGGATATTTACACGTGCCAAACTATTGTGTAGCACATCGTGTTTGCTTGAGCTGTATTCAAAACGAAGATATTCATCAAGACTGTGTATCGTGTGGCAAAGGAGAACATGTATTTTCGGGAAGAAACACTCAAAAAGACTTTTGTAGTTGGTTGCTCTTTACAGAAAACAAAGGGAGCACGGCCATCGCTCACAACATGAAAAGGATACGACGGTCATTTTATTTTCGATCACATGAATAACATTGGAATGTGCCCCAACGTTGTGATGAACGGAGCCAAACTGATGAGCATCGACTTGAAAGAAAAAGCCAGGAACAAAAAAAAGAAAAATGTCACGACCCTGAGAATCATCGACTCGTGTAACTTCATTCCGGCTCCTCTCTCTTCTTTTCCCAAGACGTTCGGGTTAACGGAAAAGAATAAGGGTTATTTCCCATACCATTTCAACACTCAGTTCCATGAAAAGTACGTTGGTCCTTGGCCTACAGTCGAAAACTACGATCCCGATCACACGAAACCTGCTCAACGCAAAGCTTTTCTTGCGTGGTACGAAGAACAGAAGAACAAGACTTTTGACGTGGCTCGTGAAATGTACCGGTACTGTTGTAGCGATGTAGAAGTACTCCGGCTAGGATGTTTACGTTTCCGAAAAGAGTTTGTTGAAACTACGGGCAAAAATCCTTTCGAAAAATGCATCACTATTTCCATGGCCTGCATGCGCCTCTTTCGACGAAAGCTCCTTCGTACCGACACGATCGCCCTGGTTCCTCATTTGCGGTACGAAAATGATATACAATCGGTGAAAGCCCTTCAAAATTGAAATGGATCAAGCAACAAGAGGGCCGACAACTGCCACACGCCCGATCTCCCAAAGGAGAGAAACATATCGAACAAAGTAGACGGGTAGGATGAGACGTCAAAGACAGCCTACGAGTTCTACGGTTGTTTGTGGCATGGTTGTCCTACCTGTTACCCAAACAGAAAACACAAGCTGCCGAGGGTCGAAACAACCGTCGAAGATGTTCATGAGAATCTTACCCGTAAACGAGACTGGCTGAACAACGAAGGGCTTTGAGAAGGCTGGAAACTGGTTGAAATCTGGGAATGCGAGTTTCGAGACTAGCTGGAGAGAAACCCGCAGGTGAAAGACTTCGTCGATAACCTGAAACTGAGCGAACCTCTTCGACACCGAGATGCGTTTTTCGGTGGACGGACCAATGCCATCAAGCTTCATGAAGTCGTCAAAGAAGACGAACAGATCAAGTACATCGATGTCTGTTCGCTCTACCCATACGTCAACAAGTTTTATAAATACCCTATCAGGCATCCGGATATCATCAAAACCCCGGACACCAACGACGTACGTGACTATGAAGGACAGATCAAATGCACCGTCTTGCCTCCTCGTGGTCTGTACCATTCCGTGCTCCCGGCACGATGCCGGAAAAAACTCATCTTTCCGTTGTGTATCGCTTGCGCAGAGACTCTGGCCAAAGGACGATGTAAACACTCCGATGAATTACGAGCGCTTCACGGGACGTGGGTGAGTTGCGAGTTTCAGAAAGCCGCAGCGATGGGTTACGAGGTGTTACATATCGACGAGGCGTGGCATTTCAAGGAAACGATGCAGTACGATCCCGAAACTCCCAGTTTGAGTGGCCGGTTTGTTCACGGCTTACATCAATACGTTTTTAAAAATAAAACAGAAAGCCAGTGGGTAGCCAGAAGGCTGCGAAACCGAAGAACAGCGTCGTAGGTACATCGACGAGTACGAGGCCCGAGAAAAGATCAGACTGGACTACGCCAACAATCGCCAAGAACTAGGGAAAGCGATCGTTGGCTAAACTGATGCTCAACTGCTTTTGGGGAAAGTTTGGACAGCGAAGTGCACTTACCAAGACGGAATTTATCAATACTCTTGAAAAATTATACAAGTTGTTGACGGACAAATCGAAACAAGTGAAATACGTGCAGTTCCACGACGAGTTCACCGCTCGCATCCAATGGGTCGACACGAACGAATATGTCGACGTATCGCCTAACACGAACATTTTCAACGCGGCTTACACCACGGCTCACGCCCGTCTCAAACTCTACAGCTACATCGAGCGACTGGGGGAGCGCGTCCTCTACTTCGACACGGATTCCGTGATTTACGTCAGCCGACCGGGAACCTACGATCCACTCCTCGGCAACTTTCTAGGCGACATGACATACGAGCTGGAGAAGCCTTACGGTACCGGGAGCTACATCATTTAGTTTGTTTCTGGAGGCCCAAAGAACTACGCCTACAAAGTACGTTCGACCATAGCAGACACCGTCATCGTGCGGGAGTGCAGAGTCAGAGGCATCACGTTGGAACATAAGACCATTCTATCGGTCAACTTCTAGGTGATGATCAACATGGTAAATCACGTAGATCCTGGAACAGGCCGAGCCTGGGAAGACGACGAAGAACTCATCGTTCCTGTCCATTATCCTCACAGCATCAGGAGAGACGGTCCCGGAAGATTTCTCACCAGATCCATAACCAAAGATAAGAGACTGATCTACGACAAACGCGTCATCCAAGCAGATCTTTCGACCCTCCCGTACGGTTATTGAAAGAGCGTCACCATTTGACACTCATCTGAAAAATTAAATAAAAGAGGTGGATGTGAGTTGAGTCGATTCATTTAATCATGGGTATTTTAAACGAGAAAGAGACATTTGTGTGGGAACGATTGTGGTGGCCTATGCTTGCAAAAAGTCTACGTAAAAATATCACAGAGTACGGAAATATTACTATCCGAGTGCTGAAACTGAATATAGAGAAAAGTACATGGATCCCTTGTATTTCGCCTGTGTTTCATCTCGATGAAGGGTCGTATGATTTGCGACAGTTTTTACAAAACTTCAGTTGTAGATTGTACAGAGACGATGAAGTACACGACTTCATGCCACACCCTTTTCATATCTGGCTAAAAAGAACCGACGTAACAATCCGTATTGAATATACAGTCGTCGAAAACAGATATTCAAGCCGTATACGATTACGCACCAAACTTTTCGCGTAGGTACAGAAAGAGCGCCACCATTAAGAATGCTGCTTTGCTCTCATTGGTCAGAAAGAACATAAAAAGGCAAGCCTCGCTGAAATTCGATTCATTATTCCATAAGACACCAACGGGGATTTCACACACTTGACAGTACGAGTTCAGGGCAAAAACGTAAAGCAGCGTCGGAGCATACACAGGCATCAAAGAAACCACGCAACGAGACCTCCATCGTAGTAAGAATGGCCCCTTCGCAAATCATCATGGCAGAGATCGGGCGTGTGGTGCGCGACGACTTTTGCGTTCCTGACATATACGGAGAACATACCAGCGGAGGAGACTTCACATTACCGTTCTCCAACGCATTAGGTTGCCTCGCCGCGTTTATGGCCCCACTAGGATGTGGCATGGATGAAGAAGGAAAAGTACTTGAACATTTGTTGAAAGAAACAAAGAAACATGGGCATGGAGGAGGATCATACAAACATTCTGCAGACCGAAACAGCATCAACTGTCAAACCGACAGAAGAAGACTCTCTCTTGTTTAAAGAGAAAAAGAATTGGCCAAAATTCCTGAAAGCGATGACGGAGATAACACACGACTTGCTGAAACTCCAATTGACACAAGCCGTATTGGTCAACGACCTGATCGAAAAGGTCCAACAAAAGAAAGGCAAAGTAAAAGAGATTCAACGCCCGCTGATTACAGATCCACTCACGAAAGACATTTTCAAAGAGCTGGAAAGGGGAATGAAGGAAGAGGTTAGCAAAGACTTCGAAGACGAAGAGGTACTCTGTTTGTTGAGAGACGTCATCTATGCAACGCTGGGAAGCTACGCTGATCGATTGAGCAATCGCGGTCTCAAATGCAAAGTGATGGACTGTCTGTGGGACTTGATTATTGAGGAAGAATGTTAAAACATGTATGTGTTTGAAGAAAAAAAAAGGAAAACAAAATGAGGGCGGAATGAGTACAAAATCGTGGCATGACTCCTACGGTACCACTGCGTTGGTTGGGGCAGGTACTTTACCCTTGCATGTAAATATTCAAAAAGGAGAAAAATGAATTTAAAGACACTCGAAAAGAGTTCGAGGCTACCGTAGAGACTATCGGAGAAGTTTGACCTAACTAATCATACCTTTCTTTTTTCAAAAGAGCGCCACCAACTCGAATGGTACCATACCTTCCTGGCTTCTGATTGGTCGAAGAGATTTAAACAAAAAGCATAGATAGAGCAAGCTTGATCAATTCTTTTTTCTTTTTTTTTCTTTTTTTTTTTTCTTCATAGGTATCTCTTAGTATAACTCTAAGTGACAGCATGGTATCGGGTGCAGGGTATTAGCTACTCATTTCCTTGGTTGGCTTTGGTTGCCAGTGGCCACTTAAATTTCTAAATTATAACTACACTTAATTTACCTGACATGTAAATCAGGCCAGCCTTCGGGCTGGCTATCGATAGGTAATGTCAATGGCTTGATATTTATTTTATGTACAATTCTTTTCGTCTACTAACTGTGGTGTAGCGGTCATCATACCTGTCTATAGACCACGAGGCCCTGGTTCAAGCCTGGGTTGGGTAGACACGCAAGTGCACCACAACTGGTTATCAAAGGCCGTGGACATTGACTTGGTTGTCGATGTTATGTCTGTCCGTACGTTGTACCTGTGTTCTCGTCCGGGTCGTATTAAGCGTTTCGTGATAGCATTGTTACTATCATAACAAATACGCAGGCGACGACCCCGTCATTGTAATTGTGTGTTCACTTGTCAATCCTTTTCATTCTGAGTTTCAGAGAGAACACATCATGCCTCGATACTTGCCAGTATCACCGATATCCACGGTTGTTTTCCCTAACGGGTTTACAAGGAGAATGTTAACACAGGAGGAAGATCCCATCAGAGCTTATTACCGGTTCAGTTTGGCACAAATTTGACAAACAGAGTACAAAAAACATCTGCCGTCAGAACACCGCCGAGATACCTGAATCAAAGACCAGATCACCATCAGAACTATGCAATCAGAGAGAGCAAGTGGGGGAAAGCACGCAACTCCAAAACTCGTATGCGTTTTTACACTTATAGAGCTCAGGTATATCGTCAGTTTCTTGACCACTACAAGGTAAAAGCCCAGAAGAGGAAATGATACATGTCCAAGCCACCTTGGAAAAGAGGAGCGTACCGAGCCAACGTAATGAAGCATCGAGAAACACATAAAAAAATGCTGAGGAGCAAAGCAAACGATGGGCATCAGTGGACTACGAGAGGAGGACAGTAGCAGGTTGATCGGCTGATCGGTAAAGAACCCAAAGGCTCTTATAAGAGCCACCACAAATATAAGAAAGAGAAAATTGAATTAAGACATTGTGTTTATCGTGTGTTTATCATTATTGTGTGTTTATTGTTTTCCCTCCAAAAGATTTGACGACCTTTGGTCATGTGGTAAAATAACGAGGAGCCTATACAGGTAGTGACCAATCAGAAGCCAGTATTCCACCTAATTTGCATATTCTATGAATATTCATGAGAAATTAGTCACATGACTGGAATACCGGCTCCTGATTGATCACTACCTGTATAAGCTCCTCTCACTACTACTACTACTTATTTATACTTTTAGGGAATTAAATGTATAATTTTTAAAAAATATTGAGGGGTAGAGTATTTCTACTATGCTAGATTCAGTGCTTTCCAGTGGTTGGTAATCCATGAGGAATGTGAGGGTGTTGCGTTACAGTCTTTCACGATAGATGAGCTTGACTATTGAAGTAGAACTAATTTTTTTCCTACTAAATCTAATCTGTTCGAGCTAAGTTGTTGTTAGTGAACAAATCCTTTAAATACAAGGCAGGTGTCAACATACTAATCAGAAAATCAAAAGAAGTATTAATCACAAGTTTAGAACACACACATAGAGAACAATATCATTATCAAGCAAATTTGTAGTCCTCACATTGTGTGAAAGATTAGATATATTGAGAAATCATCTATTCTCAAATCTAAATGTTTAAGCCTAAAATGTGTTTCCATACTATAATTTATGTAGAAAGTACTAACAATTTTTAAGATACCAGATAAATTCCAAAATTCATTAAAAAACCTAAAAATGTACCAAAAGCTTAAAAACGTTTAAGAGTAACTAAACGTATTACAAAGTACTGAAAATAGTGACAATGAATTGAGTATATATTAGGGAGGCGAGCCAACTTTCGGTACGCGGCATGCCGCCAAGTCCCGCAAAACTGCGAGATTGTTTTCTATTAATGATTGATTAAAAGCATCCATAAAACATAGTTCAGTAAAGCCATTGTACCAACACACATTCCTGCATAACAATAAGAACAATACCTCGCGATATTGCGCAGGATATTGCTGGTAATCTTGTTGGAAAGTACCTCCAAACCATGAAACCAAACCATACTTTAACTGGAAGCCACTGTACCAACACACACACACACAATCATGCATAACAATACGAACAATACCTCGCGATATTGCACAGGATATTGCTGGTAATCTTGTTGGAAAGTACCTCCAAACCATGAAGCTTATTATAGCTCCATGCTCCAACTGTACAAAGGAGGATAATATGTTGGTAACCAGTTCCCAGACTATGCCAACAAATTTTATTCAAAATTTGTTCTGCTAGGAAGGACTACTGTGGGAAATAAATTTCACCTTTTCTATTTTTTCAGGTTTTGAAAAATACTTGATAATATCACTTCAGTAAAAGAAGCTTGTCAGAAACAATTTTTAGCAAAACTGTGGACATTTTTAAATTATTTAAAACTGAAAACTAGCATCAAATTTTTTCATTGTGACAGGTTTTACTGATTGATAAATTTTAGAATGTTTTGATTGTGAAAATCTTATGTAAATAAAGACATAAATCTATCAGATTTTTATATTTTGCAATGACTCTAAAGATACAATTTTATAAAATTTCCCCCAAAAAGAAGATAATAAATAGATCTGAATTTAAAAAAAAGCTTCTAAAAATGAAAACAAAATTCAAAACTAAATGAGATTTTCCAATTAGCTGTGACATTTTGCAATTTTTCCACTTGTAACCAGGAATTTTCTGAGAAGTCATTCTTCCTTTGCCCCTGCCTGAGCTTGGAAACCATAATGAAGTCGATGGTCTAATTTATAACGAGGTTGTTCCATGCACAGCAAAAAATACTAGAATTTCCGCATCTTTTCACACTACGGTGCAGATACCGTATAGACGATCGCGGCCTCTCCGACCGGACAGCATGGCGGGAAAGATACTGAAATGTATGCCGTTATTCCGAAAGTGCGTATTGTCTCGGAAATATCTCAAAATCTTCCAGCAAGTCCAAATTGCATCTTTCAGAATAACATCGCATCTGCAATCACATAACTTGTTTGGTTATGATACTATTTTTGTATTTTACAAGAGTACTACTTGAAAATAAGTGAGCCTCAACTGAGCTATGAGGCTCATATATATATATATATATATATATATATATTATATATATATATATATATATATATATATATATATATATATATATATATATATATATATATATATATATATATATATATATATATATATATATATATATATATATATATATATATATATATATATATATATATATATATTTATATATATATATATATATATATATATATATATATATATATATATATATATATATATATATATATATATATATATATATATATATATATATATATATATATATATATATATATATATATATATATATATATATATGTAAATATGTGTGTGTGCTTAAACAACTGAACAATGTAATCGATGAGAGGGATGGGTGTTAGAAGCGTTAAGTTTAGTTTTTCATTTCAAAAATAATGATTGTATATCAAGAATGGAAGTAGTTATGCCTGTGTCAATTATCTTCCTCTTTTCCATTGGAAAAGTGCCCCTTTTCAAAAACGAAGTGCCGCTTTTACTTGACTTTGTTGTTTTGGGCACACTTATTCTATTTACAGATCAGAATGAGGACACATGACTTGGGAAGTGCCCCTAAGAGGTCGTGCCCCCAACCCCCTACCACACACATACTTTTCGAAAGTTGACTACACCAAGCTGCAATGTTGACTCAATGCTTATTTTATTCATGGATGTTGAATGGTACACTGGATTCATGACATATGTGGTACACATATTGCCCATGGTCTGTACATGTGCCCTATTGTTTTTTAAGGTGGTGTCATGCATATTAGAGAGTAGGTGGGGGTTAATGTATAATTCCTGAAATGTTCATATTTTAACAACCACATGTCTGTTTTGTTTCATATTTGGTCTAATTATGATGTTAGCTGGTGTGTACATGTTCATGACGTAACAACGCGGAATTTCATTAATATGCGTTGTTGGCGGGGCTTAATATGATTTTGCTGAAAAGAGCTTGTTAAACACGGTATCTCAAGAACGGTCACTGCCTATGATTCTGCCTATCAAAGCTTGACCCATGATTCTTTTATCATTTGATCCACAATTTTTCTTATTCGACCCAGGCTGCACACTTATCCTAGATTTTATACTCATTTGACAAACGATTCCCTTACTCGACCCATGATTTTGCCCACTCGACCCATGATTTTACACGCTCAACCCACGATTTTCTTTACTCGATCCATGATTTTTCCCGCTTGACCCATGAATTTTCAATCATTCGACCCAAGATTTTCCTTTCTAGACCCACGATTTTATATCTATTCGACTCATGAATTTCTCTCCTCCATCCATGATTTTACCTGCTCAATCTACGATTTTCTTTACTCGACCCATGATTTTATATTTATTCGAACCATGAATTTTTTACTCGACCCATGATTTTATAATCAGTTGACTAACGATTTCCTTTACTCGACCCATGATTTTGCCTACTCGACCCATGATTTTACCCGCTCGACCCATGATTTTCCTTACTCGACCCATGATTTTGCCCGTTTGACCCATGATTTTTCCCGCTTGACCCAAGATTTCCAATCATTTGCCCCACGATTTTCTTTACTCGACCCATGATTTTGTCCGCTCGACCCATGATTTTTCCCGCTCGACCCATTATTTTTCAATCATTCGACCCATGATTTTGTTTTATTTCAACAATGGCTGCATGAGCCATTCTCTGGCTGGTCACCCACGTAACGTAAAACAGCATGTCCCCCAATAATTGTACGGTTGATAAGTCTTTTTAAATGTTAGGGGAAGGGGGGGGGGTTAGGTTTAATGAAGTATAAGTATCCCATTGAGTTTAAAGATATTTCAAGATTTTGTAATGCGCCTATATTAACCAAAACAAAATGGTGTTGGCCTAAAGATTATAGGCCAACTTTAATATCATATTTCGGTTAATGGTTAACTTGGAGAAGTAAAAGTTTACAGTTCTGTCTCATTTTGTTGAATTGACAGGTGTATACTTGCAATGAGTCTAGTTGTCTTTTATCTTCTCGATAATTATGAATGTAGGCCCTATTTTAGGTATTTTGTTATAATGTTTTTCCAAATTTCGATTTTTTTTCAAATTTCGTCAGGTCTTAACGCGGACAGGTGGAGATATGATCAATATACAACTGTATTACCGTCCCCTCCCCCCTCCGAGCTCCTAAAATTCAAAAACTTTTAACAAGCGAATGTCCACCTTCCAAGATGCCCCTGCAGGCCACATCTCTGTAGAATTTGGCCTAAGCGAATCAAAATTCAGTCGCATAGGCTGTTTATTTTACGACTTGGATTAAATGAAGGGGTGGCGCGAGGAGTTCCCGACGAAATGAACTTCGATTGATCATCGGGCATTGGTTAACTTGATGGGGAAGGGTGGGGTGGTTGAGGGGTGTAGGAAGATTTCGAAAAGTGGGGAAACGACTTCTTAGGGGCACTTCCCTAAGTCATTCATATGTATATGTACAAGAACACCCTTTCAAAAAGGGCTGTCGTGGCAATTAATCGTTTTTTCTTCAAATTTTTCCGACGCCAAATTACTGGTTACACAAAAGTTTATTCTTAAAGGGGTTTGGAGATGTGAAAACAATGCTGAATTGCTATAACATCTATTAAAGGAAAGTTATCGTCCCATAAATACATTGAGAAGTGAACGCCGCCGTGCTAGTAGTATAACGTGTACATAATGCAAATACGTGCATGATGTTGTAAATAACGGTACAAAGTGCAATTTTTAAGTTTGGGCTGCTACACGTTAACTTTTTTTTTCTTCAGGCATTGACATGTTCTTTTATGCTTTTTCTTTATTGTATCATTTTTGGCAAGAATAGAGTGAAATTTACATGTTACAAAACAATATTCATGTACATTTTTTTCATTTCTTGTACGTTTTATTTTTACTTCCTTATTACAATGGTTCAAGCTTAAGTGTTAACCTATTACAATTGTTCTGTGTATATGAAAACTAACGGAAACAACTTTTCCGCTGTGGTAGCAAAAGTATCAAAGTACAAAATAGTTGGAATGAGATATGAGTTGAATTTGTAAGACATGTTAAAAATAAATGCAGGTATATTCAACAAGATAAAAAAAATTCACGTATATTGTAATGACAAAAAGTCAAGTTGAAAATTGTTTTGAAAAATTCTACAAAAACATTCATAGATTCATAGTTTGAAATATTTTCATGCTATTGCTTATGAATAAAATATTCAGGCTTATTATTATTCTGCAAAAAACAATGGAAAAATCTGGAAAGCGCTACTAAAAGACTTCCAAGAAAAAACACATTGTGAAAAAAAGATGCACTATACCGTATGGAGCCTTTGTACCTGATTAAAGGTCCGACAACTTTAGAATCAGTGTTTGTTTTTATACGACTTTGTTCGGATTCTTTCACAGAATTGTAACAAAACCACCGTGCAATCTTTCCCCTCATGGTTTGGACTCGAGACAGACGAATCCTGTCTGGCTCGCTAAAAACCAATCCCAACTCCCCTCACAAGTCTCTCTTGCATGTCAGACTGTAATAATTGAAGCATTCTGGACAAGTACAGAAATATTGGTCCATCTTAGGACCCCTCAAGGTGGGATTGCTATGGAACTTGAAACTTTTTTAGGACGGGAGGGGAATGCAGCTAACCTGCGGGTCCTGGTGCAGCTGAATATAACAAGGGAGTAATATGGCAATATTTGTTTGATTTAGTTACAACACGTGCCGCAAAATTCTGTATTTTTTGGACATTTTGAATTAAACAATGTGGCATACCAGCCAAGAGAGAGTTGCAGTAGTCAATGTGTGAATGAACCAATGAATGAATTAGGGTCTCTGTTGCACTGTTTGTCAACATATTTCTTATTTTATTAATGTTGTACAAATTTACAAATGCAGACCTGCATTTTTTCATAACGTGCTGCTTTAAGTTTAAGTTGCTATCCAGCCACACTCCTAGATCACGAACACAATGGACAGCATTAACTAAACCACCACCCACTTTGACAGATTTTTGGATTAATTTATTGAGTTGAGGAGTAGTGCCAAACAAAATAACCTCCGTTTTGGCATCATTCATTTTAAGCTTGTTTTGAAGCATCCACCTTCTAACATCCTCTAGGCAGCTTTCCATCTGAATTCAAACTAGGCATCTCCTATGGAGTACCCAAATTACACAAACTTCCTCACTTAATTAAAGACACCATCCACCGCACCCCAATTGCAATTTCCCAGAAAACCCCACCACCCCCAGTGAAATATTTCGTGCCACGAGAGAACTGAATGTCACGCCTTCTCTGCGTCCCATAGTATCATGCAGAGGCCCTATCACAGAGGAAATGTCTGGTCACGTTGACTCAGTCCTCCAACCCCTTTTGCATCTTATCCCGAGAGACATTCAAGACACCACCCACTTCCTTACTTAATTGGCCGAACTCCCCCATCCCTCCCGCATCCCTTCTGGTCACCATGATTGTCACTGCCCTATACACCAACATAGCCACACTCATCAAGTTCATTTTAATCCACAATGATATTTTCTTACAACTACAAAACGTTTGTCCAGGCCCAAAGGATTGCCATGAAAACCAAAATGGCCCCGGCCCACGCCAACATTTTTATGTGGGCCTTTAAAAAGAAGCTCCTCAATCACTACCACCTCCAGCCTCTCATATATTTCAGATATATCGACGATATATTTCTTATCTGGCAACATGGCCCCCAAGCTTTAACCCAGTTTTTTTTTCAATCATGTAAACAGCCTCCACCCCTCTATACATTCATCAATGAGTCCTCCCCCTCCTATTTCCCCTTTCTCGACGTCCTGGTGCTCCTCCAAAATTGTTCAATTTCCTCTTTCATATACCACAAACGCACCGACCGGCACACTTATCTACATTTTACCAGATTTCATCCAACCCACCTAAAACACGGCATGGTTTTTTTTTTTTTTGTAATTTCTGAAATGCTCCGCTACCGTCGCATTTGTTCCAATAACGACGAATTCATTCACAAAGCCCTACAGTTGTGCCAATACTTCTTACAAAAAGACTACTTTTTCAACTCATTAGCGAGCAATTCAGCAAGGTAAAACATATCGAACGTAACAAACTCTTAACCTACAAACGCATCCTCATAGTCCACGAGTTTCGCCCCGCTTTATTGC
>JAIGNY010000993.1:390000-392500 GCA_020152595.1 Chiridota heheva | reverse complement strand
GCAGTTAGATGCATTCCTTAATGACTTGAAAACACACCAATCAAAGCTTTGTGACAATTTAACTGTTAAACAGCGACATGGACTCTGCAATCTGCAAAAGAATAACAACATCATAATCAAGCCAGCGGATAAGGGAGGCGGCACCGCTGTTCTCGATAAAAGTAGATACATAGATGAGGCTAAGTCACAACTCACCAACGAGGATTCGTATAAACGACTTGATACAGATCCAACAAATGTATTCACCAAAGAACTTTATAATGTGACATCAAGTTTACAACCTAGGATGCAAGAGGAGGTAAGCAAGCTTATTGCTCCCCGACCTAAAGCTGGAAAGTTGTATACACTACCCAAGCTCCACAAACTGCCGGGTCTAGTACGATCAGCAGATCCTAACAGTGACGAGAGTAATTTCGTTAATGAAGCTCGACGTCTCAATATCAATCCTCCCGGACGTCCGATTGTTTCTGGAGTCGGTACACTGACTGAATATGTTTCATCATACGTAGATAAGGAACTGCAGCCTTTACTTAAAACCATCCTTAGCTACATACAAGACACCACAGACTTTCTTAAGAAATTGGGTGATATTAAGAATATATCAGAAGACTCGATCTTAGTGACATTGGATGTCAAGGGCCTGTATACCAACATTCCACATTCAGAAGGTATTCATACTTGCAAAACCTTTCTTGACAGAAGACAACCATCCACAAATTTTAGTGATGACATTTGCAAATTAATCAAATTCATTTTGGAACATAATGCGTTTACCTTCAATCGAGAATTTTATCTTCAATTATGTGGCACAGCAATGGATACAAAAATGGCCCCGTGCTATGCCAATATCTTCATGGCTGTGTTTGAAGAAAAGTCTCTGTCAAATTGTGCTTACAGGCATCTGGCATACTTTCGTGACATAGACGATATTTTTCTGATATGGACACATGGAGCAGATCGCTTGGAAGATTTCATTAACAGGCTTAATGATCATCACCATAGCATTAAGTTCACATATGATATTTTGTAATACCAGCATAAATTTTCTTGATGTTACCATCCAACTGGCGAATGGGCAAATTTCTACACGTACATACACCAAACCCACGGACAGACACACATACCTTGCATACAACAGCTTCCATCCCCTTCACCTCAAAAACTCTCTAATCTATAGCCAGCTTTTGAGATACAAACATATCTGTTCAGACCAAAGAAGTTTTACTGAAGACGCCGCTAACTTGTTTGGTTACTTTATTTCACGTGGCTATCCTTTTAAACGGATCTCAGCTTACTACCATCAAGTTTGCGCCCTGGACAGAAACACACTTCTCACTTACAAGACAAAAGCCTCAGTTACTCGCATACCTATTATCACTAAATATGATCCCAGACTAGAGCCTCTTATCAAATCAATAAAAAATGATTACAGCTCTTTGCAAATGGATACCAATATTGGTGAGGTTTTTGAACAACCTCCCATCTATGCACGAAGACAACCACCTAACCTTCGTAGCAAACTGGTCCGTAGCTCCTGTGGTTCCACTGCAAACGCTGGTTCTTGCAATGCCCCCTGTGGTAAAGCTAGATGTGAAGTATGTAAACACGTCAACACCAACACCGAAATCACGATCAACAACCAAACACTAAGACCCGGAAACTTTACTTGCGACTCGGCAAACGTCATTTACCTTCTATACTGCCAAAAATGCCCTGAGGCTCACTACATAGGCGAAACAGGAGGTAAATTCAGGTATCGCTTTAACAACCATACACATTCCATCAGACACGACAAGGGACTTCCTATACCTTTACACTTCAACACTCCTGGACACAACATAAATGACATCAAAATCTGCTTATTGAAAGGAAATTTTAAAAATACAAAAGACAGAAGACTCGCGGAATTACAACACATCGTAAAATACAAGACCAAGACTCATGGTCTTAACAAAGACATGTCATTTCTGAGCAATTACACCGCATTCAAATAAACTACATGACATCACAAATGATTTTCAACGCATTCTTTCATGATCTCTTTCCACGTTCTAGACGACGCTCCCAGATAGTACGCTTACTACCACGCACAGCACACACGCATTAACACGCGCATTTACTTTTGCGCTCCTACACTGTTTGAGTATGTTTATGTTCAAAGTTATCATGAGTACTGTAATTCACGCTGAAGAAGGACACAGGCGTGTCAGAAAATTTTGTGATTTTAAAATAAAATTGATTCAATAGACATCATCATCTTCTTGTATTTTGTTTTTACTTTTATGGATCAACACGTGGATCTACTATTCAATTATGTTGAGTGCATATATATATATATATACATATATATATATATATATATATATATATATATATATATATATATATATATATATATATATATATATATATATATATATATATATATATATATATATATATATATAAAACAAAATAGGAAAAAAAATGACAATGTCTCTAGCCAACAGATTATTTTAAA
>JAIGNY010000993.1:360000-387500 GCA_020152595.1 Chiridota heheva | reverse complement strand
TATATATATATATATATATATATATATATATATATATATATATATATATATATATACATATATATATATATATATATATATATATATATATATATATATATATATATATATATATATATATATATATAAATATATATATATATATATATATATATATATATATATATATATATATATATATATATATATATATATATATATATATATATATATATATATATATATATATATATATATATACAACTTATGATATACGCTTGTAGTCACGTACTAATCATTTTGATCTATTTTTGGCTATTTCGTATTGCATAATTCCCATGTAATTGATTCGAATTCAGTGTATAAATCTTACGTCGTGTATATAATGCATCAAACATTAATTTGTCTATTGTCAGGTCTCGTGTAGCAAAAGGGATATCTTTTTTTTTAAATACATTTAACTGTTTAAGTGTTGCCACCAGGCACGTGACTAAAGCTCCCTGGATGCGCAGGTGCCGGGCGCTTTTACAACTTTGCCAAAAGTACCGTATTGACCACATTTTCCATCTTCAGTAATGTTTAAAAAATATAAAATAAGTATTTTTCTCTTTCGGTTGTATTCTTAATAGAAAGTGAAATGTATTGAGATTGATCAATATGTGAAAATTACACAACCCCCTCCTTTTATTGTCATTCAAACAAACTAAATTTGGTCTCTATGAGTTAAATATATCTAGTGCGTCTACGTCTTGTAAACCAGGAAGTAAAAGTCTCTACTTAAACCATCAGAGACATTAAATTTCTTCATTGTTCACCTCTTGTGCAAGTGTTAGTGTTCGTATATCTTATCCAGAACCCAGCAGAAGTTACTACATGGTAAGGGAAAATAATTTCAGTAGGATAAATTTCTTCATATTTCTTAACGCAATTAATTTTGTTCGTATCGGAGTTTTTAACAATTTTAGTCTTCCATTTGAAAAGTATTTTTGAAAACAGCGACGTATTTTTAAATGAATTTCTGTAACTATATATATTCATACCAATATGAATCAAAAAGGGCAC
Source organism: Chiridota heheva (assembly GCA_020152595.1). Classification (NCBI taxonomy): domain Eukaryota; kingdom Metazoa; phylum Echinodermata; class Holothuroidea; order Apodida; family Chiridotidae; genus Chiridota; species Chiridota heheva. The sequence continues at coordinate 386,459 of JAIGNY010000993.1, read as the reverse complement.
AGCGCGAATCCCTCAAATGTGTTTTGAAGTGAGTTGGATGTACAAATAAGCATGTGAATTTGTGAAATTACGCGAATTAAGAAAATAAAGAACAATTAGAATGTTCAAATCACTCGCAAAAGGTCTTATGATCCAACAACATCATTGATAACAATAAGTTTGGCTTATGAATTTGAGTTACACCTTCAGTTTTTCTTTTCTTGGTAGTGAGGTTGTTGTTAATTTGTATAAGCAGTTAGTCAGGCCTCAACTTGAGTATGCTATTCAGGCTTAGAGTCCCTTTTATGAGAAGGATAAGTTCATTTTGGAGCAGGTTCAGCGAAGAGCCACTGGACTTATTCTCGAAGTAAGGAATCTCTGCCATGAATCTAGGTTGCGAATTCTTGGTTTGACCATGCTTGAGTTGAGAAGAGTACGTGGCGATATGATTAGGGCTTTTAAGTTCCTATCTGGTAGTGATGCTTTGACTTTCTGTTATTTCTTGCATGTTTTAGCTTAATCAAGACGTGATTATTGAAGGGTCCTCTGTCTTCCAGGCAGAAAAGTCGGGCCCCTTTCGCTGTCGGGACCCGCTGGGCCGCCCACCGGGATCGTGCTGCCTATATTTTCGGGTGGGCGCATATGTCGCGGGTTGTTTAATCCTTACTCTACCAGCACTATTTTGAAAATGCGCTCGGGAGGCGGGGCCAAAGACGGGGCACCCAAAACGGCGATAATATCGCCGCGTGGTAGAGTAAGGGTTAAATCCTCATGTGACACGTGGTAACAGTTTGAAGTTGACCAAAGAGTTCTCACGGATAAATATTCGGCGTTAAAGCTTTTCGCAAAGAGTTGTTAATGAGTGGAATGGTTTGCTTGAGTGGGTAGTTAGCTCCAGCTCTGTTCACAATTCAAAAGTCAACATTGATAAATTCTTTACTAACTCTGGGCGTCTTTGGTTTTTTATATATTTTTTTTTTTTTGTGGTGGTGGTCTTAGTTTGGGCTTTTTATGGGGTGACTTACCCTTCTTAGCCCGTAATCTTGCTATTTTATGTTATGTTATGTTAATTCGGCTTTAAAATGCCGATCGTTGTATTTACTGATGTTTTTTTTATTTTTTATTGTTTGCTTATTGCAAGCTAATGGATAAATAATTATCTTTTTTTTTTTTTTAATTGTACCATAAAACAGATAAATACATCAAGAAAGTAATATCAAATCGCTTTACGATGATATTCGTCTCATTCTAGCGAATTTGTTGCTAAATATTCCCACTTAACATCTATATTTTTCATCCGCATAATCAAATGAACTCAATTGTTTACGGAAAAGGAGCTAACGAAAACGCCGATATTGGTTCATTGCCCATCAAAACCATGGAAATAACCAAACTTGAAAAAGATTCAACGTAATCCGTAACAATAAGTCCAGCTTAAATATCATCTGGAAATCTGAGAGACACAATTAAATATTATAAATACTAAGATGCCGGTCGTCGTTTTGCAGATTGCTATAGGACTTTCTCTAATTGAATGATTATTACAAGTCAAAAAAAAAAGTAGGGAAATAATTATAAATTTTATTGTTCCATGAATACATCAAGAAATTGATATCAAATCGATTAACAATGTATATCTTTATGACGTCATAATTTAAAGAATTGCTTGTGTTTAACATCGTTATTTTGTGCCTGTTTATCTTTTAAAATACATCTCCAATTTCTTCTTATAGCTTAAAGAGTACACATTGAAAAATAATTATTAAAAAAGTGTAATTGAACTTTCAAAACTTTATTTTTATGTACAGTATCATTTATCATTATGATTTGATCTATATGAAGTATAATTTTAATAAAACACTATGTGTTATCATCATCCTTATAATATCGTTACTCCATGTGTCATCATTATTCTTAAAATATCCTTATTAACATCAAATTAATATTTGTCTCATTCTTGGAAATAAACCTTCACATTCTTTACTATCCACAGCTCTCATCGTCATCAAACAAACTGAAAGGTTTATAGACAGGTCAAGCACCGGGGGGCGGGGGAGGGGGACTCCTATATGTGAGGTGGGGAAGGACTCCCATATGTGAGGTATATGTATATGTGCCTCCCAAACAGGTCCTTTTTTGCACCATTTTCGAAGTACAGGTGTCTTTTTTATACTATTTTGAAAAAAAATGTTTTCAAACAATCTTTTTTTTAGGTAAAGATTTTTTTTTCTTCATCATTTTCGTGGTGCAGGTCCAAAAAGATGAGGTTTTACTGCTAAATTGCACAATATTTTTTTTAAATACTCATAGTGCAAGTATTTTAATTGACTTCTTTTATACTGCGGGTATCAAAATTGTATAATTTCATACTGCAGTTACCAAAAAATCGTTCATACTGTGGATATGTTTTTGATTGGTGGGCTGCACACCTCTACCACTTTTAGTATGAAGTGCCCCCTCCCCCTCCGTCGGGATCAAGCAAGAACGCGGGTAAATTGCTTGATTACCCATCAAAACCATTGAAATAGCAACATTGAAGAAAAAGTGTTTTCATGTTTTTATGATTATTTTCTATCTATAAGTGTTTCGCTCATGTAATGGAAAACACTGGTAAAGGAAAACACTTTGAAAACAGCATTGATCAAATATGTACTTTACGTAAATGTCACGTAATAAAGCAAAAGGTTGCACAGCTAGCTGGATTAAAGTTAAATCAAACTGAATTTAAGTATCTAAATCTTTTTGAGTTATCAAAACCGTGTTGGCATTTAGTGGCATGGACAGCATGATGGGTACTGGGGAGAAAGATGGGTACTGGGGAGAAAGACGTCTATATTTATTTCAAGTGTTTATTAAAATACGTTTCTTGGAGGCAGTTGTACTTGGTTGTTGAAATGTCCTAAATACGTTAAATGATCTAGAAATTTGTTAATTCACGTAATTTATATACATTTTTTTAAATAATCTTTGATGTCCCTGTTTAAACAAATAATAAGAATTCCCTACTGGAAGCTACTGGTGCACCGCCGAGACATTCTACAAACATTTCACGTTAAATAGAATAAAATGTTACAAAACCTAAAATTATAATATAACCGTATGAAAATGTAAAGGGATTTTTGGCACATACGATATATACGAATATAATCATTAAAAAAAAACATCAATTGCAAAAAGTCCGGTAGTTTAGATCTGTAAAATGCAGACCGTGTGATGCGATTTTTATTGGTTAAAATCGACATAAATTAGCCACAGATATAAAATATATCTATCAGATTAGCAAAAACTAACGCCCTGACTTTTCGGCCGAGAGCTTTGACGTGAACTCGTTAAACAAGGGGCCCTATTCTGTATTTTACATATATAAATGAGATGCATTGCATGAAAAATTATAACAAGGTATACTTTTATCTATAAAATCAAACGAAATATCCTCTAACGAAACTATTAAAGTGGATGGACAAAAAACATCGGCATTAGAATTTCAGGATTCTTCAATTTTAGGGCAGGACATAAAAGATGCTCGTAGTTTTTAATGGAACAGTGGAATGGTTGCAAAAGGTACAAAGTAGATTATCGCGTAGATTAAGCTCTTACCACATGTACAAGAAGAGGTTACTATACCCAGAAAACGATGTAGGTACTTGCACTGTAAATAGATCATCTTACTATCATGCACGGTACTGTATATAAACAATTTAGAGAAGTATTTCACCAGAAGTTGTCACTCAGCTCTTGACCACCGAGACAGGAATTTCTCTAAATGTTTGCTAAAACTTTAGAGGACACTCTTATTATTTATCAAGTCATTGTAAACAAACTTTGTCACTTTGGAAACATTAAGCACTTTTGTGATAATAACATCTTGACAAGAAGGACAATTTTAGCTGTTTCCAAGCTCTAGAAGATGCATTTAATTAACCATAATATAGCGTGAAATAAACTTTTGATATATCAAACTTGGGCTTAACCTCATCAAATGGGACAAAGGAGCCGTTAGGCGAAGTAAAATCACGAATGAAAGTAGCACCAGCATTGAATAGTTTTCTCAAAAAGACAGTTTGCCTTTCACTATGGATGTAACTATTATTCCAAATAATTTCATTCTGATTAAATGGTTCATATGCACTTAACATACATTTTTATTTTGTTATTGCAACATCAGATTCATGAAAATTACAGCGCAAATTAGACCTTCCCCAAAGGCACTAAATGCATAATCAAATACAATTTGTTAGGTCCTTAGAAATATCGCTTAACCCATGAGATCTTTTCAGTATGCATGAAATAGCGTGAATAAATCATTTTCAAACCCCCACGATCAGTGGCGTGGTCAAATGGAGTGTGGGGAGGGGGGAGGGGGGGGGGAAGGGCGAGGGGGAGATCGCCCCCCATATTGTAATCCGTCAGTTCAGATTTTAATCCGTCGGTTCAGATTGGTGCCGTCAGTTCAGATTTTAATCCGTCGGTTCAGATTGGTGCCGTCGGTTCAGATTAGTGCCGTCGGTTCAGATTGGTGCCGTCGGTTCAGATTAGTGCCGTCGGTTCAGATTGGTGCCGTCGGTTCAGATTGGTGCTGTCGGTTCAGATTGGTGCCGTCGGTTCAGATTGGTGCCGTCGGCTCAGATTGGTGCCGTCGGTTCAGATTGGTGACGTCAGTTCAGATTACATGGTTTAGATTGGTGCTATCGGTACACTTGCACCATCAACTTCATTAATATGCGTGCGGTGCAGTAGTGTCGGTTGAGATTAGTGCCAAATGTCCAGTTATCATGTAATAAAATGTTATCTCTCTTTGACATAAATTTTGACTTGTATAACATACTTTCTTCCTATGCATAGTGACGTACTTTTTTCCCTTCAAATGTCAATTTTGCGAGCTTCAGCTTCCAGGAAATTCGCCCCATGGACCCCATTAGGGGCTTTGCCCTGTACCCTACTAGGGGCCCTTAAGTGGGCTCCTGAACCCCACACCTTTGGTGTTACCTTAATGGACAATTTTGTTTTAATGGATTTACTCCTGTTTAGTGGGTACCCAATATTGTTTCCTTTCGCCGCCGCTGACCATGTACAAACGTAAACAATAAAACATTGTATTTCCACATTATAAATTTTCATGATTTTGTGTTTTGTATATAGTTCATTATAGCTCTCTTTGACATGAATTTTGACTTGTATAATACACCTTCTTACTATGCGTTGTGACATAGTTTTTGCCCTTGAAATGTCAATTTTGAACGAGCTTCCGCTTCTAGAACCCACGCCGACAAGTCGGTGTAACGTCAACTACACCACTACATATCTTTTCGGTTCAATTCACACCCCCCCCTCTCCCTTTCCATATGAAAATCGTGACTACGCCACTGCCCACAATCATAAGAATGAATAAGTACATCCCGTTTAATTTTATCTGGTTTGTTGGACCAAATGAACCTGAACAAAATACAATTTACTTCCTCAACAGAGGTGGGTGGAGAGTTCATATGCACAGACAAAAGAAATACCGACTCAGAAATGCCAAATGACTTAATAATGGAGATTTTCCCCAAAGGAATCAAATCCCGAAGAGCCCAAATATTGAGATTAGTTTTGAGCCGAGATAATTTTGGAAAATAGTTTAAACTTAATAAACCTGCTTTCTGATAAGTAAAATTAATCCCCAATGCCTATATATCATCTGCAAAGCACTCTGCGGGACCAACGTTGTTGTGCGCAGGTCCAAGTAGAAACAAGTTTAGATTAAGAAACATTTGAATGTAATTGTTACGTAATATTATGCTATTATCAAAATATGCTGAAATATACAACATTCTGCATAGGAAGACGTTGGGCTTATTCGAATGTTGACTGAATTTTTAAGCTCTTAAACCGATAAATTTAGTCTTTTGTAAGTGGTTCTATCTATAGGTCGAAGCGTAGTTCAATCCAAAAACTTCAATGTGATTTAAAAATTACTATACAACCTATCGTCTAATTATTCGAGAGTCTGAATTCAATTCAATTAAATTCAATCTAAAATATCACTTGATAGGCCACCGGCATTTTCATGAGTAGACCGTGACAATGTTATTTATAACATATAACACATGCATTTTCATGAGTAAACCATGACAATGTTATTTATAACATATAACACATGCATTTTTATGAGTAGACCATGACAATGTTATTTATAACATATAACAGATGCATTTTCATGAGTAGACCATGACAATCTTATTTATAACATATAACACATGCATTTTCATGAGTAGACCATGACAATGTTATTTATAACATATAACACATGCATTTTCATGAGTAGACCATGACAATGTTATCTATAACATATAACACAAGCATTTTCATGAGTAGACCGTGACAATGTTATTTATAACATATAGCACATGCATTTTCATGAGTAGACCATGACAATGTTATTTATAACATATAACACATGCATTTTCATGAGTAGACCATGACAATGTTATCTATAACATATAACACATGCATTTTCATGAGTAGACCATGACAATGTTATTTATAACATATAACACATGCATTTTCATGAGTAGACCATGACAATGTTATCTATAACATATAACACATGCATTTTCATGAGTAGACCGTGACAATGTTATTTATAACATATAACAGATGCATTTTCATGAGTAGACCATGACAATGTTATCTATAACATATAACACATGCATTTTCATGAGTAGACCGTGACAATGTTATTTATAACATATAACACATGTATTTTCATGAGTAGACCATGACAATGTTATTTATAACATATAACAGATGCATTTTCATGAGTAGACCATGACAATGTTATCTATAACATATAACACATGCATTTTCATGAGTAGACCGTGACAATGTTATTTATAACATATAACACATGCATTTTCATGAGTAGACCATGACAATGTTATTTATAACATATAACACATGCATTTTCATGAGTAGACCATGACAATGTTATTTATAACATATAACACATGCATTTTCATGAGTAGACCATGACAATGTTATCTATAACATATAACACATGCATTTTCATGAGTAGACCATGACAATCTTATTTATAACATATAACAGATGCATTTTCATGAGTAGACCATGACAATCTTATTTATAACATATAACACATGCATTTTCATGAGTAGACCATGACAATGTTATTTATAACATATAACACATGCATTTTCATGAGTAGACCATGACAATGTTATCTATAACATATAACACAAGCATTTTCATGAGTAGACCGTGACAATGTTATTTATAACATATAGCACATGCATTTTCATGAGTAGACCATGACAATGTTATTTATAACATATAACACATGCATTTTCATGAGTAGACCATGACAATGTTATCTATAACATATAACACAAGCATTTTCATGAGTAGACCGTGACAATGTTATTTATAACATATAGCACATGCATTTTCATGAGTAGACCATGACAATCTTATTTATAACATAAAACACATGTATTTTCATGAGTAGACCGTGACAATGTTATTTATAACATATAACACATGCATTTTCATGAGTAGACCATGACAATCTTATTTATAACATATAGCACATGCATTTTCATGAGTAGACCGTGACAATGTTATTCATAACATAAAACACATGCATTTTCATGAGTAGACCATGACAATCTTATTTATAACATATAACACATGCATTTTCATGAGTAGACCATGACAATGTTATTTATAACATATAGCACATGCATTTTCAGGGGTAGACCGTGACAATGTTATTCATAGCATAAAACACATGCATTGTCATGAGTAGACCATGAAAATCTTATTTATAACATATAACACATGCATTTTCATGAGTAGACCATGACAATGTTATTTATAACATATAGCACATGCATTTTCAGCAAACGTACAATAAATTTAAACTAAATATACATCTAAGCAATATGAATGAGTTTAGCTGCGAAATTCCCAGCTGTCTCTAGGAAATAACAAATGTTAAAGGATTAGTTCAGGGGTCAAGCGTGTCCATCTCCATACTATGTAAAAGAGAACTTCAAAAAGAAACAAAAATACTGAAGAAAGCATTCAAAAATCGCATTCCGTTGAGGAGATATTGTAAGTTTGAAGTTTGGTATCATTTATGTAGAAATGACGGATATCAGACTAATTGTGATGACATAGCCTCAGACTCCTCAAATTCTTTACCTATTCTATCATATTTTGTTCTTCGATTTTGTGGCTTAAAAGCCATTGGATATGTCAGGAAAATAGTCAAACAGTATCTTGTAAGGGTAATCATAATTTACCACTTGAAGAAAGTTTGAGGGAAAATAAATGAAATAGCAAAAAAAGTTCAAAATATTTTCTGTAAGATACATTAACAATTGTTAAGAATGTGAGGATATGGCTGCCAACCTGCATAGTAGACTTACTACACCAGTCATTTATACAAAGATAAGACAGAGGTTTAAACTTGGATATCTCCTTAACGGAATAAGAGTTTTTAACGGTCTCTTTACCATTTTGTTTCTTTCAAAGTCCGCATTCATGTAAGATAAACTTCTTTGACCACTGAAGTTATCCTTCAAAGAGGTTTAAATTCTCGTTCGTAACATAATATGGAGTCGCTGTCGTAATGGTCTAACCTAACAAAAATAATTTGGAACATACAACGATCTTATTTCAGAAAAAAAACATGGACATTCAAAATATTTCTAAGATCAAAACAATTTTGCAAGTGCTTATTTTGTACTCCATTTTCATTGTAGGTGAAAATCTGACACAAATTTTACAACCGTAGCTATGTTCAGATGTTTATTATTATGTGATGTGTATGTATCAGTTTGAGCTTAATGAATCTAACGAACTATTCATTGCATATATAATTGTTAGTAACATTTTCCATAATTTATATGAAATCATTTGACAGTCTTACGAAAATGATATTCTCTTTGTTTCCGTTAGAGACATCTTCATTGTCTAAAAACCATTCTTTCGAAATTACGAAGAAATCAAGAAATTCTACCAAGTTTAGTTTAATTGTGTACATTTTCGACATCATCATTTAAAAGAATCTGTTCATTTATGCTTACCTCTTTATAGAAGCAGTTTATTTAATAAGTGACTCTAGTGAAAACTGTTTGTCACTTGAACTTCCAATCAATAATGAGGCGTGGAAAACGTTCAAAAGTAAAGACCGGTTGCCTTAGACAGAAGTAACTTACACATACATGAAATCAAGTGTATCCAATGCTTGAAACCTCCCTTTTCCGTATCTAAAATACGACATAATGATTTGCAATTAATATTAAAGAAGTTAACACCCAGAATTGCTGATTTTCTTCCATGTAAGGCCATTAAACAAAAATCATAGTTACAACAGTCTATATTATGTAATTAACTAAAATTCACGACCTCCGAGTCATGATCAACATTTCAAAAGACGGAAAGATGAGAGGCTAACGTTAAATCTGTATATACATACTAGAGCCAAGGAAGCCCATCAGGCCGGTGCTTATCCTTAGGCTCTTTGGCGTAAGCGGATGACATTACATGACTCCACCGGACAGGACGCCAGTCCATCGCAGAGTAACTGCGATGGACACAGCAGTGCTGGTAGTCATTTTACAGCTGAGTGAGCTGGGGCAAGTAGAGCTTGCAGAGTAACGTGTCTTACTCAGTGACGCAATGTAGGGCTCGCGGTGGGAACCGATCCCGTTACCTTTTGCACAAAAAAAGAAGATAAAAAGTCACATAACATTTTACATGAATTTGCACTCATAACATTTTACATGAATTTGCACTCATAACATTTTACATGAATTTGCACTCATAACATTTTACATGAATTTGCACTCATAACATTTTACATGAATTTGCACTTAAACGGACAAGCAAATCTTAGAATGATAAAAATGATGGTCCCCTTTAGGGTAATGATGGTGTTACTATCAATAGTGGTAAGGCATGTAAGGATATGGCTGAAATTTTGAATGACTGCTCTGTTTTTACCAAGGAGTCCCCAGCTAATGATGTTGTGGATTATCTTAGTGTGCACTCTCCAGTATCCATTAAGGATGTTGGTTTTTCAGTTGTGTGTTGTGTCTATGAAGTTGAAGGGTTTGAATTCAAATAAAGCACCCGGTCCAGATGGTGTACATCCTGCTGTCTTACGTGAGTGTTCAGATGTTCTTTCCGTTCCCGTTCCCCTGAGTATTATCTTTTCAACGTGTTTTGATGTTGATGTTATTCCTAGTGATTGGGGAATTGCTAATGTCACTCCTTTTTTTTTTTTTTTTAAATGGTGACCACAGCTTGCCCTGTAACTATAGACTAGTGAGTCTTAATAGTGTTGTGTGCAAGGTCATGGAATCTATTGCTAATGATGTTGTACGAGATTATTTACTGGTCAATTGTTTGTTGAATTTGTCCATTGGAGTTTCTTGATGATGTTACTAAACTAGTTGATTCTGGTCATTATGTGGATGTTATCTATTTAGATTTCCAAAAAGCATTTGATAAGGTTCCGTTAGGCAGGCTCATGATGGAAACAAGAGCGCTTGGTGTGGATGAAAAGTGTGCCAGTTGGATATATTCTTGGTTTGTTGACAGGTCACAAAGAGTTGTTGTTAATAGTTTAGTATCTCCATGGAAGAAGGTTACGAGTGGTATTCTCCAGGGTTCTGTATTGGGTCTGCTGCTTTTCTTAATTTTCATTAATGATATTGATGTTTCCCTTCGCTCCAGGATTTGTCAATTTGCTGATGACACTAAGCTGTACAGGATTGTTGGGGATGCTAGAGAATTTTCACTGTTGCAAACTGATCTGGTTAAGTTAGTTTCTTGGTCCCAAACGTGGTAGATGTTATTCAATGTTGATAAATGCAAGGTTATTCATTTTGGTCAGAGCAACCTGGCTTTTGATTACTGAATGAATGGTTCAAATCTTGGTTGTGTTAATCAAGAAAGGGATCTAGGTGTTGTCATTACTAGCAATCTGAAGTCTTCTAAACAGTGTGCTTTAGCAGCTGCATGGGCAAATAGAATGCTTGGTTTGATTAAAAGAATTTTTTTGTTTTCTTGGTAGTGAGGTTGTTCTTAATTTGTATAAGCAGTTAGTACGGTCTCACCTTGAGTATGCTATTCAGGCTTGGAGTCCCTTTTATGAGAAGGATAAGTTTATTTTGGAGCAGGTTCAACGAAGAGCCACTACACTTATTCCCAAAGTAAGGAATCTTTCTGATGAATCTAGGTTGCGAATTCTTGGTTTGACCTTTCTTGAGCTGAGAAGAGTACGTGGCGATATGATTCGGGTTTTTAAATTCCTATATGGTAGTGATGCTTTGATTTTCTGTTATTTCTTGCATGTTTCAGCTAATCCTCATGTGACACGTGGTAACAGTTTGAAGTTGACCAAAGAGCACTCACGGATAGATATTCAGCCTTTTAGCTCTTCGCAAAGAGTTGTCAATGAGTAGAATGGTTTGCCTGAGTGGGTAGTTACTTTCAATTCTGTTCATAATTTAAGTCCTAACTCTGGGAGTCTTTTTTTTTTTTTTTGTGGTGGTGGTGGTGGTGTTAGTTTGGGCTTTTTATTGGGTGACTAACCCTTTATAGTCCGTCATCTTGTTATGTTATGTTAAGACAACGTCTTTGTCACTTATTTTACTTAATATTCTTGTTTACTTTGATAAATTATGTAAAATAGGAAACCAAGATGAATGTCTTACAAGAAGATCATAAAAGGGATAGCTTATATTAAAAATCATATTTTTACGTCTGACACTTCAGACAACAACGTTTTACGGGAGGTAGGTCAGAAAATTGTTAATGACTGCTGGCAACATCTAATTTCCCCGCATATTAATCAAATATTACACTTTTTGAATTGTTAATGACTGTTGGCAACATTTAATCCCCTGAATATTCATCAAACATTAAATTTGGGTGAGCGCCACTCACATGACTTGTCCTTTTCTTTAAAAAATTGTTCCAGTAAATTATGACCACAAACTTACTGTAGCAAATAATTTGACCACTTATCTTAATTACAATGGGGCCATTGATAAGAGAATTTGATTCCAATAACTTGTGGTTTTTAGAATAAAGAAAATAAAGAGGAAAAGTCTGACCCGACCTGCTTATTTATCAGGTCGGGTCTGACTGTTTGAAATTGTAAGGAGCACAACAACTGATGAAACGGAAAAATAGACGATGGTCAGATGGTGGAGAAGTTGTGATGCAGAAGACAAAACTCTGCGCTTGATATTAGCGTATCGGTCTGCATACACCTGTGGAAAATCGCTGGTTAAATTGCCGTTGGACTCGAACCTGAGACCTCCAGCAAATCAGTTGTACGCTCAGCCGACTGAGCTACCTGCCTCTCATCTGCTCCTGTTTGCATTTATTCAGTGATTTTTATTGTCAACCTGACTGTTAGAGTTGGTCAAATGAATATAATCCGACACAAATTTGATAATGATTTCTTGTGTTGTTTTTAATTACGCATTCACGTAATCGTGGATTATAAATACGTTTTATTTCAGAAAAAGATTATTAAGGAACCAAAATCGTTTTGTTTCGCTGTGATACAATGATTTGAGGACGTATCCGCAACCACCCACTCCTCTGATCACCGCCTATGCTAGTTGGTGAATCTAATTTTGAAGTACCTTATACGACGTAAAAGGAGTCTAGGACGTTTACGAATATAGAATTTTGCCAATTTTAGCGCCTAAATTGAAGTTTATTCTTAATCAGCGCCCATGCTCGGGAGTCATGTACAGTACAGTTTGAACTGCACTGCACTGTACATATATGGGAATTGGTTCTAGTCATGTAATAACCACCACATGATCATCGTGAGCGTCAGACCCCCCAAAAGCAAAGGGTGTGGTACAACTCATGTTCTACTCCCAGCATTAACAGGAATTCAGCCTAGTTTATCACCAAAAAAAACATGCACATAGAACTTATTAAAGACGTCTATTATATTATTTATTATATTGCTTTTTATTTATGTTGGGATATGCCAAATATCAGACAAACTTGAAAATGTTGGTTTGGCGCAATTTAGATCATGAGCGCTTATTACGTCCAATAAGGTACCTTTTTCACTACTATGGACTAATTTAGGTACATTTTATCCTTATAGGTTGTTCATCATGGAAATGATTAAATCTTCACTGGTGTTTGCTGTATTTCTTGGAGTCGGTAAGAATTTAGGTACCTTTTATTATCTGGAAATTATGAAATATATACTGGTTTTTAATGTATTCCTTGGCTGGATGGCTGGGGTTTGTAACAAGTTGTAATTTGGGTATTAGTGACATAAAACTTTTCCTGCATTTTATTAAATATAATATATCATATTTAAGATTATTAACCACATGTCTCATTAAATCAAAGTGGCGTTATCACTTGCAAGCCACATTGGGAAGAAAATAAGCGAGTACACAATCCTGCTAATTTCAATATGATTATATGTCATTAAGTTGGTAATTTATATGATTTGTTTTACTAATTTCACATCAACTTATCAACTTAAATCGATTGGCTGGAATCGCCTTCATTTAAAAATGCTGTTTTGACATCTCTCCCTATTGATTAATCTTTTCTGAACTCGTTGAAAATTATGTTTTAAGATGAATTTTCACTGCTAGCCGACTGACAGTGGATGGCATTAGTAGACAGTGAATCCCAAAAGCAGAAGCAACGCCACTGTTAAGGGGGCGGAGAAGGGGCTGTTGTGAGAGGGAGGATCCTTCACTTGTTTACTTGGATAGGAAAGTAAAGAGAAGCATTGGATATAAGTTTCCCTTGAATGCAACTTTTCTTTCCAAATCATATGAACATTTGTAATGAACATTATTTACATTTCATTTTGCATAGTGGGACAAATGAACCGGTGGCCCAAGTTGATCATAAGTACATATGTAAAAAGACCCTGCAATAATCTAATCTTCTCGTATTTAACAAGATTAGTAATGATAATAATTTATAAAAGAAAGACAGTTTTCTGTTTTGATATTATGAAACGTGTCCACCAAATGAGTATATGCATGGTTGGTTTTACAGCTTATTCCATATCTTGCAACACTTATGAAACGATTAAATGCGAAAATCATGCATCTGAGCTCAACGTTACATGTGACTTGTACGAGGAGTCCGTAAAAGCCAATACGAGGAACTGCGGTAGCGATATGAAATGCTTTTCTCACAAAGCTACGCTGGTCTTCGATTACCAAGGTATTTATTCTTTTTTATGTTCCTAATCTTCGTAAAGTTTTCCTCTCTTCATGAGGATGTTGAGGGTCTTTTTCTGAGGGTGGAGAGATTTCATCGTGTACTCATGTTTTACACCAAACCAGGGCCGAAATTCCTAGAGCCAGGGGAAATGTCCCACCCCCACACTTTTTGATAAGAGGCCATGTTATCCCCTCCCCTCTTCACTTTCTAAATGAGAATTACGGCCCTGCTCCAATCTGTATATATATATATATATATATATATATATATATATATATATATATATATATATATATGTATATATAGAGAGAGAGATGGTGTGAAATGTGTGGAATGCAGTTCTCCACTGGAACATTTGAATAATGAATGTGAGATGGTGAGAGAAAATCATATGCCCTCATCGGGATTCGAACCCGAGACCCCTGACTACTGTTCAGTTGCTCTACCACTGAGCTATAAGGCCAAGTGGTATTACCACCTCGAATATATATATATATATATATATATATATATGTATACATTTATATTTATATATATATATATATATATATATATATATATATATATATATATATATATATATATATATATATATATATATATATATATATGTAGATATATATATATATATATATATATATATATATATATATATATATTTATATATATATATATATATATATATATATATATATATATATATATATATATATATATATATATATATATATATATATATATATATATATATATATATATATATATATATATATATATATAT
Organism: Chiridota heheva; assembly: GCA_020152595.1. Classification (NCBI taxonomy): domain Eukaryota; kingdom Metazoa; phylum Echinodermata; class Holothuroidea; order Apodida; family Chiridotidae; genus Chiridota; species Chiridota heheva. Next base: position 371,455 of record JAIGNY010000993.1, on the reverse strand, counting down.
ATATATATATATATATATATATATATATGTATATATATATATATAAATATATATATATATATATATATATATATTATATATATATATATATATATATATATATATATATATATATATATATATATATATATTTGAAAAGTTACAGTATTCAGCTTCTTCTTTACTATTCAAAAGATGATATTTTAAAGCTTGACAAACTGTGTGTTTAAATATGGCTTTTATATTTTGTTTTCAATAAATTATGCCTTACTTGGCAATCCGTGCATGATACCAAAAAAAGTCGGGCTGGGATGCTTTAGTTGCCTTGATTTTTGGTCACATCAATAGCTGGAGAGGGCCCAGGGATGCTAGCCAGCGAGTATCAGTGGCGCGGTGGATCATTTTCTCTGGAGACAAGTGCATTTTGGTGCCCCTCTCAAAACCTGCTCATAAGGATGAACCGTTGTGTGGATTGGCCTAAATTAAAATGCACCGTTGGGGTTTTACAGGGGTTTAGGGAAAAGCCGTTGTATGGCACGTGGACGAAGCTCCGGAAAGCCCTTTGTTGCTCGCGATTTTGAAAGCGAAAAATTGCTGAAAATCATGTCAAACCGAGGGGCGAAGCCCTGCATTTCTCGTGATTTTGGCAGCATGAAATTTCATTAAATCTAGGTGCGACGGTGGAATGGGCCCAGGGTGTGATTTCGGTAGCATAAAATTGCTTAAAATCATGTCATTTCCACACTAAAATTAGTTTATATGAATAAACAGTTTGGAAGAAATGTTCAAATGCAGAATTTCATTTTTTTAATGTAAGAATGAAACTGTGAAAGAAAACGATATCGACAGGGAATGAAAAGAGAAAGAACATGTTTGCACATATGTGTTATTTTATTATGAAGAGGTACAAATACAAGTTACAACATCTTTCACAAAAATAAACAGTTCACACATATAATACACAATACTCTTCTCTCTCGTAAGTTTTTTAATATAAGCCATATCCAGCAGTCCGGTAGCATACTTCCTATTAATGGGAACATTTTGCTACATGGAAGCCGCCATTTTGTGATATTTCCCATGATCCTTTGCTATCCTAACGTTAAAGCTTTATGCAATGTTACATATTTAAAATTTGAAATACGTCTGGGAAAAATATTTTTGCTAGGGGAAACTTTAAAATCATGAAAATGCCTTAATTACTGTCATGGCTACAACTTTTTCACTCCAATTTGATATGTTCATTACGCCGTTTTCCAAATATGAGAAAAAATAGACAATAGAGCTAGGCTTTTAGGCGCGAAACGGCCATTTTGAAAAATCAAATGTTTTTCAACACAATAATTTTTAATATTTCAAGTACATAAATTAGAAACTATGACATTTTATCGCAACATCTGGACAATATGGCCGCATGACTGCAATATTCTCGTGTGTTATAAATGTTCCTATTAATAGACATGCTTCCGGACTTCCCAGAGACTTGTTATAGGATCTTCTGGTTGGGGGTGTTGAGGCATCAACTTCCAACTGGGTGAATTCGGGAGGGGTTCCGAAAGAGGAAGTGTTGGTCGCTTATTGAAGCTTTGAACATATCTTGTTGTTGCTGCCCGAAAGTGGCTTAACCCTTACTCTACCAGCACCTTTTGGAAAATGCGCTCGGGAGGCGGAGCCAAAGATGGGGCACCCAAAACGGCGATAATATCGCCGCGTGGTACAGAAGGGTTAATCAAGGGCTGATTATTGAAGGGTCCCTTGTCTTCCAAGCAGCAGAGTCGGGCCCGTTCCACTCCAGTGATCCGCTGGGCCGCCCACTGGGATCATGCGGCACATATTTTCGAGTTGGCGCATTTGTCGCGGGTTGATTAACCCTTACTTTACCAGCACCCTTTAAAAAATGCGTTCGGGAGGCTGAGCCAAAGATGGGGCACCTGCACCCAAAACGGCGATAATATCGCCGCGTGGTAGAGTAAGGAATAAAATCAAGCACAATGTTTAAAAAATGAAATTAATGAGAAGAAAGAGATCTTTTAAATTATAACCTTAAAATCTACTGAGATTAAGCATTTGGGTTAGACATACTAATTCTCAACCGGAACATGATAAATTTCTCGTGGAAATTTATAATATTTGGGCAAAATCGCGGGGTCCAGGGTCGGGTGAAGCGGACTGAAGCCCTTTTAGAGTCCAGGTGGCAACGCGGCCTGCGATTGCTCTGAAAATTTATTGTTTTTAATGTCCCAAAGTGGCTTAAAATCAAACACATATTTTAAAGCTCAATTGATGAGAAGAAGAAACTTCGACGTTTTATCGTTAAAATCTATAGACTTTTTCAAATTTGAATCGGCAATTTCCGGTTAACTAATTTAAATAATGTCACATGGCCGAGATTCACGTGGCCATAATGGACCAATCGTATACTGGAGGAATCTTATTGATCAATAAAATACTGGAGGAATCTTGGCCGTTTGCACAATTCACGCACGGTATGGGACCCGGCGTATATGAAAAAATGTTTTCAAGCGCACGTATAATACGTGCGTTAGGCCTATACTTGAAGGAAATACGCGTGCGTATTGCTGCTTACATTTTTTCCTCAACCTGCACCTGATTGGTTTTAAACAAAGGAAAAGTTCCTCCAGCATTTGATTGGTTGAAGTACTGAAAAATCACGTTCGGCTAAACTCGGTTTGAAAAAGTCTATTGATATAAGCATTTGGATTACCATTTGTAAACAGCAGAACATGCACAGAAGAAATTATCCCTTGAAAGTTAAGCAAATTCGGGAAAAATTTTATTGGATAAATTTAGGTCAAAAGGCTGTGAAAATGGTCACAACAGCATGAAAATATTTCGGTTGATCGGAATTTAGAATTTTAGTCATATTTTCGAATGACTGAAACCACAAAGTGGGAAATAGGACAGTGCGTTAAATTGTAAGTCAGAAATATTTGGCAAAGTTGCAGTCAGATTTTTGGAAGGATCGTTGGTAGAAATTACATTACTTACGATATATCTCATTCCATTGCAGGTGTTGGTAGTATAGACTTTATAATGGAAGAAGGTGGCTGTGTAGAATATACAGGTGAGGCAGGATGTCTGACAGAAGAGGAAATCGAAAAGCTTGATAGCAGTATCACCACTGAGTTGAACGAATATAAGATACTTGGATTCAAAATCAACAATATGAATTTCTGCGTTTGCGATGGTGACTTGTGTAACGGAGCTTTGTTAAAAGGTATTGCGGGGCTAACTATCGTCATATCTGCTACACTTGCTTCGCTTTTTAATATTTTCTAACTTTGATTAATATGACATACTACACTGTTTGCTTTTCGCATCTTTTTTTTATTAAGATAATACGTTTTTATTAAACATGTTTAAGGCTATGGACATAAAGCAACATTATCTGATTATGTAAATTACCTTACAGCCTACTAATATCATATGGAACATAATAACGTTGCCAAAATAAGCAGTGGCGCCACCAGAGGTTTGATATTGGGGGGCCCAAGTTTTTTCGGCATGAGGCCCTTGTGGGGTCGAAGGGCAAAGCCGAAACCTTGCATTTTCCAAGTTTTCAATACCCTAAAAAGATTATGAATGTGTGCAATACACGGCTCTTTTAACTAGATTAAGATAATTACAAACGATCTAATATACCAGCATATAACTTTACAATGATACAGACTACCCCCCCCCCTCTATCAAAAAAAGTCAAAAGTAGGGGTTCGATATTGGGGGGCACAAAACTTTTCGTCATGGGGTCAAGAAGCCCGATTTAGGGCAAAGCCTCCGTGGGGTCCTGCGGGCGAAGCCCCGGGAAACCTCGCATTTTCTAAGTTTTAGGTACCCCAAAAGACTGAATATCACACGGCTTAAAAAAATTAAATTAGGATAATTACGAACGACCTAGTATAGCAGCATATAATTTTGCAATGATACAGACTACCCTCCCCACCCCTTTATTAAAAAATGGTCAAAAATATCCATTTTGGACAAAATAATTTCTGTGACATTTCGGATATAGGGGTAAGTTGACGGCGCCTCTGAATATAGGTCGATTTTCGCCTTTGATTATTTTTAGAGATTTTGAAAATATATTTGTGGAGGCAGAATTCTCGTTCGCAATTATTTGAAGTTCCTGGCAGAATTTTCTATAATGATAAAAGTACTTATTTTGAGACATGCCACTTACTTTTACTTTGTTTTTTACTTTTTCCACTTTCACTTTCTTTCGAAATTTTTCAAGGCATTTAGGTTTTGCTAAAGTTTTGCTAATATCTAATTGAACTTTTACTTTCGTTAACTGTTTTATCATTTTGTTTTTCTTTCTCTTTTTAAAGATAGGGAAGAAGAAAGCAATGCATACATGCATTTATGATCCCAATTAAAAGCAATTACAACCGCCATTAATATATAACATCATTTCCCCTTTTTTTATTATCATCAACTATTTTAGAAATGCAAATCTGCTTTTTTTTTAAACAAAATAAATTAATTGAGACACAGGAAGATCATACCAATTATCTGATCCGGCGAAAATACAATTCAAACAGCAATAAACCGATAAAACCGTCGACGATGAGACAATCGTTTCAAAGCGATACAATGTAAACGGTTTCGAATATTGAAGTGAAAAAACGTAGTTTGTTTTCAAAACTTTTGCTTATTCAAGCCCCTTCTTTGGAACTTACCGACTAATATCCATAATTGTGCTACAATTCAGACTTTTAACAAATATCTCAAACTTTATTGTTTCAAGGACTTTTAACTTGTGTATGTTACTTTGATAAACTGTTTTTACTTGTATCATTGTCCTGTATATATTAGTTTTAGTTGGTAAATACTTTACTTGCTTTTTACCACGTTTTATGTCAATTTTTAAATTATAGCTTCTATTTCTTTTAAATTAAGCTTTATTCTCTTATATAGTTATATCTTCATTGTACAGCGCAACTTAATAGTTTGTTCTAAAGATGTAAGCGCTTTATTAAATGTTTAACAATACAAATGTATACTAAAACAAAAGAAATACATTTGAGAAAGAAAAAATCCATGAAATAGTTGTTGGTAACAGTTGACATGATGGATGTCAATGATGGTCTGATGGTCAAACATCGTGTTAATGTGGATACCGTGGAGATCAGACATATAATACGATCCATCGTTACTAACTGGTAGGTTTACAGATACCCCGAACATGCACGGACAAGTCAATTAATTACTGCAGCGGAAGTGACGTTACTGGTATGATGATCAGGTTTATTAATGTCAAGAAATTATCTTGGGGGGGGGGTGGGAGGGGAAGGGGTGAAGTAACCCTTCATGCCAAAATTGATAACTTTTTTTTTAAGAATTGTTATAAAACAAACAAATAATGCAGACTGGGCCAAAGTCTTTATTTCTTTGTGTAAATCCACCATTTGTCTGTTTTCTACTTTATTGCACGTCACGATTCTTTAACGAAGAATATAAGGGGTTCATCAACTATCAATATATCTCCAATTAACATTCATTGTTTTCAACAACACCATTTGAATGAAATGATGTTGACTCGAAAAACACAATCAACATGTGTGCTGTCATCACCCATGACGAAGCTTGGATGGATGAAAGAATCCTCAGAGTTTGACTAGATATTATGCAGTTGTCTGAGTCATCCCTACTACCCCCGCCAATGTCAGTCAAAGGTGAGTCATTGACAGGTGAAATAGTGACTCACATGTGCGTCATTGTACCAAATTGTCAGTCACCAGAGTGACTTTTGGGTGGGTCAATTTACTTCAGACCCATTGACTTTGCACAGAGGTGATTGATTTGGGGTACGTCATTTCACAAAAAATGTCAGTCACCTAAGTGACTGAGGAGTGCGTCAATGTACATGTTTTGTCCACCCACTTTGGTGCAATGACTCACCTTGTTTGGGGGTGTAGAGGTGAGTCACACAGTTGACAAGCTGGCAAGTGCATTTTATGTTTGAATCTAACTGTGCTATTTGTGGAAATTCAAGGAATGACATTTCTTTCTGTGAATTATGTCCGATGGAAGGTGAGCGCTTGCAGCTGAGCTTGGCTACTTTTCCGAAAGGCTGCAGGCACAACTATGGTAAATCATGGTGTGGGAGTGGAGAAGGTTGTATGCAGATCACCAACCTCTGCGCTTGATGTCAGTGTATACTTCGGTATATCTGTGGAAAGATGCAGGTTAAATCATTAATGGATTCAAACCTGAAACATCGAGCATCTCAATCCTACGCTCAAGCGACTCAGCCACCTGTCTCCTATAGACCTTTTCAAATCTGAATCGGCAATATTCGGATAACTAATTTAAATAATGTCACATGATAAAATACTGTACGAATCTTGGCCGTCTGCACAATTTACGCACGGCATGGGACCAAGCGTATGAAAAAATGTTTTCAAGCGCACGTATTATACGTGCGTTAGGCCTATACATGAAGGAAATATGCGTGCGTATTGCTCAACTCCAAATTTAAAAGATAAGTTCCGCGCATTGGTCAGTCATTACAAACAAAACAAAATAGGAAAAAATGGCAATGTCTATAGCCAACATAATTTTTATAAACCAATTTTTTAATATTGGTTTATATAAAAAATTATGTTGGCTAGAGACATTGTCATTTTTTCCTATTTTGTTTTATATATATATATATATATATATATATATATATATATATATATATATATATATATATATATATATATATATATATATATATATATATATATATATAATATATATATATATATATATATATATATATATATATATATATATATATATATATATATATATATATATATATATATATATATATATTTATATATATATATATATATATATATATATATATATATATATATATATATATATATATATATATATATATATATATATATATATATATATATATATATATATATATATATATATATATATATATATATATATATATATATATATATATATATATATATATATATATATACATATATATAGATATATATATATATGTGTGTTTTTTTCTGCAGGGTTAAGTGCTCATCTTGGCTTAGAAAAGATGACTATATCAATAATGTTTGTTAATATTTAGTTTGTTATATAGAAGCTTAATGCATGAATAGCAACCGATTACAATAATCGTTGTAACAACAATTAGGTCAGAAAGCGTAATAAATGAAAAAAAAAAAAACAAATCTGTTTCTTTTTCATGACAATATTAGATCATCCTTTGGTTTTTTGCTGACACAGGCCCTAGGCGTAGGAACGTAGACAAGAGGGGGTGCCGCCAGAGAGGATTTCATCTTCAGGGTTGCATGCTTTCTTCCTGGTTGGGGGTGAAATTTTGAAATTATTAACCTAAAATTGAAAAATGTTGTAAAATGATAGGATATTTTAGATAAACTTCCCAAAAAATAGCCAAACTTTCCCGAAAATTTACCAAAATTTCCAGAAATTCCCGAAAATGATGGAAATTTTGAAGAAATTTCAAAACTTTACCAGAATGTTGAAGTAAATTCCCCGATTAGCAGCAATTTTTGCATAATTTACCAGTGCATTTTGTCCATTTATTACCGGGAATTCTTTTGAAATTCCCCCCTCCTCTCCCCCATCCGAAAGGTGACTCTTTTCACGCCATTGATACAGGCTGTATACCTGATTGCAGCTACTTCATTTAATTCATACGCGGGGAGAAGTCCTATTTCATATAATATGTATATCTGCAATTAAAGCAGTGGCCACACCAGGGTGGGGTCAGGGGGTCCATGACCTCCCGTCTGAAAGGCCTGGAACCCCGTACACTCTTATAAATAAAACGTTCTAGCTGGTCACGTATTTAGAACCTTCTCGGGATCCTCCAGGATTATTTCTAATAGTTATTTAGAACTAAAGGGTTACAGCTTGTCACGTATTTGGAACCTTTTTGTCTCTAGAACCTTTTTTTTTCGTGGTAAAAATCGTCGGGAAATTACGAGGTAAAGAGAGGTACATGCAATGCAAACCATTCTTCAAGCACTTAACTTGCCCCCCAATCGTGTCTTATATGGCTCAGAAAGCTGCAAATACCGCCGGAGTGGGACTCCCCTTCTCAGACACGCCCCGTGCACCCCTAACGCCGCTCTGGATCAAAGACGAGTCTTGCTACAACTGCAATGCAACTTCGTTTTGTACTGATGTGAAATAAAATGAATGATTTGGTGACGTGCGCTTTCGAAAGTTGGAAAAGTTGGAAAGTTGTTTATTATGGAAGACAAAAGATACATTTGATTGGATATGAACTTACCCATCAGGCTTTTAGAGAAACACACTCGTGTACAACTGGATTAATGAAGCTATTTTAATCGTAGATGAAGCCAGTAGTCAAAGGTACACACAGTGGCGTATCTAAGGGAATGCTTAGCTCCCTATCAAATGCCGTAGTGCCCAAAAATATTCCCATCCATACATATAATTAACTGAAATATCGAATGAATTATGGAAAGCATCATTTATTCATATCGACTCAATTATCGTAATATTTACTATTCTTCAATTTAGATCCAAACAATCTTCTAGTTTTGGACCACGATCTGGAGGTCTGAATCCCCCTTTCTCAAAATATATAAGTTAGACACGCATCATGATCTGGGTACACGGTTTGAATCACTAATGCAATCTTCCTTCCGTATCCAAATACCCCCAATTCATGTGTGTGTGTGTGATGTCATTTGCACAATACCTATATGCTCATCTCACCCTGTTTGACAATGAAGTTTGGCATTGCACTTCTTAAAAATTGCACCATATATACATACATACATATATGAATATATATATATATATATATATATATATATATATATATATATATATATATATATATATATATATATATATATATATATATATATATATATATATATATATATATATATATATACACATATATATACACACACACATATATATATATATATATATATATATATATATATATATATATATATACATATATATACACACACACATATATATATATATATATATATATATATATATATATATATACATATATATACACACACACATATATATATATATATATATATATATATATATATATATACACACATATATATACACACATATATATACACACACACATATATATATATATATATATATATATATATATATATATATATATATATATATATATATATATATATATATATATATATATATATATATATATATATATATATATATATATATATATATATATATATATATATATATATATATATATATATATATATATATATATATATATATATATATATATATATATATATGTATATATATATATATAATGCAATGTCATCCATTATTTTAACGCTGTTTCAAAAAAAAAATGACCAAGATTGTAGGTTGCGAATTCTTGGTATGACAACGCTTGACTTAAGAAGAGTACGTGGCGATATAATTCAGGTTTTTAAATTCCTAACTAGTAATGGTTTGACTTCCTGTTATTCCTTGCATGTTTCAATTAATCCTCATGTGACACTTGGTAACAGTTTGAAGTTGACCAAAGAGTTTTTACGGATTAATGTTTGGCGTTTTAGTTAAGAATGTGAGGATGAAGGTGCTAATCTTCCACATTAGACTTACTACACCAGCCATTTCTACACAGATACAACAGAGCTTTAAACTTTAATATCTCCTTATTTTTGAATGTGCTGTTCACCATTTTGTTTCTTTTGACCACATAAAAGATAAACTTGCTTGACCCCTGAAGTAATTCTTTACCTTCCTAATACCTGTCCGCTTCGTGTCATGGGGCACATAAGGCCTTGACACTCTACCTCCATTCTTTTCTGTCTCTGGCTTGTATTCTTGCAGCATTCCAGGAAGTCAATTTTGCCTTTTGTCTAAATTCTTTGATAATTGTTCATTCCCACATTGTTTTTGGTCGCCCTCTTTTCTCCTTCCTTTGGTTCCCATGTCATATAGTCTTCATCATTCCCTATTCGTAGTTTATGGCCTATGAATTACCATCTCATTCTCCTGACGTCACTACTTGCGTTCTGTAGGTTTAGTTCCTTGTTGGTACTGTAATTCTCTTATTCCAATTTGGTCAGTCTTTTCCTTATACGTTCAGATCTGGTGCTTTCAACTTTCTACTTTGAAATCCTTCCCTGGTCAACAACCTTCCAATAATTTTGGCTAATCCAAGGCTTTGTCTTGTTTCTTTAGGATCAGAGTACCTCTTTTGCTGCTTTCACAAATGCCACCTCCAAGTTGTCACTTTGTTCCTCAATACAGTCTTCTGTCTGTGGGTTCATCCCTCAATTCCTGTAGAGATTGGTACCTGTTTTGGACATGTATATTATATCCTGATCTTACTTCACCGTTCATCAACTTCCCTAAGTCAAACCAAAGAGCTGTGTGGAAGCTCTTTGGTCAAACCTACCGCAGCTCTTTTCACTGCTGGGTGCCTTCCGTAACTTGAGCCTCATCTTCGTTCGTACCAGATTGTGGTCACTTACACCATTTGCCCCTCTGAGAGTTCTGGTGTCCAAGACGGATGTCCTGAATCTTGTGTTGATCAAAGTGTGGTCAATTTGGTTTCTTGTGCTACCATTAGGAGACATCCATTAATAGATTTGTGGGGAAACAATGTACCTGTCACAACCAGGTCGTTCATAGCGCAAAATATGCACAATCTTTTATCATTGTCGTTCCTCTTACCAATGCATGAGAGCCCATTACTGTCTCGTAGCCAGTTCTGATGCTACCTACTTTTGCATTCATGTCCCAATTGATGATCAACATATCGTGCCTATGAACACCATTGATAAATTCCTGTAATTTGTTGTAAAACTCCTCTTTGTGTTCATCATCGGCGTCGTTGGTGGGTGCGTACATTTGGATAAGTGACAATTTAATAAAGTTGCTATAAAACCTCACTTTCACAACTCTCTTATTGAAGGGTGTCCAATCAATTATAGCTCTTGCAGCCTCTTTGCTTATCATCACTGCCACTCTTTGGTAAATGTAGTCATCATCCCTTCCTGAATGTAAAATGGTTTCACCGGAAGAAAGTCTTGTCCGGCCTGAACCTGTTCATCTACTTTCACTTATTCCCAAGATATCAAGTGCTGTTTCTCTCATCTCCTTGACTAATTGAGCTGCCTTCCCAGCTGAGAACAATATCCTCACATTCCAATTGCCAATCTTCATCATGCCACTAATGATATGGTTGGCCTCTGAACTTCCTCGTTGAGGCTTTCAATCAGGCGCGGCATACTTCCTCCCCTTCGGGAAGTATCACCGCGGAATTTTATACAAGAACTATAGCAACCCTATGTTGTACCATACCTCGGTACATGAATTTGTGTCCCGTAGACTCTGAGGTCAAAAGATCAAAGGTCACAGAGATATTGACCACTTTTCACCATTTCCCCCTAAA
>JAIGNY010000993.1:315000-355000 GCA_020152595.1 Chiridota heheva | reverse complement strand
TAATACTAATAATAATGATAATACTAATAATAATAATAATAATAATAATAATAATAATAATAATAATAATAATAATAATAATAATAATAATAATAATAATGATAATACTAATAGTAATGCAAACTTACTGTGCGGCAGCATCCATAAAAAAGATGATCATGGCTCAGCGACACAACAATCCCAATTTATAAGAACGAATCACACTCAGAGATGCACACTCTGCAGTATATCCAAGCCTGTGCCACAAAATGTTCAAAACGCAGGGAGTGGGATTACAATTTTCTCCAAAATCAGTGTATTTTGTCGAAGCTTCCAGGTGGATCCAAGAGGATTTTCTGGTGTTAGGGTAAGAGTAAGGACGAGGGGCGTAATTTAATTTGTCTGAGGAAAGATGTGATGCCGAATATGACATGTGCTGCACCCCGCTGGAGATCTGTTTAGGTCCAAAGGCAAGATATGTTTCAGTGCGAAATGATTTCCTAATAGGTTGTCTGTGTTAGCCCCGCCTTGTTTGTTTATTTGATGAAGGCTTAATGACACCACGACAACGAGGGTCAAATTGTGCCTGAGAGGTTAGATCATTCTAAGGGTAGGAAGGATAGAAAAACAGGGGCAGTTTGAGAGAAAAACGAGAACTAAAGTCAGAAAGTTGGGATCGAGAGAGGTGCATGGGTGAAAGAAAAAAAAAGTAGAGAGAGGGGTGGGAGAGGAGGATTTAATATGGCTGTAGAGGGAAGCATGATGAAGGAAGGAGATAATTTTATCCGGAAGGTTTTTCTAAAAGAACTCGGCAATTGAGTTGTGGGGAGCGAGGGAAGCTCTGGGAAGGTTGCACAGGGGGCAAGCAAGGAGAACCTGATGGACTGTGAGCGTGCAATGGCAATTATTGCAGAGGGGTTAGGGGGAGCCAATAAGGAGGTGGGAGTGAGGAAGGTGGGACTGACCTATTCTAAGAAGGGTAATATGAACGTTGTCGACACGAGAGAGGTTGTGGATGGTGGGTTTGATCGGAATGGTAGGCTGGATGACGTGGAGTTTGTTATCAATTTGGGAGTCCCATGCATGAGGTTTGCCAGCGGTCACGAACAAGGGAAGTGATAAGCGGTTTGATGTCAGAAAGGGTTTTGGGAAAAGGGGTAGGGGGAAGGGTGAGGGCAAGCTTAGCAGCTGCGTCAGCCCTATCATTGCCAGAAATGCCAACATGGCTGGGTATCCAGAAGAAAATAATGTTTCCTACGCAGAGGGAGAGGGGGGGGGGGGGGGGAGGGCGAAAGGAGTTTACGGAGGATGATGTGAGATGTGGGATTATCCCATTTAACATTGAGTAATGAACTTGAGTAAGGACAGCCTTGGAGTCAGAGAAGATGGCAAAGTGGCTGAGCGGAGAGTATTCAATAAAGTTGACGGCGAGGAGGATGGCCTTGGCCTCCGCCGAGAAGATGGATGAGTAAGTCGGGAAGCCTGCTACTGAGGGTGATGTCTTGGATGATGGCAGCAGCAGCTGTCTTGTCGTCTTCCTTGAAGCCATCAGTATAGATGGAGGTATAGTTTGAGAGTTGGTCTTTGATTTGGTTGTGAAGGTTGATAAAGAGGATAGGGTGGGTTTGGGTTTTGTGATGAGTGGAGAGGTCCAGGTGGATAGTAGGGAGGGGGGTGGCCCAGGGAGGAAAAGTGGGTCTGGAGAAAAGTGTTGGGATAGATGCCGAGATGGAAAAGGTCTGATTTGATGCGTAAGCCGAAGGGAGGGGATAGGGTTTTAGTCCTATCAAAGAGGGTGGAGAAATTGGGGTATCTAATGAGGTTGAAAACAGGGTTCGGTGTGTTGGTGAGGGCTCTAAAAGCATAGAAGAGGCTAAGCTTTCTACACCTTAGCAGGAAGGGGGGTTCGTTGGCTTCAACATGAAGGCTGGTGATTGGGGATGTCCTGTAGGCACCCAGACAAAGCCTGAGGGCTTCATTTTGGATGGAATTGATGTGGTTGAGGTATGAGTTGTGAGCAACACAGTAGACTATATTGCCGTAGTCAAGCTTGGCACGAATAGTGAGCCTGAAGATTTTGAGGAGAGCTTGCTGGTTCGCATCCCTAGTGGTATTGAAGAGCGAGGCGGAGAAGTTGAGGGAGCTGTTGCAATTCTGTTTCAGGTTGGTGATGTGTTGCTTGTAGGAGAGCTTGTGGTCTAGGGTTAAACCCAGGAACTTAGTGTGGTCAACTTTAGGGATGCGATTGCTATTAAGCACGAGGTTCGGGTTGGGTTGGAGGTTGTTGAAATGACAGAAGTGCATGCAGACTGTCTTGTCTTTGGAGAATTTAAAACCGTTGTTGTTGCACCAGGCTTGCAGCCGGTTGAGTTGAAGCCTATTTTCGAGAAGAGGACAGCTTGGGGAGGAGTTGAAGATGGTAGAAAACAGAATGATGTTGGCATTTTTTATTCGTACAGACTGAAGTTTCGTTAATTCTGGACCGAAACTCTTCCAGTTTGAACCAAACATCCTTAATTTTAAAGCAAACAACTTCAATTTTGGACCACAAATCTGAAATTTCTTGAACTACCTTTTCACAACAGAGCACGTCCCATTTACTATAAAGAGCGGATGTTAAAATTAAACCAATTTCGGACCAAAAATCTTCAATTTTGGACCAAAATTTACAATTGAGGACCAAAAAACTTGGAAGTATGGACCAAAATCTACAACTTTTAGGATCAAACACCTTCAATTTTGGACCAAGTTATGGAGGTGAACGTCTTAATAAAATACGTTTTCAAGGGTCTTAAGCCCCCAAAGAAATGTAAAGCTAGACACGACCCTATCTAAATGGCCCCTGAAAATGGATATGACTGGAAAATAAAAAAAATTATTTTTAGAAATTGCAAGACTGGAAATGTAGAAGTACAGGAAAAGTCTATTCTGCTAAAATCTGATTGGGGTATGGCAGGGTTGAAGGAAACTGTCAAAAAGTGGAGTGGGGCACAACCTCTAAGAGCAAACTTCCCCCAAGTCATAAACATATGTCCGCCCCCTGTCTGTAGATAATAAAGTAAAGCAAAAGGGGCACTTTATTTTTAGAAAGGGCAATTTTCCAATGGGAACCCATTCCCCCGTACATGGGACTCACAAAAGTTGGCAGTTTAATTCCTACTATTGGGTCAGTAATTAAAGGGCATTTCATTTTAAAGGGGCACTTTTGTCATGAAACATGCCACCAGTTCGTCCCCCGCCTCTCCCGGGTCCTACACCTATTTGATACGGTAAAGACTCCGAAACTTTTGGTCAGAATCTGCTGCATCACTTCAAAGAATTATGATAGGTATTTGGATTAAAAAATGGAAATACCAAGGTCCCAGGCCAATGTCGCCCTCTAACGCATCGCAAATGTTACGCAAGATATCAAGATGCTGTAAAATGTTCAGGCCTGCAACCAGGATTTTTCACAAGGGGTAAGGAAGGGAGGCAAGCACTTCAAGAGGGACACTCTTGTAGATTCTTCATATACCCTCGTGTTATATTTTTTTTTGCTCATACCTTTGCAGTGGGGAGCGTACCCAGTACCATGTATGCCATTCTGCCTACGGGCCCAAACACATTTAACCAATTTTGATAACAGTTTTTGCCACCTGCACGTGTTGTAAGAGATTTTCACACAATTTCGCTAATGTTACTACTATGTTAAAAGGCATTTAATTAGTTGAAAATTATAGCAGCAGACAGATTTTAAACTAATTTATATAATGTTGTACCTTTACATTATAGTAAGGTGGGGGCAAGGTATGGGGGTATGATTTCAGGGCAAGTGCGGTCTCGAACAGAAGAAAATGCAAAATACACAAAAGGGCCATTTCGGACTGTGTTGTATGGGACGGACCCTGAATGGCCCTAGCAGACCCCTCCTAGGTTCTTCTAAGTCACCGAGGGAAAATATTTGGACCTTTTATCACATTTACTGTACCTTTTTTACCTTCTTTAATTTTGTTTGGTCCTACGACCCCTTCCACCCCCTCCCCCCATCCGTAACTACACCAATGCCAGAGGTGAAACCAACTTTTAGATGGGGGAGGGGGGGGGGTCGCTGAGGAAAATTATCTGGACCTTTTATTATATTTACTGGACTTTTTTACTTTCTTTTATTTGGGGAGGGGGGGTTGTAAGACCCTTTCAAACATCACCCTAGCTACACTCATGCAGTCTGAGTTGTATGGGTCGGACCACAGATTGGCCCTAGCAGAGGAAGGGCACAAAAACAAACAAAAAAGCACGAAATAAAGTATTTTCATGACTCTTTGTTCTTCTCCAATGTATTTACATCCTATTATTTCATCATTTACATATTAATAAATAATTTTCTCATGGAGACAAGCACATAGTACGAATCGCTTAAGGAAACACAAAAGTCTCGCTATTTCCTCCTTTGTTATGATAGAAACAACAATCGCAACTCATTTGAACAAATTTCACATCTTCCAAAGCAATCTAACATATATTTTCCAATTTAAACATTCATTCTGTCAAAAATAACAACAATTTTGTTCATATCTCCCTCTAAAAATGACATCAACACAGTTCTTGATAAAAATATAATGTATTTTCTATAATGTATTTTCTACAATGTATTTTCTACAATGTATTTTCTACAATGTATTTTCTACAATGTATTTTCTACAATGTATTTTCTACAATGTATTTTCTGCAATGTATTTTCTACAATGTATTTTCAACAATGTATTTTCTACAATGTATTTTCTACAATGCACTTTCTACAATGTATTTTTTACAATGTATTTTCTGTTCAATCTAATCAAGATTTTCTAACTATCATTAGTTTCTACAAATTATTTTCCCTTTGTATGGGTCTATGGAATTTGATTTGTACACAACTTTACATGATGATACAAGATTTAGAACTTAAAGGATTAGTTAAGTGGTCAAGCAAGTCCATCTTATATGAAAGAGGACTTTAAAAGATACAAAATAGTGAAGGAAGCATACAAAAATCTTATTCCGTTAAGGAGATATTCAAGTTTAAATCTCTGGCTTATCTGTGTAGAAATGACAGGTGTAGTAAGTATTCTGTGGAAGGTTGGCACCAATATCTCCACTCTCTTTACAATTGTTAATGTATTTTAAAGAAAATCTATTTAATTTTGTATTACTTGAATTATTTTTCCTTCAACTTTCTTCGAGTAGTGAATTATAATTACCCTTACTGGATTCTATTTTTCTACTTTCCTGACATATTGCAATTGTTTTTATGCCACAAAATCGTAGGACAAAATATAACTGAATGCACAAAGAATTTGTGGAATCTGAGGCTGTGACATCACAACTAGTGTGATTTCAGTTGTTTCTATACAAATGAGACAGAGCTTTAAACTTGAATATCTTCTTAACAAAATAAGATTTTTGAATGCTTTCGTCACCATTTTGTTTCTGTTAAAGTCCTCTTTCATATAAGATAGACTTGCATGACCGCTGAACCAATCCTTTAAAGGAATAAGCATGCTGGACAGAAAATTTAAAGGAAACTGTTAAAAAAAATGCATTATTGTGTATTAACACATAGAGTAAATGATACAATCACTGGTAGCATTGCATCATAAAAGGCAGCCTTCATGTCACAACTATATACACGGGTAACTTGAGAACAAATTAAAGCTTTTAAGATGCCGTTTTCGACAGGTTTCCCTTTTAAATGTCTATCGTATATCACGTTAAATTTTGGACACAGCGGGAACAAGACAGAAGACATATAGCAGCTTCATCTCGGTTACAAAATTGTTAAAAGGTGAGATGTGACATTATATGACATAGCCTACAGAGCAGAGGTGTAGGAAGCAGGATTCACAGGAAAAACTGCACCTCCACTTCCCTTGAGAGATTTCATTTTCCCGGTTACATGATTTCTTCCGAGTTGGGAGGTAAAATTAGAAATATATTAACATAAGACAAGACCAAATCAGTCAAATTTGCTTAAAATTATTGGAAATTTTGGTAAAAATTGACATTTCGCAAAGATTTAAAGAACTTTTTTTAAATACTGACAAAAAATGACCCCAACTTAAATAAAGACGAAAACTGCAGGAATTTCCCCAAAATGTAGAAGATTTTCTGAAAATCAAAGAAAATTGTTGGAGATTTCCTGGTTAGCAGCAACGTTTGATGTTAATTTAAATTAGCAGTAAAATTTGATTGCTTGTGGCCAGGAAGTTGGCTCTTTCCTCCTGAAAGGTGACCCTTTCTTGCCCCTGGGGGAGGGATGAGGGTGAGAGGAAAGTGCAATAGAAAACACAGTCTTTTTTGACAGGACAGATCTTGGCAATTCTGAAATGCAAAAATTAATTAATAGTAATTTTGCTCTCTTAGAAAATATAGTTAAAATTAGAATTGAAAAATATGCAATTAAAAAACAAAAATTCCACTCAGGCACATCATACGCATATGTATGAAAAATAATCAGTAAGCATTGCTCTATGTGTCAAGAGATCGGAATCTTGAGTTATGCAGCCAAAATATTTATGGATGTTAATTCTTCTTTCTATTATCTCACACTCTACCAACTTCCACACCCTTCTGCCCCCATCAACATTAATAATACCTAATAATACACAGTTCATAACCTGTGCCTTATATGACATACCACATTCCATGATATCCACCCGTCCCCCTCAAAACAAGCGTATGAAGAATTATTCCAGTACGACCACCCCTGATTGTCCTAAATCCATGTGTAGTCAGATTTGGAATTAATTATAAAATTTCCCAGTTCTGAACAGAGAAAATGAGACAAAATGGCAGCGTCCATGCTACAAATTCAAACTTGAATAACTTTAAAAATATTTTTTTTTCCTTCGCATGGGTCTAAGAAATTTTATTTGAATTTGATAATAATGATTCAAGCCCTTATGTCACAGCATTTTGGAAAGCAAATTTCAAAGAAAATTCCAAACACAAATACATTATGTGTGCTAGCACATAGGGCAAGTCATGTCATCATAGGCATAATTTCAACACAAAATTAGACAAAATGGCAGCGTCCATGTTACAAATTCAAACTTGGATAACTTGAGAATGGAATAAGATTGTATGATAGGGTTTATGGTAGTTGGTTTATTTTCTAATATCAAGCTAGAATATTTGACTTATTAATAATCTGCCAGGTTAGACAATCTCTTCTCTGTATAGTATACATTAATACATATAAACTTAAGTTTATTAAACTCTGATATACACCAGCTTTGCTGGCAGGTTTTATATTGAAAACAGCACTTTACATGAGGATAGGTTACACACCACAGAGAAAGATATTCACAGAATGAATGCCCTGGAATAACAAACAGTCAAACTTAATTTGCATATTTATTCCAACTTAATGCCTTAATGACAGCTATAATTATCTTGTATTTACAGAAAATACAGTGACCTTTTATATATGAGAGTAAATTAGCTCCTATAGCTTGCTTCTTACAACATATATATGAATGTTGTTTTCTCTATATATGGCATGAAATCTATTTACAGTATAATTTCTTTTGTTAGTTTATTTACAGTGTATGATTTCTTTTCAGCTTTTTTTTTTACAATGAAGGAAAAATCTTTCCTGTCAAAACTATGAAACACAAATCATATTGACCATTTCAAAAACTAGCAAAACCTTTTTTTTTCTAGACTCCTCCTCAACAGAATCAATGAGATATACAAAGTGCAACACCTACTTGTAGGTGTGTGGTGCTAGGGCAAAATGGTAAAAAAGTAGCACTGGACCTTTTTCGAAAGATCTGAGGGAATTGTCACTGAATATTTATAATATATATGCACTTGTACTGAATATTCACAAAATCTATTGATTTGCTAATGAATATTGTTAAGATCAATGCAATTGTCACTAAATATTTACAAGATCTATTGAATTGGCAGTGAATATTCATAAGATCCAGGGAATTGGCACTGAATATTCATTCACAAATCTATGAAATTGTCAGTGAATATTAATTATATCTGTGGAATTGTCACTAAATATTCAAACAGGGAATTGGCAATGAATATTCATAAAATCTATGAAATTGTCAGATCATCAGATTGAGTTGGAACTGAATATTCATACCATCTATTAAATTGGCAGTGAATATTCATTCATGAATAGAATCCATCAAATATCCTTTAATTATTCCTGTTATCTTCTTACTCCAACGACACCCCCCCCCCCCTCTCCCCGATTGTAATACAAAGCACCATTAGTAAACGCAGTGTTAACCTTTCGTCAAGTGAGCCTTTCCAATCTATATATAAATAAAAAGAAGCTAAATCCATCTGAGCCATTAGGCTCATAGGGCCGGTACTTATCCCCAGTTTCAATGGCGCAAGTGGATGAGAGTACATGACTCCCCCTTGACGAGACACCTGCAGCCCATTGCAGATTAACTTCCCAGCAGTGCTGGTACTCATTTTACAGCTGAGTGAACTGAAGCAAGTAGATTAATATGTCTTGCTCAAGGACACATTGCAGCGCTCATGACTGGAATCGAAGCCGGTACCTTTCTAATAAAGCATGAATCCATAACCACTGAGCCACTGCACCTCCTATCTGTATATACATAATTTTATATATAATTTTTTTTCATAATTACTGTATTCGACATAACAAGCACCCATGCTCCAATAATGTTCAATGCTCAAAATATTTTGTAAAGCACCATTATCCACAATGGAGTTATGTTTAGCGGCGCCAAAAAGAAAATGCTTCTGCATAAAAATGAGTCGAGAGCCTTTGTTTGAAAACAATGAAATTGGGAGCAAAATTAATAGTAAGTGTCAATGAATTCCATAAAGCTGGTGCAGTTTATGTGAAGAAGCAATGACCAAAAGATTGAAGTTTCTATTTGTGGAGAAGATGCTTGTTAGATGAACATAGAATTCATCAAGATGATTTGAAGTGAATGAGATCAGCCAGATATTTAGGTCCAATGAGCGCCTAACAGTCGTTTTATTTGACTGATAACTTACCCCAATATTAATCAATAATTAATGCTGTTTACATTTCTTTATTATTTTCATATATTTTTGGAATGCATTGGGTTTAGTAAAACCACACGATGAGCACAGCCAGTGAAAGTGGCAACCAACCGCTAGGCCAATTCCACCAACAAACCAACGGGGGGAGATGTATTTAGCTGTGAAGCCAAAACACAGCGCCCCTAGCCTAAATTTTAAGTATCTAAAGAAAGGTTATCAAGTCAAGGTTGAAAGAGTAGAGTGATAACTGCTTTCATTCTTTCATCAAAGAAACACATTTTTACACGGGTGCTTTTTAGGAGAAAATTAGGTTGTAATAAGTTGGTTTGTTGATGTTTAACAGCACCGCGACAGTCATGAGTCAAATGTGCCAAGTAGTAATCAGTAGATTAATTTTATTTTCGTAAGCGCTTTAGGCACTTATTACGTCGAATGCAATATTCCTTTCGTGCCTCTACAGAACTGAAGGTATTTTGATAAATATATTTCTGAATATAATATACTTCATCAAGAATAACAAGAACAAAATTAATATGATAAAAATCTTTTCAAAAAACTATTTTGAAAGATTTTACTTTTTAAAAACTTATATTAAAGCATCTACCAACCGAATCCCACCTCAAAGATATAATCAAGTTTTTAAGCAGTATCTATACTAATGTTACATGGGCAGATGGGAGTGGCCATTTTGTTCATGCGTCCTCTAAAAAGTGATATCATACACCCAGTACAGATTAGAATATCAATGTAATTCTTTACCCAGAACAGATTAGAATATCAATGTAATTCTTTATAATCTATTTCAAATTTTCTCAATTCTAAGAAATATTTTTGTATAATTTGTATATGTATATGAAGTTAATGATTCAAGCCCTTAGAACTTCATATCAAAGCATTTTGGAAGAAACATTTCAAAGAGAATTTTAAAGAAATACATTGAGTGTGCTAGCTAGCCAATTTCAACACAAAATTAGACAAAATGGCAGCGTCCATGTTACAACTTCAAACTTGGATAACTTGAGAATGGAATAATATTTCATGATGGCGCTTTTGGTAGTTCGTTTATTTTTAAATTCTCTATCATTCATCAAGCTAGAATACTTGACTGTATGTCTCCTTTAACAATTCATAGCATTTCTGAGCCCTGATTAAGCTCGGTAGGTGGTCTCTTCTGTGTACTTCATTTCTATGAGGCCAAAGTTGGAATTAACTATCATAAAATTTCCCACGGTTTTGAATAAAGGTGTCAAAAATCTTCCCACAAACAATTGTGACAGAAATAACATTAATTTAGTAAGTACATCTATATTCTCACACTTTACTGTGCACATATTCCCTCTTTCGCAATTGATTGTACTATTTATCACAGAATTACCTTTGGCGACGTTCTTATAAGCAATGAAACTGAAACACTGCGGACGGAACCTTAACTGTTTACCACATATACTGTTGCTTACTGATAAAATCCTTCCAATTTTTTATTTTCTTTAAAAGAAAAATCAATTCTTCCTGCAAATTCCCATTCTTTCGCAGTAATCACCACCGTAACCAATCCTTTTTCCATTCTTTCGCGGTTATCACCACCACAACCATTCCTTTTTCTATTCTTTTGCGGTTTTCACCACCACAACCATTCCTTTTTCCATTCTTTCGTGGTTATCACCACCATTGCCATCCCTTTTTTCATTCTTTCGCTGTTATCACAACCATAACCATCCCTTTTTCCATTCTTTCGCGGTTATCACCACCACAACCATCCCTTTTCCTATTCTTTCGCAATTATCACCACCATAACCATCCCTTTTTCCATTCTTTCTCGGTTATCATCACCACAACCATTCCTTTTTCTATTCTTTCGCGATTATCACCACCATAACCATCCCTTTTTCCATTCTTTCTCGGTTATCATCACCACAACCATTCCTTTTTCCATTCTTTCTCGGTTATCATCACCACAACCATTCCTTTTTCTATTCTTTCGTTATTATCACCACCATAACCATTATTTTTTTCCATTCTTTTGAGATTATCACCACCACAACCATTCCTTTTTCCATTTTTTCGCAGTTATCACCACCATAACCATCCCTTTTTCCATTGTTTCGCGATTATCACCACAATAACCATTCCTTTTTTCCTGATGGAGGCAGAAGCAATGAATTGAATAAAGAGGCAGTGTCGTCTCAAAACAAATCACAATAACGTCAGTACGCACATGCCATTTACTTACACATGCCATACACGTATTACAAGCGAAGCAGAAATTATACAGTGTATGCATGGAGATTAGGTACATGCACGTTGTACGTACAGTATGTATGTGTCCTAACATGACACGGCCGAGTTAAACAGGGCTGTACAAATTCATCGTTATTCAAATAATGGAGCTATTAACTGAAATTAAGTTGGTTAACAGCTCCATGTTTTAATTCAAATGAGCGGAAAACACAATGACAAAATTGTGCCTTGACAAGATTTAAAACTCGTTACGTTTGGAACAAAAGCAAATCGCTCGAAGCCCAGTGCCTTTTTCATCCAGCCACATTATCCCTGTATTGAACATGTTGCCATATTATTCATACAGTTCGAAATATGACCAAAAGGGGCGCGTGCTGCAATTTCAACCAATCAGAAAATTATAACCGAATGTCCTTATGCCGATATCGCACCTTTAACAAGAAAAAGCAACCACTCCAGGTCCCTTCTAACTATCATATTAATTTACATAGCTACACATGTGTAAATAAACAATACATACAAATATAATGTTCAAATTTGGCAGACAGGTCCCTGGAAAAACAATAATTACAGGATTAGTTCAGTTGTCAAGCAAGTCTATCTGATATAAGAGAGGACTCCAAAAGCAAATAGTAAAGAAAGAATTCAAAAATGTTATTCCATTAAGGAGATATCCAAGTTTAAAGTTTGGTATCATTTGTGTAGAAACGACTGAAATCAAAACTAATGTGATGTCATAGCCTTAGATTCCTCAAAGTCTTTATGTATTCTATCATATTTTTTTCCTGCGATTTTGAGGCCTAAAAACCATGGGATATGTCAAAAAAGTAGTAAACTGAATCTAGTAAGGGTATGTATAATATACCACCTGAAGAAAGTTTGAGGGAAAATAATCTAAATAGTAAAACATTTAAATAAACTTTAATTAAAATACATTAACAATTGTTAAGAATGTGAGGATGAAGACACCAACTTTTGATAGTAGACTTATTGCACCAGTCATTTCTACACAGATAAGACAGAGCTTTAAACTTAAATATCTCTCTAACGGAATAAGATTTTTGAATGCTTTCTTCACCATTTTGTTTCCCTTGAAGACCTCTTTCATATAAGATGAACTTGCTTGACCCCTGAACTAATCCTTTCACCATAATCTTTGGTGCAGAATTGAATATACTGTAAACCATTTCAAAACAATACACAAATATTTCTTCTGCCTTTTTCAAACAATTTCAAACCATTTCGTCAGCTGAAAGAAAATATCACACTACATCATACTCAAAAAAATCCAATTACTCTTTACCACCACATTGCAATGCACTCATATCATTTACATTGACAAATAAGAACCTCCACTAAGGAAATTTTTCACCTGAGTATAAAGCTGAATATCATCAGGTGACTTTATTATTGTCAGGTGACCTGTCATGTGACCTTGATTAAAGCTTCTGTTCTTCTTTCAACCATCGATAACATTGTCCAGGCTGACATGATTCGTCGATGATGTGGAATTTTTGCGGCTGTGTCTGAAGCGGTTGGAATGTTCAACGGCTTTTCGGATCTGAAAAAGAGGGAAATAAGTCACATCCTCAGAAATGATTTATGTCAACCAAACATGGACGAATACATGAGCAAAGAAATTAACAAGATGGTAATTCACGAAGTTGCCAACCTATCGCCTCTTATACTCTCTAATCTGATCAGTCTTTTAGTGACATGCCACATCTTGAGCAGAACGCAACTTTGCAATATCCTTCATCAACACACCAATCAACAAACCAATTGCACTTACGGTTTTTTTCATGTCACGCGACTGACCAAACTTTACCTTTTTAAATCAATTATTTGACCTCTGAACTTTAAGTGACATGTCTCATGTGGTGGGGGACATAAGCCTGTATACCACTCCACCAAACAACATAACCCACCAAGCCACCAAGGATCAATACAATAGAAATTACTTTTCCCAACAAAATGCAACACAAAAAATCACAATATTATTTGACCTCTGAAGTTTAAGCAATGTCATATCTTTTGCAAGACACAACTTTACACCATCCTTCACGTAACCAAGTAACAACCCAATTGCACATACACACCTCACAAACCTAATGAAGGACATAGACAAAAACTATCTTTCCGAAGACACCGAAACCCTTTACTTCTGTTTTCTAAAGCATATTTGCATCAGCAGATGGAATGTCTTGTAATAAATCAAAATAATGTCCTAGAAGAACATGTTTAATACAAATTATGTGCCCTCTCCAAATCTCAGTTCGTTTCCAAGTACTTTCTTCCGAGGATGTATTTTTTTGTCCTCAGTAGTTAGTTTTGTCCTCGAAGAACTGGCGTGTAGTAAAGTTTCTGTCTTCGGAGCATATAGTAAAACAAATGCGCACACACTAGTTTTTGCACCGGGTCCAAAAATCGGACCCGGTACCCAACCTGCATTATCTGCCTGGTATCCGGGTATTCGACGTACCGACAGCGCATTTTCAATATTTTTCGCGGAGAAGTATATGTGTTAAAATCTAACAGTGTACCTTGTAAAATCTTGTGATATTTCTTGTTTTTCAATCATTCCTTTGTTTTTGTGAATTGAGAAACAAATTACAAATGTTTCTTGTCTCTTTTATTTACCCGTCTTCATAAAATACCATAAAATAATATACGCACTTCCTCCAAATTTCACGGGACGGGTCACTTGGTATTCTTGAATATCAAATACATGATTCCACCTCATTAACGCTATGCTGGGAATTACTGACTGATTCCATGATTCTGTTACGTGCACGCTCAGTAACACGTAACAATTTCATTTGAACATGATAGGTGGTACAATTTTTTTCAGCAAATAGCAGACACGCTTTCAAAACAGTTTGGTAATGTACAATTGCAATATATTTTTTCTACAGCATACTACACACACTGCTTGTTGCACACTGGTTTGGATATCTTTTCTTTTTTACAGTGAAGTTTAAAGAGTTGGGTTTTGTGCTACTAGTACATGTAGTACTACTAGCGTACATACGTTACTACATGTAGCTACATCGCTTGTTCAACATTTTCTGCGATCTGTGACAATATTTTGTGATTGATTTATTGTATTGCATTGAAGTAGAAAGGAAACAACATACACTTTATAATTCTTGTAAGTTAAGATTTCTTGTTTTTAACATACAATTCTGAAACAGAAACAGTCTGCAATTGGTAATATTATAAAAATCCATACCCGGGTTGTATTTTCGGAACCGAGTAACAACCCAATTGTTCGGGTACCGGGATATTTCGGGTACCCATGTAAACACTAGCACACACACAATAAATTATTCATTACAATTGATACTTTGGAAGAAGAAGCAATTTCAATAATGTGAACAATATCTGAGCCAGAAAGACAAATACACAACTTAACTTTTTTTTTTTTTTTTTTGCAGCAGCAGCAGCAGCATTATAGAGACTAAATTTGCATGTAGTTTATCATCCTTGCAAAACTTAGATGTTTATATCAATTTCGCTTAAATAATAAAAGTATGCAACTTTTTCAAAAAATTTAAAAGATGTACGATTGTCACAAGACTCCCATCTGCCCCAAAATACAAATGTTTCTTTTTTTTTCTTCAAAATTCAAAAAAAATAATCAATCTAATATATTATTTCTTCAAATATTCAGCATTGACTTTGCGGTACCTCGCAGCTGGCAAAGATTTATTGCAGGATAAACATAAATGATATGGGATTAACAATTTTTCTCCACATTCGTATAAGTAAAGTGAGTGACTACGTTCCGCAGCTGTCTCTCATGCAGCAAGCCCTTGCAAGAAATTCAACTAACCATTCCCGCGTCCTACGAGTATCGAACACAGTGCAATCTCTGCACTTTTTAATCCTGTCTGCCAATGCTACAAATTTAATCTCCAACACTAATAAAAAAACATGGAGTCACACCCACCACTTAAGCCAGCACCTACAACTTTCCACAACACACAATCACCTAGAATGAAGTTACACATGGCCAGGCATGGCCCTCATCACGTTAAGTCACCCCTACCCCTCCAACAAGAGCGTAATGACCCGCCACATATCATATTCCCTATCTCCTGCAGATGGCGACCTACAGGACAGGCGTAAACAAACAATTGTTTGTGGCACTTCACATCTCGCATTGATATCCGTGCTATCAGCATTTACTGCTGTACATAATTTGTATTGCATTGCACTACAAACAAGCCGAGCAACCAAGAATCGACTCAAAATACCTACTTCAAAACAGTGAACAAGGGTCACAACTATCTAATCAAAGGAATGTGATCTTTGTCAAACCTAAAGTATTCATCTTAACAACCCTCTGACTAGCCCGCTTACCCCTTATAATCCCGTCACCGGATCATAATCTAGGAATTAATTTTCTGTCCAAACTTTGAAAGTCCATATAAGGCAATCAAGATAGCACAGAACTAATCATTTGCCCCATCAAAACCTATTGCACTAGCGACCAGTTTGGGGGACTTTTTTTGTGATGTATATTGTGTAACACACATCTTCACACCCACCTATACATATATCTGGTGAAAATCCTCCACAGTTGGAAGGTGTGTATCCAGATACAAAAGAAATGAAGAAACACAAAGAAATGAATGAACGCAAAGAAATGGGTGAACACAAAGATATGAAGGAACACAAAGAAATAAATGAACACAAAGAAATGAAGGAACAAAAAGAAATGAAGAAACACAAAGAAATGAAGAAAAACAAAGAAATGAAGGAACACAAAGAAATGAAGGAACAAAGAAATGAAGGAACACAAATAAATGGATGAACACAAAGAAATGGATAAACACAAATAAATGAAGGAACTCAAAGAAATGAAGGAAGACAAAGAAATGAAGGAACACAAATGAAGGAACACAAATAAATTAATGGATGAACACAAACAAATAGATGAATACAAACAAATGGATGAATACAAACAAATGGACAAATACAAACAAAAGGACGAATACAATAAAATCGATGAATACAAACAAATGGACGAATACGAACAAATGGACGAATACAATAAGATCGATGAATACAAACAAATGGACGAATACAAACAAATGGATGAATACAAACAAATGGATGAATACAAACAAATGGATGAATACAAACAAATGGATGAATATGGAACAAAGAATAAATTCAAGCACATGGATAAACACATACAAATATTTAAGCACTTGGCAATTCCAACATGCCCTATTTAGTAAAGTTCATCCTATCCTCAATACAATCTACCTCAGAAATCCTAGACCCACAAAGTTTTAGCCCCATATAATCTCTTCCTCAGTATTGACCATTTGGCACTTCAGGGTTATCTACGTTTGACTGATTTCTTCCAAGTTCCCACTATTCGTTCCAGTTTTATTCAGGCAGAGCTTTCACTGTTTTCTTTCAGGCAAGATTCACATTCCATCCTTTTCCTGTCATGCCAAAATCAATTGTTTTGATTTTCTTTTGACACCCAACCACTTGATTTTCTTTTCTTTTGAGTCCAAAAAATGGATTGTTTGGATTTCCATTCAGGGCCTGGAGTCATTATTCAGCACATTCTAATGGAAACTTTCATCTAAATCTTGCCAGATTTCACCCTAAAACATCCTTTCTTCCTTCAGCAGTAAAACCATACACCAACTTGAATAAAAATCCAATCATCAGTTCTTGACATATGTTTATGATAAACAGACAAATAAACAAAACAGGCAAAAACAGAACCTCAGTTCAACTTTGTTGGCAGAGGTAATCATAGGTCCTTACCTCCTTTAGAGCCATGACTCCTACAAGTCTCCCTAGAGTTGTCACGTAGGCATGGTTTAATCCCAGAAGAGAAAACAAGGAATGCACCTGCAAAAGCAAAGCCAATCCAAAGGTAAATATTAATCAAAGGAAAAATTACAGTGACTGATGATAAACAGACCAATCAAGAAATTATATTGGTAATTCATTCTATTCAGGAGATACCACAAGCTTAAAGGAATATTCCTGTGAATTTTCAATTTTCATATATATGACAGAGGACTATAAAAGAAACAATTTGGTGTAAAAAATCATGTAGGTATCATTTTCCGTTTAGGAGTTATAGCATTTCAAAGATTGCACGAGTGTGTTGAAAAGTCACCTCACAGTGTACAGTGTGATGTCATAAAGGCAAGTCCAAGAAAATGTTTGTGTGTTTCTTTAAATTTAATAGCCTTCTCCTAAATTAATGTAGGCATTTTTTGTTTAATTATTGACATGGGGTAAAACATTCAGTATAAGAACGTGATTTGCCCATCTGTTAATGAACTTTACAATTTAAGTAAAGGAAAATAAGAAAAATATATATATATATATATTTTATAGAAATACAGAATAATCGTCTTAATCAGTGATGAAATCTTTCAAATGTAATAACTCTAAAACAAAATAAGATATCACCATGATTTTGTCACTGATTTGTTTCTTTAACAGTCCTCGATCATATGTAGTAGAAAATTGAAAATTCATGGAAATATTCCTTTAAATTGTCCCAAATTTATATTAAAAAAATGACTGGTGTAAAGTCTACTGTGGAAAAGTGACTCCACACACCCCACTAAGTTAACAACTAATGATGTATATTCTCACAAAAATGTATTTTTATATTTTCAAATGTTGAAAGTATTTTTCAAACTTTCGGTGAATGGTAGATGATAGTCACTTTGTAAGTTTCTGTTTGATTTAATCTGGTAACACATCCATTAAAAGCCAAGAAACCTTAAAATAAATTCCATCAAATATACACAGACTTGAGGAAATGTAAAATGTGATGTCACTTCTAAAATCCTGGGAAAAAAAAAAAAAAAACTGTTAGGACAAAAGTGATTGTCAGTTGTATTTTCAGAGATAACTGTTTGTTTGTTTGATGAGGGCTTAATGGCACCACAACAGCGAGGGTCAAATTGTTCCCGAGAGGTTAGATCATTCCAGAGGTAGGAAGAAAAGAAAACAGGGGGCAATTGAGAGAAACACGAAAACCAAAGGCCAGAAAGCTGGGATCGAGAGAGGAGGTGCATGGGTAAAAGAAAAAAAAAAGTAGAGAGAGGGGGTGGGAGAGGAGGACTAAATATGGTTGTAGAGGGAAGCATGATGAAGAAGAAGATCATTTTATCCGGAGGGTTTTTCTGAAAGAACTCGGCAATTGAGTTGTGGGGAGCGAGGAAAGCTTTGGGAAGGTTGTACAAGAGGAAAGCAAGGAGAACGCGATGGACTGTGAGGGTGCAATGGCAATTGTTGCAGAGGAGTTGGGGGAGCCAATAAGGAGGTGGGACTGACCTATTCTAAGATGGGTAATATGAATGTTGTCAACACGAGAGAGGTTATGGATGGTGGGTTTGATCGGAATGGGCTGAATGACGTGGGGTTTGTTATCAATTTGGGAATCCCATGAGGTGTGCCAGCGGTCACGAACAAGGGAAGCGATAAGCGGTTTGATGTCAGAAAGGGTTTGGGGAAATGAGGTGGGAGGAGATTTGAGGGCACCTTAGCGGCTGTATCAGCCCCGTCATTGCCAGGGATGCCAACATGGCTGGATAGCCAGAAGGAAAGAATACTAATTAATAGCAACACGGGAACTATAAGCCAGAAAGCTGGGATCGAGAGAAAGGTGAATGGGTAAAAAAACAAAGACATAAAAAGCATTAGCTTATCGGCCTCACATGTGTCAGTTTTAAGAGAATCTCAGATTTTTTTTTTTTTTTTTAGTACCACATTTTTCTCTCGCATCAGTCAGTCAGCGTCTCTGCACTTCCATTTCTTTCTACTCTCTACCGAAATACAAATGATTCCTTCCTATAGTTTTCAATATTTATTGGGCCTGATGTGGTTGACCTGATCTTAAATAAATTGGCTTGCAAAAGGTAAAAATCACCCCACCCCACACCACCCCCATCGTTTTTCCAAATGGGTTAGGGTGATGACTAACAATTTTTTACATGGCCTAATGATTGGAATGTAGTCCCCCTGCCCCCATTCCTCTGTTCAATATTGTCCCTGGGTGTTAAATGGTTTCAAGTGAGGAACAAGGGGTATCCCCGAGATTGGTGATAGTTTTCACAAACATTGAAAGGGAAGGGAGTTAGGGGTCCCAACAGATCTTGTCAAAGCTTGTTGTATGATTCCAGTCATTTTCCCACCAATATGTTATAGCTTTCTACTTGAATAATATCTCCTTAAAGCATCAGTTTAGTGGCCATGCAAGTTTTATCTTATATGAAAGAAGACTTTAAAAGAAACAAAATGGTGAAGGACGCATTCAAAAATGGATTCCATTAAGAAGATATTCAAGTTTAAAACTTTTGTCTCATCTGTGTAGAAATGATTGGTGAAATAAGTCTAAGATGGACGGTTGGCACCCCATTCCTACATTCTTAAGAATTGTTAATGTATTTTAAAGAAAATTCTTTAAACTTTTTACAATTTGAATTATTCATCCCCTAACTTTCTTCAGGTGGTACATTATAATAACCCATACTAGATTCCGCTGCTTTACTACTTTCCTGACATATGCAATGGGTTTAAGCCACAAAATTGCAGGACAAAATATGATTTCAGTCGTTTCTACACAAATGATATCAAACGTTTAACTTAAATGTCTCCTTTACCGGAATAAGATTTTTGAATACTTTCTTCTCCATTTTGTTTCTATTGTAAGTCCTTTTTCATATAACATGGATTAAGCCCTGAACTAATTGTTCAAATGAAAACAATTTTTGGGAATCTTTCATTAGATATGTATTACTTTATAAATATTCCTACGGGATAAAAAGAAAATTCTTGACCACTAATCTAATCGAAACAAATTACTTTTGTAAGAAGTGAAAAATATGTACCTTATGGAGTGATGTCCTCTCGACCAGTTGAAAGGGGGCGGGATCAATGTGACTTTCACTGAAATCCAATTGGTCCTTTAATTCTTGCTCCTCCCACTCAGATTGCTGAAGAAAAAAAGAAAAGTTCAAGGATTTATATCAAGAGATGAAGTAAATATGGAAACTTTTCAAAGATGTGTTCATATCAGTGGCTATCAGTATTGCTGGGGAGTAACCTCTAATGGACTGGTTTTCATCACAAAGAAACTGTTTGTTACCCAATTCAATCTTTTGAGTTTTTTCACTCACTGACCGGATTTACACACTTTAACGCCTGTCTGCCCCCTGCCGTTAGAATATTAGCACAATACCTCCATTGTTTCTGGAGTTGATCACTCTTAAGTCTACAATATGTGCGGTCACGCCGAACCAAAACAAGCTTGGCATGGAGCCTGACTTGATATATGAGTAGGTTTGGAAGTCAGGAACCTATTTTTGCTTTCCACCCTAAAAGGTCATTTTAGAGGAAATCGGGTAAACTTTTCCCTAATGGTTAGGCTTTTGTGATCATTGTCCGTCCTGAGGAGAATCATTGATTCTCATCCACTTTCATTCAGGGTATTTTTTAGCATTCAAACTAGTGAGCCATTTGCCCCAATAAATTAAAACTAGTGGGGCATTTGCCCCAATATATTAAAACTAGTGGGGCATTTGCCCCAATAAATTAAAACTAGTGGGGCATTTGCCCCAATATATTAAAACTAGTGGGGCATTTGCCCTAATATAGCCCTCTTCCAGCCACAGTACTTAAAATCAAAATCAACATTTTTACCCCACTAGCCTTAGCCCTTTTTGTCTCTTTCCCCAAAACTACTAAGCCTGTGCAAGTACAAAACACTCCTCTGGCGGAGGAGCTCTAGAGCTTTTGCATAGGCTAGAAAACTGCTCAGTTTGTAAGCCCTGTCATCCCCACACCCCTTTATTGTCAATGTAATTCAAGAATCTGCAGCTGCTCAGTTTGTAAGCCCTGTCATCCCCACACCCCTTTATTGCCAATGTAATTCAAGAATCTGCAACTGCTCAGTTTGTAAGCCCTGTCATCCCCACACCCCTTTATTGTCAATGTAATTCAAGAATCTGCAGCTGCTCAGTTTGTAAGCCCTGTCATCCCCACACCCCTTTATTGCCAATGTAATTCAAGAATCTGCAACTGCTCAGTTTGTAAGCCCTGTCATCCCCACACCCCTTTACTGCCAATGTAATTCAAGAATCTGCAGCTGCTCAGTTTGTAAGCCCTGTCGTCCCAACACCCCTTTATTGTCAATGCAAATCAAGAATCTGCAGCTGTTCAATTTGTAAGCCGTCATCCCCACCCCTTTACTGCCAATGTAATTCAAGAATCTGTAGCTGCTCAATTTGTAAGTCCTGTCATCCCCAAGCCCCTTTACTGCCAATGTAATTTAAGAATCTGTAGCTGCTCAATTTGTAAGTCCTGTCATCCCCAAGCCCCTTTACTGTCAATGTAATTCAAGAATCTGCAGAAAAAATTCAGAAGTAAGATCTGATATTGCTATATGTCGTTTTGTTATACTGCCAGGGATGCCTTGTGAAATAGAAAAGAGCTACATGAATGAGATTGAAGGTCGTACTCATAAAAGGAGTATCAGAAAAACCATCCGGGCACATAAATTTGTCACCTCAACAAACAGTTGATGCAGTAAGAGTGGAAGTTGTCCAGTCTGCAATCAATTGTTTTGATCAGAGGATGAACATTGAAAATGATGGAACTATCAATGGTTTACTGAAAATACTAGCTGCAAAAGTCATCCCCAAAATTAATTATTGCAAGCAGAGGTCTGGTAAAAATCTTAAATTGGAGTCACTTTCATGAGAAGGATAAGTTCATTTTGGAGCAGGTTCAAAGAAGAGCCAATAGACTTATTCCCGTAGTAAGAAATCTCTTTTATGAATCTAGGTTGCGAGTTTTTGTTTGACCACGCTTGAGTTGAGAAGAATATGTGGCAATATGATTCAGGTTTTTATATTCCAATCCGGTGGTGATGCTTTGACTTCCTGTTATTTCTTGCATGTTTTAGCTAATCCTCAAGTGACACATGGTAAAAGTTTGAAGTGTTCTCACTGATAGATATTGGGCATTTTAGCTTTTTGCAAAGAATTGTAATTGGTGGAATGGTTTGTCCGAGTAGGTAATGAGCTCCAATGCTGTTCACAACTCAAAGTCAACATTAATAACTTCTTTAATAACTCTGGGCATCTTTGCTTTTTTTTTTGTCGTGGTGGTGGTGTTAGTTTGGGCTATCTATGGGGTAACTAACCCTTCTTAGCCCATCATCTTGTTATGTTATGTTCTCTTTGGACCAGATCATGTTGGACACTTTCTCTCAGATGTACTGTATGCAAATCACGGGGAATGCCGAGCAACAGTGATGCAATGCAGATTGAAAACACTGGGTACTGATTTTGATGTTGTCTTTTTTTGTTTTTGTTTTTTTGCATTTTCATGTGTTCTAGGATGATGGCCAAAGACAGACAGAAGTGGAAGACCTTTGTTGCTACCCCACATGCCAGAGAGGTATAACGAGCAGTAAGTGATGTTGTCTCTATCTGGCCATATAACTTAACAAAATCAAAGACGCCCAGAGTTACTAAAGAACTTAATAAATGTTGACTTTGAAATTGTGACCAAAATCAGAGCTACCACCCACTCAAACCATTCCACTCATTAACAACCCTTTGAGGAAAGATAAAATGCTGAAATTCCAACGGGCCTTCTGGCTCGGATGGATTCAACTAAAATTAAAGTGCCCTGTCTGTCAAAAGCATAAAAATGCTCCACAGGAGGTAACATGATATAAGTATAGGACAAGCAATGTAATCAGCTGTATCTGAGGTAAAAACTTTGCATAATTTAGCCTGAAAATAAAAAGAAGTTGTCTATATACATCCATTGGTGTAGCCATAAAGGAAAGGGAGGGGGAGGGTGGGGGGGAGATTTTGACCAGTTTGAGCAACTCTCCCAGCAATTTCCCAAAACGTAAGGTAAGAAGGTCCATCAATTTTGTGAAAAGGACCACAAATTTTGCTAAAAGGTCCATAAATTTTGCGAAAAGGTCCATAAATTTTGCTAAAAGGTCCAGATTTTGAGGCAATGACCTCTTTTTTCCCTTGCTCCCTCCAAACATTATTTTGACACAATTTTAGACAAAAATTATACGCTGTTAGCATTTTTCTGTTCTACAACCCCCCAATCTAAAAAGCTGGCTACACCTGACATCCAAAGACCCTTTAAAAGAAACCCCCATCCCAAAAGAAGAAAATCATCTACATCTGATAACGATTCTCACCTCCTCTTGCGTCATGTCCTCAAACTCACCAAATGACTGAAAAATAAAGAAAAAATAATGATTAACACAACTGTACAATAATCAACAGTGGATATGCAACACATTCAACTCAGCGCCGAGAAGTATTTTATACTCGTATAAAAATTTCATTTTGAAGTTTTTCTTAACCTTAGCATTTTTCCCAGATACAATTCCAACACACTTCTGCATTGCATTAATGATATAGAGAGGGTTGTGGAATTATCCTGAAAGAGTATGATCACATAAAAGTTTAGTTCAGGGGTCAAGCAAATCCATCTTATATAAAAGAGGACTTCAAAAAAAAAGAATGGTGAAGAAAGCATACAAAAATCTTATTCTGTTAAAGTATTAGTTCAGGGGTCAAGCAAAATCATCTTATATGAAAGAGGACTTCAAAAAAAAAAAAATGAATGGTGACGAAGAAAGCACTCAAAACTCTTGTTCCATTAAGGAGATATCCTTATCAGACTAAAGTTCTGTATCATTTGAGTAGAAAGACTAAAATCAGACTAGTTGTGATGTTACATACTCAAGATTCCTTAAATTCTGTATGTATCCTACCATATTTTTCTGCGATTATGTTGCTTAAAAACTATTGTGGTAAAATAAAATCTAGTAAAGGTTATTCTAATTTTCCACCTGAAGAAAGTTCGAGGGAAAATAATTCAAATAGTGGAAAAGTTAAGGCAGTTTTCTTTAAAATACATTACCAATTGTAAAGAATGTGATGATGAGAGCGCCAGCCTTCCATAGTAGACTTACTACACCAGTCACTTCTACATATATCAGACAAGAAATTTGACCTTGAATATCTCTTAAACGGAATAAGATATTCAAGTAGTTTCTTCACCATTTTGTTCTGTTAAAGTCCTCTTTCATAAACGTTCTTGGCCATTCAACTAATCCTTTTAATGCATAATGGTTCCTGCCTTACATTGAGAGGATTAATAATTTCATGTGAGGAGTGTAGTATTCCCCATAGCACAGACCTGTAAATCCTTCATGATTATCTCCCAAATTTTAATTAATTAAGATTAATCAAAATACTTGAAAAGGATAGGATTCACCAACTCAGGTCTATATACACCTTATAGAGTTATGTCTCAAATGAGTTATGCCTCAAATACAGATGATTTTGAATTAACAAAGAGTGTAGGATTCCTAAAACACAAGTATGTAAGCCCTGCACTTGTGCTGCACACTTGTTTCTTACAGGCAACGGGTTTAATAAATTGACCCGGTAAATGTAAGATTCCCAATCTGTGAGTTTTATATCCTGACACATTAATGGGACCAGCTAAATTGTTACCACTGAAATCATGCCTGTAGCTAACTTAAATTCAGAGATGGTATGTGGGAGAGGTAGTGTGAGCAAAATAATTCGTGATAGTGTTAAATTTTATTCATTTTGAACTTCCTTTCTGTAAGATTTAAAAACAAAACTTTCGTGTCATGATATCAGTACCCTTGAGTTGGAGCTAATTGTATGACCATTATGCATTCATAAGGCTACCCATCCACCTTGCTCTCACTATTTTCTATTTGCACCTTCCATTCATTACCCATTTGGTCATCTCCAACTCATGTCATAACATTCTTCCCCTTTCTTATCTCCTACCCCACCCACCTCCTCTACCCACCAAACAATCCTAATCCATCCAAACCCACTCACCTTACCCCATCACCTACCACCTCCCTTCACCAGCAATCTCCCAATACACTCACTACCTCAAATACACCTAACATTCCCAATACACCTACCTTTTCCAATACACCTACCTTTCCCAATACACCTACCTTCCCCAATACACCTACCTTTCCCAATACACCTACCTTCCCAATACACCTACCTTTCCCAATAGACTTACCGTTCCCAATACACCTGCCATCCTGCCGAAAAATTCTCTTTAAGCCTATATAATCTCCTGGCCCTCTGCGTTCACCTACCCTTTACACCCCAATAACACCTATCACCCTCCGTCCACCAGCCGATCCTGGCCTTCTGCATTCACATACCCTTTAATTCCCAATAATACCTATCACCCTCCTTCCACCAGCAGATCCTGGCCTTCTGCATTCGCCTACCCTTTACACCCCAATAACAGCTATCACCCTCCTTCCACCTGCCAATCGTGGCCTTCTGCATTCACCTACCCTTTACACTCAAATAACACCTAGTGCACCCTCCTTTTACCTGTCGATCCTGGCCTTCTGCTTTCACCTACCCTTTGCACCCAACTACAATTTCCTGTTACTCCCCTACTCAAGTACAAACTCTCACACTTCCACACTGATCAAACGTAATATCTCCAAATGGAACAAGATATCACCATTTTTTCACCAATGTTTCTTTAAGAACTTAACATTTACACTTTTCTTGTATTTTAAGAGAATGTTTGTGCAGCTTTCTTTATTTTCACAGCAATTGCATGCGCTTTAATTCTCTAACAAAGAAATGCTCAGGACACTCTTTACATCATCACACTTTAAATACATAAAACGCTACTAGGGTTACAAAAACTTCCAGTGGTCAACAATTTAAAGGTATTAAAACTCATACATGGGGAAAAGACAATTTCTGCAGGGTTTGCCCATTGGAAAACCAGTTTTATCAATTTTTTATCAAAAATTTTACTGCACCTGTAGGAATGCCAGATTTCTCCAGACAATGTTGATAGCCTACCTAAAAGGGGAGCAAAACTACCAATATGTCTAAGAAAGCATTAGGTATTTTAATGAAAGTTTATTTACTTTTTCACTATTTAAATGATTTTTCCTCAAACTTTTTTCAGGTGGTATATTATAAATATCCTTCCTAGATTCAGTTTAACTACTTTTTTGTCATATCCCATGGTATTTAAGCCACACAATCACAAGACAAAATAAGATAGAATACATAAAGACTTTGAGGAATCTGAGGCTATGACATCACAATTAGTCTGATATCGGTCATTTCTACACAAACCATACCTAACTTTAAACTTAAATATCTCCTTAACCGAATAAGTTTTTTGAATGCTTTCTTCTTTATTTTGTTTCTTTTGAAGTTCTCTTTCATATAAGACAAACATGCTTGACCACTAAACTAATCCTTGAACGGAATACAATTTTTGAATGCTCTCTTCACTATGTTGTTTCTTTTAAAGTCCTCTTTCATATAAGAATAAATATGCTTGACCCCTGAACTAATCCTTTAACTCTTCCAAGCTGTGAAGTAATCCGCAACCCTCAAACATGCATTGAAATCAACATGCGTGTTCACAATGCACGACCAAAATCTATGTATCGAATGAAAGTGGTCCAAAGGAGTTCGACATGCAAATCCTTAGGAAATAGCAAAACCTACAAATCGACACATTTCTTAAAAGACTAGGCACATGTAGTAATTTCTATATTGTTAAAAACAGTATTACAATCTTGGCACCTCGGTTTTTGAATTTGAAAATAACACTTTTTTGTTGAGTTATGGCTGATAAAAGTTTGATCAATTTTTACGTTATGCTAAATGTGTAATATATGAATGAGAAGACCGCTCAAAATCATGATATAATTCTTTAGAATTCTTTCCTTATATCTCAGTCATTGAAAACAATGAGAAAGTCTATATTTTGATATAATTCTTTAGATTTCTTTCCTTATATATCTCAGTCATTAAAAACAAGGGATTGTTTTGACAGGTTTTGTTTGTCATGTGATGTTGGTTTTGCCACGCGATTGGCGCGCGGCCTAAGGCTGTTGTCAAATGGTGGCCCTAACTGTTTGTTTGTTTGTTTGATGAAGGCTTAACGTTGGCCCTTAGAAAAAATATGTAATTAAGAAACCATGGCATAGATTATATAAGTGTCTGAGAGGTTAAAGAGCATGCATATTTTGAAATGAAGACAAAAGAACAAGTGGCAATTAAATGCCTTGGGTTATTTTGCCACACATTTTTTTTTTTTTGCATCAAAGTTAACACAAAGTTTGAAGAGTGTTTGCTTAAAATGAATAACAATAAAAATAGCTATACACAATATTAATGAAAAGTTTTGTGCAGCTTGAAATATTCTGAAAAATCTAGATACCTAATTTGTTTACCTTTGAGTACAAAAATCTTTATCGTGATCAATCATCATAATTTATGAGGTTAATGATAAAAGATTGATTGTTTGATTAGATATGTCGACATATTGACGCATTGGTTATATAAGTGTCAGAGATGTTAAAGAGGATGCAGCTTTTAAAATAAAGACCAAAGAGCAATTAATGGGTAGTTTGCGAAAAATATTTGTTATCAAAGTAAAAGCAAAATTTTAAGACAAGTGTTTGCTAAAAATGAATAACACAGAATTTGTATTCTTCTCACATAATATGACTTCAAAGAGCTGAACATGGCGAGCTATTATTGAACAAAAAAAATCGGTGAAAAACAAGCATTTAATGATGAAGCATTTGCTCACACGTGATTAAGCTTACTACCGCGGCTTTGTGATGATACTAAAAAATTTGCAAAAAATGCAATTTTGTTCAAGTTGTAGCCGAGTTTGCTTCATAGGGGCACAATTTTTTGTCCCAGTGCAATTTTGTTTTCTTTAGTGGGCCTTAAAATGCCATCTGAATTAATTTTCATTAATCATCTGAAAGGCCATACCAATGCCTTTTCTTCAAGAACAAGATCAAAATGCATCTTTCCATTTCTTTTATTCATTTTGTTTAAAAAATCACTCTCCACGTCGCATTTGGTGTGCCAAAGGAAACTTTCCCTTTTTTTCAACTGTGTCTAAAAATAGGTTTTGTTTGTAATTTTGTGTTAGGCTTAGATGGTGTTCTAAGAAGTACATCAGCTGCATGGTAAAATATGCCATCTAGTCAGTTTGTTATCTCTGTGAATGCAAATTCAAAATGTGAGTGATTAAACTAAGTAAAATGGGCTGTTGGGCTTGAAAAAATGGCTGTACTACGCATTTATGCTCGACTAATAAAACTTAAAGATAAAGATCATAATATGGCATCATCAGGTCATGCCAACTAGAGATTAAGATATATCAAACTACAAGTTTGAAAATGATATCAATGTAAGCAAAGAAAGAATTAAAAAATAAAGGGTTTTCCTCTCAATGATCGCAAAGAAACATGAACAGATTAGATTTTCATTTCACAAAATTCTGAAAAAATGCACATCAATTTTCTTTCAAGTTTACACAATTAGTTCTAGCTACTAATTTAGGCTAAGAATGAACACAATTAGAAGCTTTTGTTTTTTATGTTTGAAAACAAGCTTTATGGCAAAGTGTGCAATCTTATCAATTATTTAGGTACAAGCTAGATTGCATACATACTTTTACCACTAAGCTTACACTGTAAAAAAAAATTTAGGCCAAATATCGTGAT
Source organism: Chiridota heheva (assembly GCA_020152595.1). NCBI lineage: Eukaryota > Metazoa > Echinodermata > Holothuroidea > Apodida > Chiridotidae > Chiridota > Chiridota heheva. Next base: position 326,136 of record JAIGNY010000993.1, on the reverse strand, counting down.
AACGTATGTTTGAAAACATAAGCTTCATGGCAAAATGTGCAATCTTATCAATTATTTAGGTACAAGCTAGATTGCATACATACTTGTACCACTAAGCTTACACTGTAAAAAAAAATTTAGGCCAGATATCGTGATAACATGGATAATGTTAAGACAAAAAAAAATACAATGTTTCTGATTAGTCGAAATATTTACACAATCACTGAAAAGCACAATCAATTACAGCCGTGGAAGTGGCATTATAGTATCCATTTACTGGTGCTGTGTCAAGCAAACTTCTTGAGACAACATTCCTTCTTTCAAAGAATACAAATGGTTCAACTCCTCTAGTTTGAATAGTTCCAGTCAGTTCTGCACTTAAAATACAATCCTTTATTATTCAACCTATCTTGACTTGCATAAATTAAGCTCTCTCCTCAATAACAACTCCACATCTATTTGTTTAGGTTTCAATTTGTGTAATGCATACATTGAAGTCCCATGAACCAGCTTGGCATGCAGTCATGTGTATCCCCTTTGTTCCTTATGCCATTCATAATATATCTCATATCGTCTTGTTTCGAAAGGTATACACATTTGTTTCGCGGCTCAATTAAATGATTAATGTTGTCATATGAAATGGTCTTATTCATACCTTGGATTTAATACTTTTGTTTGGAATATAATCATAATTCATATATATATTTATATATATATATATAGATATATATATATATATATATATATATTATACATTATATATATATATATATATATATATATATATATATATATATATATATATATATATATATATATATATATTATTTACCCTATATATATATATTATTTATTTACCTCCCGCTAAGCGTAGCGGGATATTTACTGAGTTATACTTACCTTCCATGCTATAATTATGCAATCTGGTCACACGACCTGATTCTAACGCACTTCTAACCGACCCTAAAAAACGCAGTAACCAGTCAAGCCCTGACCTCCATAATACCTCTGTACCACCTCACTCAACACTCCACCGAGGCCTGAACGAGAGGGGAGGCGGGCGGGATGCATGGAAGGTACGTATAACTCTCGTAAATATCCCCGCTACGCTTAGCGGGGTAAATTTACTCTAAGTTATACCTTACCTTCCATGCTATAATTATGCAATCAGATTGCAACCGAGGATAGGAAGGAAGGGAGTTCAGGTCGCCGCATATTTTTTGTTTTTTTGTTTAATGGCTGGTACGAAAACTCACACGAATCGAATCCCGTTTAAAGGACGAAATTCCTTCTCCTCGGAAGGATGAAAGACCTCAAGAGCGGGAAGAACTAAAACATAGTAAACCACGGCGAGGTACAGTCAAACCGAACAAGGCACCATTCGTTGACAGTAACGGAGGCAAACCTCGAAAGAACCTGAGCGAAAAGCCCAGAAAAACAAGACAACCGGAAAAGCATTTGGACACAATATGAATATCAGCAAAGTGTCTACGAAAAAAGCCACAAACCACACCGGATTCGTCCACGAGACGGAACCGGCTTGTAAACTACGATTGGGAACGAAACGTGTACCAACTAAAACGAATTGAAGAAATCCCGGACAAGGGAAAGAATTCGTTAGCGCGGAACCGCGTAAGAGCAAAAGTTAGCGGGGTAACACGAACGTCGAAAAGTGAGTCAGACCAAAAACAAGAGAAAAACCGTGAAAAACGTTTTCCAGAACGGCTACGGGACCAAGAAGAAAATAGCTGTCGTGATGCTATACGTCTTGTAAAGAATGCCATCTGTCACCTGACCACGTAGCTTAGTAGCTAGTGGGCGTATAACCGGGTTAACCGTACAGTGTACGTTATCCCGTTAAAAATACCTTCCGCTCACTGGAGCCGTCCGATGAAACCGAAAGCAGGGGGGCCGTAAACACGGACCGTATGGAATCGTAAACATGGGCCGTGGAACCGTCCAATGGAACCGTAAACACGGGCCGCGGAACCGTCTAAGCCCGTAAACACAGGCCATGGAACCGTCCAATGGAACCGTACGGACCCGTAAACACAAGCTGCGGAACCGTCCAAGCCCGTAAACACGGGCCACCGAACCGTATGGAACCGTCCAATGGAACCGTACGGACCCGTAAACACGGGCCGCGGAACCGTACGGACCCGTAAACACGGACCGCGGAATCGTACGGACCGGTAAACACGGGCCGCGGAACCGTATGGATCACTGGACCGTCCAATGGAACCGACCGCCCCGTAACAACGGGCCGCGGAACCGTATGGAACCGTCCAACGGAACCGTCTCTATGGAACCGTCCAACGGAACCGCCCAATACCCGAACACGGGCTGCGAGACCGTATGGAACCGTCCAACGGAACCGTCTCTATGGAACCGTCCAACGGAACCGCCCAATACCCGAACACGGGCTGCGAGACCGTATGGAACCGTCTCTATGGAACCGTCCAATACCCAAACACGGGCTGCGGGCCCATATGGAACCGTCCAGCGGAACCGTCCAATGGAACCACCCAATACCCAAACACGGGCTGCGGAACCGTATGGAACCGTCCAACGGAACCGTCTCTATGGAACCGTCCAACGGAACCGCCCAATACCCGAACACGGGCTGCGAGACCGTATGGAACCGTCCAACAGAAACCTCTCTATGGAACCGTCCAATACCCAAACACGGGCTGCGGGCCCGTATGGAACCGTCCAACGGAACCGTCCAATGGAACCACCCAATACCCAAACACGGGCTGCGGAACCGTATGGAACCGTCCAACGGAACCGTCTCTATGGAACCGTCCAACGGAACCGCCCAATACCCGAACACGGGCTGCAAGACCGTATGGAACCGTCCAACGGAACTGTCTCTATGGAACCGTCCAATACCCAAACACGGGCTGCGGGCCCGTATGGAACCGTCCAACGGAACCGTCCAATGGAACCACCCAATACCCAAACACGGGCTGCGGAACCGTATGGAACCGTCCAACGGAACAGTCTCTATGGAACCGTCCAACGGAACCGTCTCTATGGAACCGTCCAACGGAACCGCCCAATACCCGAACACGGGCTGCGGAACCGTATGGAACCGTCCAACGGAACCGTCTCTCTCTACAGAACCGTCTCTCTCTCTACGGAACCGTATCTCTCTCTACGGAACCGTCTCTCTCTCTACGGAACCGTCTCTTTTTACAGAACCGTCTCTTTCTACGGAACCGTCTCTTTTTACGGAACCGTCTCTCTCTCTCTATGGAACCGTCCAAGGGAACCGCTCAACCCGCACCTGGGCCGCGGAACCGTATGGAACCTTCCAACGGAACCGTCTCTTTTTACGGAACCGTCTCTCTCTACAGAACCGTCTCTTGTTACGGAACCGTATCTCTCTCTCTCTATGGAACCGTCCAACGGAACCGCTCAACCCGCACCTGGGCCGCGGAACTGTATGGAACCGTCCAACGGAACCGTATCTCTCTCTCTATGGAACAGTCCAACGGAACCGCTCAAAACCCGCACCTGGGCTGCGGAACCGTATGGAACCGTCCAACGGAACCATACTAACCCATAAACGGGTCTCTTTTCGACTTAGGCGACGCTTTTGACGCCCCTAAGAAGTTATCTCTCTCTCTCTCTCTTACCTTACCGCTCTAGGCGCAACGCCACTAAGAGCTTAATCTTCTCTCTCTCTCTGAACTTTTTTAACTCTAGGTGGCGTTCACTTGGAACGTCACCTAAGGCGCAACGCCTTAATCATTCTCGATAAAATTCCTGAAAAAAAAAGAACATATATCCATGCATACATACACAAATACGGTAAGCAACTATGACCCTACGATCACGCTAAAGAGAGACGAGGCATAGCAGATAAATACAGCAAAGAAAATTTTTAAACAGAAAAACTTTCTATCTGGAAATTTTTTAAAAACCAGAGAAACACATCCAACGTAAAGACTTTACAAGCGCCAGGGTAACGTGGAAAATGCAAACCACTGAGTACTTGATGTCTGTAAAGATAAAAAGAAAAGATTAGTTTTCCTTTAAATAAGACGTCGGAGAGACCCCCCTCCCGGTCTCTCTAACGCCCCAAAAATCAAGCTGGAAAATTAAAAACCTTGTCTCTAATTTATGTAAGAAAAACAAAAATATACATACGCTGATAACGTCAAAACAAAAATAAGCTCTCTTGTAACAACTGTAGCTCCTTGGAGTTGTTAGAGGTTGACTCCTCGAACACCCAACGGTGACCTCGACCCAATGCGCATGCGCCAAAATCAGAAAAAGAAATTGGCCTAATGCATACGAGAACTTGTACTGAGATATCCTAACGTTTTAATACATATGCATAGTATAACGCTAGGCTAACCTCATGGAAGGGCGGGGCCAAGGGTGAAAAACACTTAAACCCCGGGGCAAGAGGTCCCCTAGACAGGCACACCTGGTGCTCTAGGACCTAAGACACCCGCCACGAGAGTAGGACGCTCTCGAACTAGCCACTCGCTTTGTACGAATGGAGACAAAAACCCGCTATTTTAAGTGTAGGCTACACGGGAAATCGTGTAGGTTCGGACCGAAAAAAACTCGGACCCATGACAACCTCGTCTTACCTCAAAAGACTTGAACAGACGAGCCGAATGAGAAAAGGCAGCGTAAAAACCCACCAGGTGGAAGCTGCAAAGAAGAAACGAAAAGAAAAAGGTTAAATTATAATAAAATAAAAAAGACCAGTTTCAGCGATGTTGTGCCAACAACGCGCTGAAAAGAGTGAGTAAAGTGGTACAGTATTACAGTGGTATTAGGGAGGTTAGGGCTTGGCTGGTTACTGCTTTTCTTAGGGTCGGTTAGAAGTGCGTTAGAATCAGGTCATATGTGACCAGATTGCATATATTAATAGCATGGAAGGTAAGGTATAACTTGAAGTAAATATATATATATATATGTGTGTGTGTGTATATATACATATCATATATCTATATATTTATATATATATATATATACATATATATATATTACTTGAATGGAAGCCGTTGAATATGATGAAGACGTTGTGAATCTCCACCATACCCTTAACCAATATATACATTACATGCACATTCCATATAGAGGGATTTCATCACGTGACTCTTAACCCCACCAGAAGAGATTTTGCTGAGCAGGGGGTCGTTGCGTTTCACCCGTCTTCACACAGCTCAGTCACATCACACGTACAACAAACATACTGCCTGCTGACCTACCTATCAGTTTAGCAAATTTTACTGATTGCAGTTTTTTTGTTGAGATTCCTATTTTACTTCATATTTTCTTTAAGTTTTATATATTCACTGGAAATACGAATACAAACTTTTACGTGAAAGCCATCTGATTGTTTGTTATACTCAGATTAAACAAAGCCTTCATACCTGTTATAAAGTGCTCGCTGCAAATAAGTGTGAACCGTAGGTTGAAAACCATCCATTGTACAGTAGAAACCCACTTCAGACATCAAACAGTATCAGATTGAAATCCAGGAAACATCTTTCATTCCCCGGCACACGTCTACTAGTGCAACCAACGGCACAGGAAGATTCCGGCATAATTATCTTACAAAAATAATCTTATATAAGTACATGCAAACGTATGTAAATCTAATTAAGTGTGAAGTAGACAACCGTGTTCCTGCCCTACAAAATGGCGATGTAAACAAAGTCATGTAACCTCATGACGTCAACATCCTTATAAGAAAGACATGTGTTATTACCCGAGTTGATTTCATATTGGATACGCTACGCGTTACCTCTTTGCGAACATACAAGTAATGTAAACTGTATACAGTGTAAGCTGTGCTTATTCAAAAGAAATCCTTGAAAAGTAGTTCCAGTCAAATGGAATGTGTGCACAGCGTTTCTATAAATAAATTCCTGTGGTATGAATTACAAGAGTGAAATCTGGTTGGCTGGGTGTAATTTGATTTAAGCAATAACACTGTCTTTCTTATAGGGATCATACATGTAATGTAGCAGGATAAAACAGTCTCGATTTTCAAGGACTGAAAATTAAAAAAAGGTTACATTAAAATATTGACTCGCTGTTCTCCTTTTCCAACAACTTTTGCCAACATTAAGAATTATTCACACTTTAATTTGCAGTGACATTTCTGCAGAAATGAATTCAAATGTACTTTTGACGTTATCAGAGAATGGAGTAATGATTGATGGCTTGTCAAAAAATGTCACGTCACAAAATTTCAAATTTTGTCACATAAATGTCTCAAATGTCGCATGAATTTTGGCACCTTTTGCACAGAATGTCACATCAGTTTTGCCTTTGTCACATTTGATCAGCATAGATTCACACATCATGACCACTTGACTGGTGATACTCATTGAAAGGATTATTTGGTTATGTCTGTGTCATGAAAAATGGAATCCACCACTAAAATGCAACACATCAAATTACCAATGAGTGTGAGTGAAGCGGTAAAATATGTCACAAAATGTCAGGCAAATTTCAATACATCTGCTGATGTTCATTTTGACATATTTTGACAAAAAATTTCAAAATGTCACAAAATGTCAGAGATTTTTGGACAACCAAATTTTGTCACAAAATGTCACCATGTCACAGATGCTCCTTTCTCTGCATTATTTAAAATCTCTACCCTTCTATATACCTTTACCGATGACCACAAAATCTATTTCTTGCTAAAAGAGGGTAAAGATAACAGGTTTCTTATTAATTTTTTTTTAAACAGAAGTTATATATAGCATGTGCCAGATTAACTTTTTACTTGAATTCTGAAGTGGTGAATGTGGCTGGAGTGCGCTCAAAAAATATGAATATACACTTACGCTTGAATATAAATGTTAGCAAACAGAAAACTGAAAGACATGCTTTTTTTCTGGATTATCACACACTCAGAATTAATGGATGTCAATGGGTGGATTCCTACTTCTACTAGTATTATATTCTAGCAATTCAATTTTCTACGGCACAAAGTTCACACAAGTTTCAATTGTGTATTTTAAGGATTAGTTCAGGGGTCCTGCAAGTCTGTCTTATATGAAAGAAGATTTCAAAAGAAGCAAACTGGAAAAGAAAGCAATCAAAAATGTTATTCCGTTCAGGAGATATGTAGGTTTGATAATATTTGTGTAGAAACGACTGAAATCAGACTAGTTGTGACATCACATCCTCAGCTTCCTCAGTCTTGATGTATTCTATCATATTTTGTTCAACAATTTTGTGGCTTAAACACCATTGGACATGTCAGGGAAGGAGTAAAATTGAATCTAGTAAAGGTAATTATGATTTACTACCTGAAGAAAGTTTGAGGGAACATAATTTACATAGAAAAAAAGTTAAATAAATTTTCTTTAAAATACATTAACAATTGTTCAGATTATGAGGATGAGGGCTTCAACTTTCCAAAATAGACTTTCTACACCAGTCATTTCTACACAAATAAGACAGAGCTTTAAACTTAAATATCTCTTTACCGGAATAAGATTTTTGAATGCTTTCTTCACCATTTTGTTTCCCTTGAAGACCTCTTTCATATAAGATGAACTTGCTTGACCCCTGAACTAATCCTTTAATAATTATACAAGGTACATTTTTGTGTTTAATGTGTAAGCTACATGGCAAAATGTCTTATCTTGGAAGTCATGTTGGCATTTGAGTAGTAATTATGACTTGAGTAGTGATTATGACTTAAGTAGTGATCATAACTTTAGTGAGTATGACTAAAGTAGTGATCATGACTAAAGTAGTGATCATGACTTGAGTAGTGATCATGACTTGAATAGTGATTATGACTAAAGCAGTGATCATGACTAAAGCAGTGATCATAACTAAAGTAGTGATCATGACTAAAGTAGTGATCATGAATAAAGTAGTGATCATGACTAAAGTAGTGATCATGACTTAAGAAGTAATCATGACTTAAATAGTGATTATGACTGAAAAGGTAATCATGACATAAGTAATGATCATGACTTAAATAGTGATTACAACTAAAGCAGTGATCATGACTAAAGCAGTGATCATGACTTAAATAGTGATCATGACTAAAGCAGTGATTATGACTTAAATAGTGATCAAGACTTAAATAGTGTTCATGACTAAAGCAGTGATCATGACTAAAGTAGTGATCATGACTCAAGTAGCAATTGTGACTAAAGCAGTGATTATGACTTAAGCAGTGATCATGACTTAAGTAGTGATCATGACTAAAGTAGTGATCATGACTAAAGTAGTGATCATGACTTAAGTAGTAATCATTATTTAAATAGTGATCATGACTAAAGCAGTGATCAAGACTTAAACAGTGATCATGACTTAAGTAGTGATGATGACCCAAGTAGTGATCATGAATAAAGTAATGATCATGACTAAAGTAATGATCATGACTTGAGTAATGATCATGACTAAAGCAGTGATTATGACTTAATTAGTAATCATGACTTTAGCAGTGGTCATGACTAAAGTAGTGATCATGACTTAAGTAGTGATCATGACTTAAGAAGTGATCATGAATTAAATAGTGATCATGACTAAAGTGGTGATCAAAACTGGAATAAGATGAATTGCTTTAAAACTTGCAGAATACAAAATTACGTCTCCGCTAAACAAAAAGAATGCAAAGAGCAAAATTGAATGAAATGGAATTTGTTTTGTATCATCTAGCGGGCCACAGCAGATAGCTCCAACTCACCAGCTTGTAGCGTTTGGCAGCACTCGACATACTACCTAACGTGCTATCCATAGAATGTGAGTGTACTGTGTCCTTCAAGAAATACAAGAATAATGCAAGGAAATATAACATACATGGGCCGTATCACAATTGTCAAACTTCGGGCTAGGTTGGAACTTTATCATGGGTGCTCCTCCACACTCCCTTCAACCCCCCTGGCAACAAAAAGTCAACAACATTTGGCAGTTGACGATTCTGCAGGTTGCATATTCAAAATATCTTTAAAGAATGCAAAATATCCTCACCATCATCACTTAAATAACCAAAATAATAATTGGTGAGATTAACATACAAAATGGTTCCTTTAAAGCCTTTCAGCACAACCGATAAATTTGTCCCTCCACCCCCAACCCCATGACTAAGAACGACTTCTGAGTGACATGGTGAAAAACTGGTCAATCTAATACAGAGTACCCTAGAAATTCCCCAGCTAATACATGCACCTACGAAGTTTGATTTAACTTTGAAACCGATGAAGGTTGTCAAGGTTGAAACCTGCACCAAGAATATCTGACAATGAAACCATGACAACCAAATCTTTTCACCAAAATCTCCAACAAATCAATTTACCCATGCGTTCTTATTTACGAGTACTGTATGCTTCCAAGGAAAAAAACCAAATGCTGTGAATTATTAACACAAAAATAACTACAAACGTTTTCTCATGGGACAGATATGGATAAAACTGTGTGAAATATTAACTGTAAAATAAAATAAAACTAACTTACTGTTGGATATTTTGCACCAAAAGACAGGTCAGGTCAGGTCTTTTTTTTCTTTTTCTTCACTAGTTCAATTAACAACTTACAGAACATGAATATTCACGCTTCAGGAAAAGTTAGAAACGGCAATCCCTGTGTCCAATAAAATGTCATTTCTCTAATTCTACTGGATAAGCTAAAATTTGAATATTTGGGTCAATCTACAGCCAACACCATTTTCAACTCCTTGTGGACAGTATTTTGTAAATAGAAGGAGGGGAAAGTATAAGAAATCAAATAAGAATTTGAAGGAAGTGTTCAAAATTACAGGGTAAATGCTCCCATCTATTGCTAATTGCAAATTTGACATTTAAATTTTGTCACCTCATGCAACATTTATTTCTAAATCAAAAGCATTAATGGAAAAAATAAATGGCTGTTCAAAAGTAATTCAACTAAAAAAGAATTATAAAAACAAACAATTTTTACTTCAAAGCTTAATTCATGAGAATTTTGTAAGGAATTTTTTTTTTATGCAAGCTTATCAAGGGATTTTTAAACTTAAGTTTCCTACCCAAAACCAAATGCCATAAAAAATAAAAATAAATTACCTCTGTTCCACTGGCAGCATCTATTGAAAGAGAGAATTTAAAAAATATATATATTATGGAACAAATTGAAGTATTTTGAAGCAGTTCTGGCCATAAATCTTAAATAAGTTTAAAGACTAATGCACTTGTCAATTGTGTGACTCACCTCTACACCCCCGGACATGGTGAGTCATTGCACCAAGGTGGGTGGACAAAACATGTACATTGACGCACCCCTCAGTCACATAGGTGAAGTAAATTGACTCACACCAGAGTCACTCCGGTGACTGACAATTTGGTGCATTGACGAACATGGAGTCACTGTTTTACATGCCACTGACTCACATCTGACTGACATTGCTGGGGGTAGTAGGGGTGAGCCATGCAATTGACAAGTACATAAACACTACTGAAACAACTATAACTAGAAATGATTGGTGTGGAAAAGCCTATGGTAGATGGTTGGCACCTTCACTTTCTTAACAATTTTTATATGTATTTTACAGAACAATAATTTAACTGTAATATTCTCAAATGAATTCCTATCGTCAAAATTTCTTTACATGGAAAAATATAATTACAATTACTGGATTCTGATCAACTACTTTTCTGACATATCCTTTGATGTTTTAAGCAACAAAATTAAAAGAAAACTATAATATAATAATGTCACAATGAGTCTAATTTGAATTGTTTCTACACAAACGAGACAGAACTTATACTTGAATACCGTATTCGACGTAATAAGTGCCCGGGGCGCTTATGAAAATATAATTGCACCGATTTTTAGGCTTAAAGTTTCTTCCTGATACGCGCCCATGCTCCGGCGCCACATACAGTGTGCTATTCGAACTGCATTGTGTGAGCTGGTTCTATATAGCCCCACAATAACCACCACAAAAACATTAAGAGCGTCAGACGTAAAATAAGAAAATAATGTAACAAAACTTATTTTAAGTCTTATGTTATCAGTCAAAAAATGCTGGGTAGGCGCTTATTAAAGCAGGGGTGCTTAATATGTCAAATACAGTATCTAATTTGACCAATAAACTAATCCTTTAAGATTAATATAAGGCTATGACTATAAAATCAGTTAAAATTTTACCATTAAAGCTTTTTGAAATCCATGCCCAAC
>JAIGNY010000993.1:130000-310000 GCA_020152595.1 Chiridota heheva | reverse complement strand
AGCCCCTTTTGGAAATGCAAATGCAAGAATTTACTGGAAATTTTTCCGTACAAAAATGTCATTCAGTGTAGGCCATTTGCTATGATGAAAGACCTAGCCTATCTATGGAGCTTTAATCTGTGGCGTATTTGTCAACCAAAATTACTGAAATATTTGTTTCTCCTTTTTTTTTTTAATGGAGATTATTTGTTTTGTTGCTAATATCATTTTTCTATACACAATAACAATGTTGCTTTGCATTTTTCTTTTCTACTTTTAACTCAAAAGAAGTTTTTACCATGAGTATAACCAATTTTCTTCTTGTTTTTTCCTTACAGGTAATGTATCCATATAAGTGAAATGTTATGTTCGTATTGTGAAACTACAAAGGAGACCGGAAACTATTGAGCTATTGAATTTGAAAAAAATAATGAAGACATAACAAGTGTATAAAATTTAAAAACTTGTTCATTACCAAGGAAGTTGTGATTACATGACACCTTCTTTTGCGTACTGCCATGATCTAGTCAATGTATGTTTATGAATTTGAAGTAATCCTTCTGCATTTCAATAAAATAAATGAACTATATATATATATAACCAGTGCTTGTACTTGCAAGTTAAAAGAACTTTTTATTATTTTCCAGAAATTAAAATATCTCGTGAAATTATGCGATTTGAATGTAAACTGAATTATAATGCATGCTTTTTGTGTTTCAGTTGCACATGAGAAACAAATTTAATAATTTCTTTTGTTACTAAACTTCGGTAAAATTATTTGTTTCGTTAATCCGAATACAAGGGGTTAATATTTTTTGTGGAACAGGATCATTCGATTTTAGGAAATGTTGGAAGCCTGACCTGCTGACTATAAGTTTAAAACCTGAAAAGATATTCACTCGCCGAGATTATAAATTAAAAAATAATAGCTGTTGCTACAGTACATGGTCAGTCCAAATTTCCTTCTTGATGACCATGTGGGGGTGGGGCAGGTAGCTAATGAATCTGAACCTCGGACCTCCACACAACATTTTGGCTAGCTGCATGTTCTGCATATACCATTGGGCAAACAAGGCTTGTTAAAATTGGTGCGTGCATATTGATTTCTAGTACTGTCAATATTGATAATTTCCAATAGGCCCTCAAAATCATCAGCTCATCCACAAAAGTATTTAAAAAAAAAAAAAAATCATTTTAGGCAAGATAGTACTGTCAATATTGTAACTACTGAAGATAAAGGTGCAACAAAGGTATGTGGATGCAAGAAAGTACAGTAATATCTTAAATACTGTATATGGATGCAACATGCAAGATCGTTCAAAAATTTATAAATAAATGGATAACCCGGCCCTGGTCCTTCCAACAAGCATATTTTCTTTTTCGAAAGATGTCAAGAGCCCAGAGAGTCACTTGAATAGTCTATAAAAAAGTTTCACACTATACTATATACAAGACCGTGAAAGACCTTAGATTATAGGAGGGGCCAGCTCATCCTTTGCTTCATATAGCATTATTTAGCGTATACCTATATGCATCTACTATACCACTTTTATTATACAGATTTGCCCCTAAAGGCCACTGTGGCCCCTGGTGGGTCGCAGTAGTAGTGGTCCTTGGTTGCATGGTCGCCATAGTAGTCATGGAGGTTACAAACCTGACCAATATATTGTAGTACTGCTTGGGCCTTCATTTACAAATCCTTACGTCATTATTGAAGTACTGCAGGAAGGATCCCCTTCCTTCAGGGAATTTTATGGAAATAATGATTGTATTTCGTGGTGAGTCCCATTTGTTCTTAACGACTATTAGTTCATTTGTTCTTAACTTGCTTACACAATCCCAATGTCAACCATACTGAGGGATGTGAATCATAACCACAGCTGTTAAAAATGGTCGTTTCTTTGAACTATACTCAATATGAGTTTCACCATCGATTGCATTTAAAAGCAGAGGTATTTATAAGCTGGAATATATAGTTTGCTGATTAAAACATTACATAATGTTAAATGTTAGTCAATCTAAAGCAATAATCATTCATATATAACCTCTTTTGGCACAAATGACTTCACTGTTAAAGGGGGCACAGTCTGACATAATTCTTTATTTCATATAATAGAATTAAAAATAACTAATTTTCTGACCAAGTTCCATAACTCCCGAAGCAATCTAACATATTTTTTGTTTAATTGTTAAAAACTTAAATGCTACTACTTTATAGTACCATGGTAGCTGCCATTTTGATTGCAAAACATGCAGATTATGTCACCGGCCCAGCAGGATCTTGGAATGCTTTGTATTTCTTTTAAATGTACCTCAAGTTTTCTAGCTTATGAACAAGTGTTTTTATTTTGTAAGGGTGAAGGAAAATTTTGTGTATACATGAAATTGAAAAATCAAAACATGCTGATAAAACTTTGTGTCACATTATTTTGAAATAAAAAACTCTAATCACATATGTAAAGAATTACATTATAATCTTTATGTCCCTATTGGGGAATCTATGTCATCATGCACAATATTTCAATACAGAATTGAACAAAATGGCAGCCCCCCTGTGTCGATTTCAAACATGAATAACTTGAGATAGGAAATTGACTGATGTTTTTGGCAGTTGGTTAAGATTTTGTATTCTCTATTATATGAAATAATGATTGTATCAGACTTTATGCCTCCTTTAATGTGTCGTTATGCCGAACAAGCATGTTAATAATGATAGAATATATCTGCCAAAATTTTAAGAAAATGTTAAGATGCTCAATTAGGCATGATGGAAATCTTCTGTTTTTGATTCCTGGAAAATGTGAAGTCTTATGCGGCAGCAACACTTGTACCTGCTGAGGTAAACTCTGTTATAACCAGGTCTGTGACGGGATGTTGTACTGTATATTACCCAATGGCAGGAGAAATATTCGTTTAAATTTTCTCGTACCACTTCACAAAGAAGCATCGATCGAAACATTTGAAATGAAGTGAAGTAAAACCAAGTCAGTTAGTCAAAAGTGGAGGTAAGTTCCGACAGAAAATAACTTTTTATGGAATATAATTATTTTAAAAACAAGACATTGGGTAAAAAAAAAAAAAAAAAAAAAAAAAAAGTAAGCAGGTAAAATGATAATTATGAATTGGACCAGGCTTCACCTTTTACCACCATCGGTCATCTGTGGAGAAAATCCTATCAAAGACCTAAGTCCTGTATCATATTTTAAAAATAGGATCTACATAAATATGATCAAACCAATATTCAGGGCCCCTGACACAGGTTTCATATGGCAGGTGAGAGGAGGAGGGGGAAGGGGAGGGGGAAGATTAATGTTGTCAATTAATTTTGTTGTGGATAAATAACACAAGACCAATTTGAAAACCATTGCTTTTATAATCAACACAAGACCAATTTGAAAACCATTGCTTTGAACATTATTCGAAAGGGGGAAGATTATCCGGGAAGGGGGGAACATTATTCGGGAAGGGGGAACATTATTCCGGAAGGGGAAACATTATTCGGGAAGGGGGAACATTATTCGGAAGGGGGGGGGGGGCTATGCCCTTTCCCATGTCGGAGGCTCTGATATTCAATGCCTTCTACCACCCTGATATTGCAATTCTCAAGTGATGAAGCAATGCAGGCTTACCTATTTTATGTGCAGTTTTGACAGCACTAAATTTCACTTCTTTTTTTTTTTACCCAATTGAGCTTAGTTAATTTAGGCCTACACTTTTTTCTAATATCACTCACTCTGTTTTGTACATAAACTGGAATATAAAAAAAGTACTCTACACAAGTGGAAGAAAAAAGCAGTAACAGCATTTCATTACGCCCAACATTACTTGACACATGCACAGGAATTTTTTTATTTACTGTATCAAGTAGGCCTAATAGTAAGAAAGAAAGGTTCAACGCGACACGAGTTTATAGACCCTCTTGACTTCTGCCTCTTTTTTCACGGCCAAATGCTGTAGCTGTTTTTCTTCATACTGGCTGAAGCCGGATGTCCTTGATATTGGATTGCTGACAGAATGGTGCAGAAACGTTACTACAAAAATAATTATTCATGCAAAAAAAAAAAAAAGAGGGAGAAAAAAAAAAGCTCTTTAAAGTTTTTTGTAAATTCTTGTTGACTTAGACTGACAAAGCAATTAATAAGCATCCATACTGGCCCAGGGATTTTTCAATGTATCTTGTCTAATCTGCAAAACTGACAAAGGCTCAGAAGTTTGGAAGCTGTGGAAAAAATATAAGACAAACATGTCAACATCAGTTTAAAACTATTCATTTCCCATCCTCAACATTTGGCCTAACAGTAGATCTATAACCGTGAAAAATATCAAACGAAATATTTAGTCATTAATATTTAACAGAACCCTCCTACCAATATCAGCAAAGCTTAGAAATATTAGCTCTTATGTCTCAATTCTAATTGTATAACAAAAGCAGAACACCATTACACATCGATTAAACCATGTAGCGTTAGGCTACATGGTTTAATGTGACTGTGTGATAGGATAGCTAAATTCAATCAAAAAACATCGCCAGAATCAGTTTTTGTTTGCCCGAAATTCATTTTGTTTGTCCAAAAACTGTAAAAAAAAAAATTAATCGAAAGATTGATTCAATTTTCACATCAATTTTTTTCCCTAATGGATTTAATAAGTATTTTTATTGAAAATTCTGTCCGAAAAAATGCAATGCAAATGAAGACATTGCCTCATTTCGTAAGCGAACATTGCAAGTAGGGCCTATGTACTGTGTACTGTGATTCTGAACGTTGCGTACTGACGGAATTAAAAAAATATTTATATCCCAGAGTTCAACGTGAAACTGAATGAAAACAAAATAATATTTTACGAAAGTTTTTAATTCCTCTAGGCCTCGCGTTAAAACATTTTGCTAAAGAAAAAGTCTGCCAGGCCTAATCCGATAAGCAGATTATTATAACTGTGCAACGTTAGGAGTCCCTTTACAAAGCACAGGCACTTCGATCTTGATTGACATAATGCATACAATGTGTACCGATTTTTAGCGCGTTAAGTCACAGGTGAATAGAATCTGCAGGGCTGCAAGCTCGGTGATGTTAGCGCGGTAACCCACGTTTAGCGCGATTTTGCGCTTGGGCAGCTCCATTCATCATGGTGGTAAATGCACTAACGCCCCGCACTTAGCGTGTACGGTTATTCCCGACTGTACTGTATGACATAACAATGTGCACTGTACTGGTCACTTTTCAACACACTGGAGAAAGTGTCAAACAGAAATAGATATTAATTAGGTTCCAATTGAGGGTGTGGTCAGTGGGGGATTGAAGGTTGTAGTGTATAAGAAGAGGGTAATGGTCACTACCACAGAGATCAGCAGTGACCTTCCAGCTAAAATCAATTAGGAGGTTGGGGAACAGATTGACAGGTCAATACAGGTAAGGGAGCCTGTGGCAGGGTGAAGGCAGGTCGGGGAGTAAGTATGGAGCAAGAAGAGGCTGTGCGGTCGAAGAGTGTTTTCGATGAGATGTATTGGAGTCCCACAGGGGTTGTGGGCATTGAAGTCACCAAGAAGGATAGGGGAGGGGAGCTGAGAGATGAGGTTGCTAAGGATGGTTGGCTGAATGTTGGCATTAAGCAGGGGAGATAGATATTGCAAAGAGTAAAGGTTTGTGGAGGGAGATAGACATACAGATGTTGTTTGTTTGTTTGATGAGAGTTTAATGGCACCACAACAGCAAGGGTCAAATTGTGCCTGAGAAGTTAGATCATTCCCAGAGGTAGAAAGGAGAGTAAACAGGGGGAGATTGAGTGAAACACGAGAAGTAAAAGCCAGAAGTCTGGGATCGAAAGAAGAGGTGTATGGGTGGAAAAAATAATGCAGAGAGAGGGGTGGGGAAGGAGGACTAAATATGGTTGTAGAGGGAAGCATGATAAAGGAGGGAGATAATTTTATCCGGAGGGTTTTTTTGGAAGAGCTCGATTACTGAGTTGTGGGAAGCGAGAGAAGCTCTGGGAAGGTTGTACAGGGGACAAGCAAGGAGAATGTGATGGACTGTGAGGGTGCAATGGCAATTGTTGCAGAGGGGTGGGGGGGGGGGAGCCAGTAAGGAGATGGGAGTGAGTGAGGTGGGTGTGACCTATTTTAAGGCGGGTAATGTGGACGTTGTCTAAGATATTGGGGACAATATTGAAGTAGTTTCGTCACCACTTTGTTTCTTTTTGTCCTCATTCATATAAGATTAACTTTGCATGTTCAGATCATCAGTAAGCTTACCATTACTGGCAGGATATGAGTTATTTGGCCTGTAAGTTCAAACACTATGACGGATGTTGATATAGTGTGTGTGACACTCCCCGAGAGCGCTGCAGCACCTGGAAAAGATGATACAGAAATTACAGAAAATGAAAGGGAACATCCCATTCCAGTCCAGGTACCTACAGTACCAAAACCAGAGTATGGTACCATCAAAGCACCCTCGAAGCGCAGTACTTCAGTGGCTGACAGTCAAATTCACATTCCAAGGGTACTGCACAGAATGGCTTGATGATTGATGGCTTGGCACAAAATGCCATGCCACAAAATTTCAAATTTGTCACATAAATGTCTCAAATGTCACATAATTTTTGGCACCTTTTGCACAGAATGTCACAAGTTTTGCCTTTGTCACATTTGATTGGCATAGATTCACACATCATGACCAGTTGACCAGTAACACTCATGGAAAGGATCATTTGGTTATGTCTGTTTCATGAAAAATGGAATCCACCACTAAAATGCAAAATCAAATTATTAATGAGTGTGAGTGAAGGGGTAAAATATGTCACAAAATGTCAGACAAAGTTAATACATCTGTTTAGGTTCATTTTGTCACATTTTGTCACAAAATGTTCAAAATGTCACAGATTTTTGAACAATTGAAGTTTTGTCACAAAATGTCAGCATGTCACTGACGATCCATTTTCTGTGATCAATTCCCTGCACGAGTCCTGTATTGTGTCCTTGAAAAAGACACTTTATTTTACTTTGATTCAGCCTAATCAACTGTAAATGAATTCTGGGGTGTACTGTGTAGGTGGGGGGGGGGGGGAGTACTGTCTAAGTGGGGGTTAATAAATGTCTATCATAATTCTTTAAAGTCATGCATCAAAATCTAACCAAAAGTTTTGGAGTTTATGTCATGCCGGCAATACAATTGCAGTACAAATAGCCACCTTTCCCATCATTTTTAGTGACAAAGATTTAAGAAAGAAATTTACAGAATTACATAAAGATTTTGAGCTGTACGCCCAGTCATACATCACAAATTAAGCTCAAGTCAAAAGTTGACCAAATTTTGATCAACCATAACTCGAAAACTGAAAGTACTTTTCCCTAAAATTCAAAAACTGATCTGCTCAGATTTCAATACTCTTTCAACCTACATATAGCAATTGCTACATGTCATTAGACATTGAAGTAACATACAGTTTTAATTACAAAACATACTAAGTACTTACCAACTACAGCATAACCTCCTGGAATGACCTTGTTGAGAGAACCACTATTTGGTATACCAGAGGGGAACCACACCGCCATGCTCTCACCCACTAGACGCCCGAAAGCTGCTCCAATGGTAAACACCGGCATAAACACACCAGTAGGGACAGGCAGTGTGACCGCTAGGCCGGTCATCCAGAACTGAAAGCGCAAAAAAATGAACTTGCTGCGTAAAAATGTTTTAACATCCTTTCCACATCAAGAGGAAAATTAATCACAACCAGTAATTAATTTACAATTCTGCAACAACATTTATTTGAACTTTCTCAACATATACCGAATAATAAGCATACAGTGTCTTTTTATTTACATAAAGGGGGGAAAAGGTAGGGGCAAACTCACAAAAAAGTTAGGTAAACTTGTAAAGTAAGAGTTCACCCATTTTGACTTTTTTACTTACTCATGTCTTCACAGTGCTTAAAGGGCAGAATTTAAAGGTTCTTTGTAATTCAAAAAAATCTGAAACTCCACACAAACAAAATTCAAAGAAAGATAATTTCTTAAAAGAAAACAAAATGACAAGAATGGAATAGTGTGGTGCTTTATACAAGAATTGTTTCTCAAGAAAAAAAGTCTTTAGGTGTTTTTTGACAACATCAATGGATAGATTTTGATCTAGAATCAGTGCACAGTGCATGCTGGACGGGCTGAATATAAGGCTCACCTGAAATAAAATTCCATAGGGGCACTATTATTACAGTGACTGGGAGAAAACAGGATTTTTTTGTGATTTTAACAGAAATTGCACATAACTCAACTAAAAACTCCCTGAAATGTAATTATTATTCGATTTGTCATGATATTCCACCAAAAATGAAATTCACTCCCCGGGGTGACTCCAAAAGATAAAAAAGGTACAGCTACTCATGCACTCCATCTGTAATGTCTGCAATGTTCAATCGTGATGACAAAACCTTGACTATCTACATCTCACGAGTAGTGTAACGTGCAAGGTTTGTAAATACGTGCATAAAGTGTAAATAATGTGTACATTAACTATTTTTTTGACATATTTTATGCCTCTTTTTATTGTCAAATTTACAAGAAAATTACCAAAAAATGTACACTTTACAAACTGTTTTTCAATGTTCATTTTTCAGTTATCTTGTAGGTACTTCTCTATTACAATGGTCACCAAGTACTACTCTATTACAATAATTCTCCGTTACACTTACAAAATATCCTATTACATAGGTTCTAAAGCAGAAATGAAAGGTGAGTAGATTAATGATGGAAGTATATGAAATATATGTACAGATAGGTGTAAGATATGATATGAGTGATTGATAGTGTAATATGCAATCTGTTACTGTTACATGGAAAGTACAAGAATAATATATTTCAGGTTCTTATGTAATCATTTTTTTCTGGAAAGCACTACTAAAAGTAAAAAAACACGATACACACAGGTAGAAAAAAAAGACTGTACCATACCATGTGCAGCCTGAGTAAAAGGTCCTGCAGTCTTTCAATCTTTGTATCATGCTTTAATTTAAAGGTTCAGATTCTTTTTTCCGAAGAAAAAAAAAAGAATATCAGACTATCAATTAAACCCGGCAGGGTCGATCCACCCATTGTAGTGCTCGCAATTGTGCAAGACCAGCCTGCAATGTTTACCCTTCACTGTTTTCATTTTTGACAGGCGTGCCCTGTCAGCATCTCTAAAATTCAACCCCAAAGCAGCCGACAATCCTTTCTTACTCATCAAATGATAATAACGAAGACATTCTGGATAAGTGCAAAAGTACTCATCGTCGGGCACCCCCCCTAATGGTCGGATTGCTCCGAAATGTGAAGCTTTTGCGCGGGCAAGGAAAGAGATAAGCGAGCCTACGTGTTCGGGCGCTCCCAATACCCCGTAAGAAGAAGTATCTCATGATACGAAGGGAAATTTTGCGGGTAAACTCATAAGTTACCTCACCTGGTTGTGGAGCCAGGCTCAACTTATTCTGAAACCTGGGGGAAATCCAAATATGTTCATCCAATTTGAGATCTGCAAATTGGAAAAAAGGGGCCATGTCGCGAGTCGACAATATTGATTTGTTGTTATCACACCTGTTTTTTCCTGAATTCTCCGCTGTTTGTGGAGAAGTAGCTAGGGCCTCTAAGATGCATTTTGGTCAAACAAGCAGTGTTTAAATCGTTCAAGGATAGCAAAGCTCCCACCTTTTTAAAATGCGTTTGTAGCATTGCAATGGTGGCAATCGATAAACACAAATCTCTAGAAATCCCTCTAGACATGACAGCCCAACTTTCATGATCAAATTCGGTAGCCCACAAATCATAGTGATAATCTTGAATCCTACCCGGTAACCGGGTGAGAACTTAAGAAAAGGAGAATACTTGTCGGTGTCATGTGACGGAATTGTAAGATCTCGTCACAGTACCGCTTTGCCATACATTCCACCTCCCAATCCGCAGTAGCAGACATTGTATTAAATTTATATAGACCTTTAGACTCCCCTCCCCACCAATCATGGACATCCCTCCCGCATGATATTTTCAATAATACCATTGCAGTCAGAATTATTATTCATGACCACCTCAAGGTATCGACACATAGCCAGCTGTTTACAGACATCTATCTGTGTCAGGTTGTTTGTGTCCAACACTGCCTCGGTAGATGAAACAAGCTCGTTTGCTTCATCGTACACAAACATATCGGGTATCTTACTTAAGATTGCAGAACATTCAACGTCATAATATGTCAATTGAATGTGATGCACATCGTGAGAGGCCATCAGGCCGATTGCGTCCAACCTATCAAACTGAGAGTTCCTAACAAATTTATAAACTTTGGTAGACCATAGTCTCAAATACCGAGCGTGCATTGCAAGCGACATGACCGACCAGTAAATATACTGCCCCTTCAATTCACGTAGTACCTGCTCTTGAGCTGTGGCAGTAGAAAATGTGTATTTCAACCCCTCATTAATCTCCCCCAATGCATCTTCATTTGCTTCATGTCACTCTGTGGACCAATTACCGGAGAAAAGCAGAAAAAAAAACTGATTGTCAAAAAATGAATATTTATTCCCCCTTATCAACCAATTTTTTCATGATACTTTTACCCCAAAAACACATTGCTGAAGCCAAGGGAAGAGACATACTAATCGTGGTTAGGTGGCGTCAAGCTTCGTGAACCAGTTCCTCAGATCTAAGGTCGTACACCCCATGTAATAACTGACTGAGGCCACCTGGGAGCTGGACAGTTCCAATCGCTGCCTCTGATTAAGAGGAACATAGTCTGCACCCAAGGCACCCACGTCAAGGGAGGTCATAAATGCAGGATTTGCACCCTTAGCTGGTTTGGCCCCCTTAGCACAATCGCATACTTTTAGCAGTTTGGGTTTGCCAGTATCTGACACCTGAGAATGAACAACCATCCCCATAACTTTATTGTACTCAGATAACGACACCATTATGACTTGTTCCCCTAATCTTCTTACAAAAAAAGAAAACCTGATACCATATACATTAAAAGTCTTGTCATTATACATGAAAACATATTTAGGTGTCTTAGGTCTAGCCTTCGACTTACATGCCATGCCAAACTTCTTTGTTGTCACCGGCTCAAGCTTCACAAGCGTCTTCTTCTTCTTGACAACAGGTAGTTCTGGAACAGCTTCAGCCTTTGAATCAATGTTGCTCGTGTCTGCATCTGCACCCTCATCATCCTCTGATACTTGCTGGCCATCCTCCAGCTCAGATTCCTCAGATTCAGATGTCACAGTTGTAGGTTTAGATGCGGCAGGCACTGGTTCTTCTGCCTCAGACTCTGTGTCTGTCTCCGACAATGCAGGCAATGCAAGTGTCCTTGGGTTTTTTCACTGCAACAGGTGTGGATACCTCATCAGAGTCACTGTCAGTATCGCTTCCAGCCACTGCCTCTGTGCAAAGGGTTCTCTTCAAGCTAGGCTTTGCTGTCGGGGTGAATGTTACAATTCCTGCCGGGTGTTTTTAGACTCAGGGCTAGGTCTGATTTTCAGTTTCTTCTTAGCGGCTTCTCGACCCGACGCAATTTGTAAGTTCTTGGGTGTTCTTTACCGAGATTGATGCCATTTTGATGTTGAATATGTGAAGGCAATGCGATTTTGAAGATTTCTAGTGTTAATCTCGAACTGAACGAATGATTTTTACAAACAATTTCCATTCCTTATATAGAAAAAAATACAGGAAGTACATCACAACTCAACCACTACAAACTATGTACACCGTGCTACAAATGTAAGCAAAAGCAAGTTAAGCCCTGTGTAAAAAAACAGCTAACATCTGATGTACAAAATGTGAAGATACAAGCCTATCATTTTTATCTAAATCCTGCTCATCAAATGTTTCCATAATTTCATTGAAATTGCACCTCTTACTCCTAATTTCAAAAATTACATGCAGTATGGCCCGCATAATAAGGATAGATCTGCTTGTACCTGAATGAATGACCGTTGCACATTCTTAAAGTTACTTAGGAATTCTTCGACTAGGTCTGGCCCTGTTTCACCAAACGAATCAAAGAATTCAACTTGGTGTGAATCAATAATATAATAGCACACCCAATGCTGCCCGCTTTCCCGCCTAATTTCCGTATTTGAGATAACAATACTTCATATACATGTGGTTGAAGAGTTCATCTGACCCGTGAATGCCATCATGCGCTGAACACGAGAAATTTCTTAAAATAGGGTCTTGCTGTATCAAATCCTGTAATTGAAATGTGCTGAGCAAAGCCATACTTTCTTTTTCATTTATCCTTATTCTACAATTTCTATAGCTTGACGGTCGTTTAATATCATCAACACTGAGTCAAATTCTGCCATGATTAGACCCTTATAAGGCTTTGCACGCACTGTACTGTATTGTAAAGAGAATTGTAGCTCCCCTAATAAATCCTCACTGTAATGGTTTGCATCTTTAGTTAAATCAAAAGCATTGATAGTATTTCCACCTCCCATGTTTTTCAGCCCGATGCTTTGCGCCAATGTAGAAAGACCCAATACATCTCTCAGACGTGCTCTCGTTTCTGCTTTACCCAGGCCTTCAGGGGTAATTGTCCATTTTTGCCTAGGATGGAATCTGCTCCCAACAGAGACTTGCAAACTTTCCAATTTAGCATCAGAAAAGAAAAATGAACTCATTTTAAGTTCGCCTGCATACGACTCATTCTTGACGTAAAAAACAAAAATACGCTTGGGTGTTTTGGGGAACAGGGACTGGTTTAAGGAAAATGTCAACGGGTCCTTTGGCAGCGAGAGCATTTGAATCTTCATCTGTTGGTATGGGAAAGGTAGCGGAGTTTTAATCCACTGTTTGTCAATTGCCTGCAGAACATCCAGGCTATAGTTACCTTTCGTACCCTTAAACTTGCTTTTCCTAAGAAGATCCCATCCAGCGAAGGATCATCATCCAAAATGCTTAGCGCATACCGATGTCAATTTTAATTCCATCTGGAATTAGGCAATGTGTTTGAAAAATATCCACAGCTTGCCGACCACAATATTCGGTATACTTGTTTTTGACACGAACTACTTCGTTGGCCATTGTAGATGACTGAAAGTTCTCCGCAGCAGCTGTAGTCTTGATACCTGTCCATACCCATTCTTCAAGCATCCCCTCTGTGTATGTTGTGCCCACCGCTGCGTCTGGGACGTAGTCATCCCGTTCGGTGTTAGGCAACGCCGCCTGGTACTATCCTTGCATCTGACCCGTGGTCGTTTTTCATAACCCGTCAAAAGACAAGAATGTTGCTAGGTAGGCTTTGTGTTGCTAGGTAGGCTTTGTGTTGCTAGGTAGGCTTTGTGTTGCTAGGTAGGCTTTGTGTTGCTAGGTAGGCTTTGTGTTGCTAGGTAGGCTTTGTGTTGCTAGGTAGGCTTTGTGTTGCTAGGTAGGCTTTGTGTTGCTAGGTAGGCTTTGTGTTGCTAGGTAGGCTTTGTGTTGCTAGGTAGGCTTTGTGTTGCTAGGTAGGCTTTGTGTTGCTAGGTAGGCTTTGTGTTGCTAGGTAGGCTTTGTGTTGCTAGGTAGGCTTTGTGTTGCTAGGTAGGCTTTGTACCGGTACATTTGCATCGCATTGGTCACCGAAACCCTAATAAAAGTCACATCCACCGAAGACCACAAAGTATGCAGAATGTTGTTGATGTATAAACCTTTAGCTGTATCCACAAACTCGTCAGTCATCTAATATCGCTATAGTGATATAGAGGATGGCATTGTACAGGTCGATAAAGACTCCTTTTGGCTGTGCCGGTATCACAAAATGTAAATCGCCGTATCTGCCGACTCCTCCCTGAGGGTATAATGTATCATCTTCTACACTAATGACAGATGATTGTGCTGCAGGCGTGTCAGTAAACAAGTTCAAACTTGTTAGATGATTGATCTGTTCAGTTTCATAATCTATCTTGTGTTTCTTAAATAAAGGTCCTAGAGGGGGTTCAAAATCCATCTCCATGATTCGAGTCTCGGTGGTCAAATAATATGCTGCTACATCTGTCGGTTGTTTTTATAAGTTGGTCGGTTTGTCCAAGACTCTCCTATCCTTATCAATCTTAATATGCTCATCATGTTCTACGAAGTCAGCACAGTAATAGGGGCTGTCAAGTTTTCGCTGAGTCATTTTAATGGTTAAAGAACCCTCCTCATTGTAATTGACGTTTACCCCAGCAGAACGATCAGGTGTCAAGTCAAAACCGAACATGGTGTGTACCTGTGCCCAGGTTGTAGGTGAAAGGTTGATGGAATCGTTACTATTTGCCAGCCCCATGGTATCTAACAGGCCTCTGTAGGCCTGCAAATATTGGACACCTGTAGCCCCTGTCATCACCAGCTTCATCTCCTGCTGAGGATACACACAATCTCCTGCCTGTAGTTGCATGATGCTGATGCCGAAATGTTGCAAGAACAATGGATCTTTCTGCTCGTTGCCAAAAAAGGCGGCATTAGCGACCAGCATAATCAACACTCTGTTCGGGAGGACCCCTTTCATCACTTGGTGATGCACTGTCCTCATCCCGGAAGCAACGGTATGATCTGCACCTTGGACCTCTTAAAAGGTATACGTACCCTTGTGCTCAACCATTGCTTCTCAATCTGTGCATTTTTAGGATCCGTAACCCCAACTTTGTTGTATAGTAGCGTGGCTTTGGTAATAGCTAACCCAAAATTCTTCGCCTTGGTTGTAGCATCTCCATATAGCATATAAAACTTTGGTGCAGTCCTGTACAACATGATACCAACATCAATCAGATTTGGTAGATAAAAAGGTGATTTAAACACATCGACCAGCAAGGGACCAAGCAATTCAAAAGTTTTCGCCGTGGTGGTACCGTTACGCATGTTTTCCCCTCTCCCCTTCCAACCTCCCTGAAAGGCTGCTGTTGCGTAAAAAGTTGCAATTTTGTTAAGCGTACCGTCTGGTTTAGGTTTGTCATCATACCACATGCCCATGGACAAAGAGGTATTCTTTGCCTCAAAATCATAACTGAGAAGCGTTTCTAGGTACGCTTTGTACGGGTAGGTCGATATTTGTTCGCTCACTTCTTGCCCCCATATTTTCAAAGAAATCTTCCAAAACAAGGAGTGAAGCAAATTGTTCGTCACCGAGAGTTTATCCGCTGCAGCCAAAGCTGTTGTGGGGGATGTCAAATTCTTAACCTCACACTTAATGGATAGTCGTATGGAATTCAAATCCAGATAGGTGTCTCCGTCTCCCATAATACTAAACTCCATGGGTCCATACTCTTGTCAGGTCACCCGTGACATGAAGTCGGTGATCGATCACTTCCTCAATGGCATTTTATGTAGGGGGGATTGTAAAATAATGAAGTTCGGTCTATCTACCATCAAAGCCATTTTTAACAGTATTTACTTATGAGTTTTGCTAGAGCTGCGGAATTCGCTGATGATCGTTTAGTTGTTTTCCTTTTCTTTGTTGCAGTCTTCTTTTTATTTTTTGCAGGAGTCTTCCTTTTCTTCGTTGCCTTCCTTTTTTTGGCTGGAGCCTTTTTCCTATGTCCTCTCACTGAGCCTGACTGAGCTGCTTGTAATTTCTGCATGAGGTCCGCTGCTATTTTATCCTTTTCTCTCTTGGAAATTGATTTCACTGTTGTTTTGACACCTTTCCCAGCTACAATATCTGCCATCATATCCGCACCTACTCTTAAACCTTGTTTAGCAAGTCCTCGTGCAACTTTTGGAGCTTGTTTTATCCCAGCTTTAACCGCCCTTGTTGCTTGAGGTACTATAGCTCTGCCAAGTGCACCAAAAATACCTCCAAGCCCTCCACGTTGATAAGGAGACTCTACATATACAGCATTTGCCATTGATACTCTGTCAACTCAATTATGAAACTGGTACAGCAAGACCGAACCTTACCCTTTATACCATTTACAAAAGCAACCTATTTTGTCGGAAATGTAACGAAAAACTTAGCTTGCCTGCCGCAAACTCGATTGGATATCCTACCCCATCAAAAACAGAAATTTCTACATTGTTTATAGTATTATCTCCAACTGGAGTATACCGGATACTATTTGGCTGGTATCCACCTGATTCAGCAAGTTCTGAATGCATCAGCAAAGGAACTTCTTGATCTCCAACTAATGAGGGTTGAACAAGATTTGAGTACACATACATATGTCTAATTTTTGGAGGACGTAACGGATAATCAGCCGTTACCCAGTAAGTTGTACCTGAGGAATCTGAAGCGATATATAACTCCTTATTAGGGCTTGAAGGGGCTCCTGCTAGAATAACAATCGTTTTATCTCTAAAACCAAGCACCTGACAAATGCGCCCCTGTAATTCTGACCAGGCCTTTGCTCTCATGCTTCTAATCTGAATTTTTTCATTTTCATCCAACCTAGCTTAAAAGGCTGTAAGTTCATTATCAACAAACTTTAATTGGGTGAAAAAGGTTTCGTAATCATCGTCTGCACCCATGTACTTAAACTGTAACAAAGTAAGTGCATTTGCTACGTGCAATTTGACTGAGCTGGTTAGGGGGCCGTAAGGCAGAACGTCATAAGGGAAAACTGCTGATTGAACACCAACTTCCCAATCACCAATTAGCCCTATCCGAGATGCAAGCCTCTGTGTAAATTGTTGGTGTGTCATACAATTGCTAGTCCAATACCAAAAAAAATCGTTGTAAATCGTTTTAATAGTCATTTTAAATGACACGCCTAGGTCTGAAATGTAAATCAGTCACTGTTACACCTGAGGAGAACCCGGCCGCCTCATCGCTGTGTTTTTCTATCCAAAGATGTACCTTGTTTATATTTGTTTCATCAACAGGACTATATTTTATGATATTGGGTCTATAAATTATGTCATCTTCGTCATTTCCATTTGCTGTACATAACAGACGTTTGTACCCACATTAAACGGCTGCGATCCAATGAGAATACAATATATTCTTAATTCTCCTATACCGCCTGTACTATTTTAACCCTATTATTAGTCCCCCATGTGAGTTTATTAACTGTAAAACCATAAAATTTTAAAAGTGGTCCCTCCAAGGATAAACCTGTAGCAGCTTTCATGTCCAGCTTCACTTTACCTGGAGACAACTCTGCAACTTTTAAATATTCAGAGTACTGCAAATCCAACCCTTTCTTTTTAAGCAAAGACGTCTATTAAGCGTACGAAGGGGGTTGATTTCACCCAATTCCTTCCCGGAATCATCTATGTACTTAAAAGTGGTTGTCCGTTTGCTTACCAAAAACATATCATCAGGAAAATATGCCGATGTTACTCCAACTTCCCACAAACCCTCTAGAAGAATAGGTTTCTGTGTAGGGACTGTAAAATTGGAAGGGGTATTATTCAGAAATTTTGTCATTTCAGCATTGCTGGGCACTGTCCATGTAAAATCTCTACGCTCCGCCTTTTACAAAATTACCATCGCTAATCCAGGAATTGAACTTATCACCATACCCCAGCCACTTGACAAAATATTCTTTCCTGGCACAAAACACGTTCAATCTTAAACACTTCAGGAGCTGAAACTTTCTGTACCTCCTCGGGGTAAAATGAACCAGTGAGAGCTTCACCCAGCTGGTCTTGCAATTTATACATAGTACGTTTGTGAAACATCACATCCCTGACCTCAAAAATTTCAATGGTCCAGTTCTGGTAACACCCTCTGCCAAAAATACCTCTATCTTTTGATATTCTAATCATGTCCCCTACTTCAATTTTGTCCCTCTGTTTTTTAGTTTCAATTGAGCCATACAATATTTGCCACACCTGCTTTTGATTAGCATCAATTACCTCTATCGGTGCCATTTTAATTGCTGTATGAAACCTCTTGCTGTATCCTTCTTCAACTTGTGAAAGTATATCCACCCATATCGGCTTCCCTATGTAAGTAAAATACTTTCATAATGTATTTTTCACTGTTTCATTAAAGCGCTCAACAACACTAGCTTTAACATTGCTGTCTGTTGAGAACAATTTGATTTTGTAGCTATCCAGAGGTGTTTTTTTTTACTTCCTTGTTATAAAATTCAGTCCCTTTATCAGCTTGAAGTTTCAACAGGCTTTTCCCCAGCTCTGTTAAAAATTTTATGTAATGCTTCGACAACATAAGCTCCTGTTTAATACGTTTAACAGGTTCCAACCACTTTTTTTACAAAAGACATCAATAAGTGATAAAATGAAATTGTAACTTTTATTCTGGGATGCTACTAATTCCATGGCCATTAAGTCTGCCTGCCATTGCTCCCCTTTCCCAAAGACCCTTACATGCAGTCTAGGATATTTCTTCAATTTCAGCCGGTGCAGGCGGTACACCTCATGTGACTTCAGGCTTTCTTTCACTTGCTTTGTCCCCCCCCCCTCTCCGCCTTCCCTGATGTTTTATCGCAGCCCCTTGTCCGACGAAGCTAAGAGGCTCCGACAGCTTGTACCAATCCTTTAAGATTTCGTCCTTTTTTTTTGCCATCAATATTATCCCTCGCTATTATATGCCCCCCTCCCCGCAACAGGCGCACGAGCACTTAATTCTACATAAAAAATCAGACACACTGAATGTGGGTGGAGATGCCATTTAAATTGGAACCCAGTCTTTTACTAAACATGTTACTCCTCGTTCTATTACAATATCATCAGGTATCATGTCCGACAGATCGCTAAGCGAAATGTCGTCACTTGCAGGTTCCTCTTCTTTTATACCCCATTTAGGCAGTGGGTCCGATATTCGTTTGTTCAGTACAATTTCCTTCAAAGCTCTGTTCGGAATTACACCAATTAGTACATCAGTGTCAGCCAATGAATCCGCAAAATGTGTCATACCCTGGGCAGACAGTTTCCGCATGGAAGAAGCACTTTGTATCAGAATATCACTCAGGTTTGAACCTCTAATGGCTTGTCCATTATCTGTCAGCAAATTTCCCTATTCATTGAAGGACCCCCCCCCCCCCCCTTCTTCTTCCTCTTATATCCTTCCAAATGGCATTCAAAAAAAAAAATGCCTTCTATTGGTCTTTTTCCGTCAATGAAGACGCTAGAGCTCTGGGAACTTCTACCTCACTGCTACCAGGATGGGTTTTGAAAGGTAAATGGATATTTTCTGGGGCTGTCAGAGGGTTGAAAAATTCCAAAATTGTGTACCCATGCTCCAGGGCCTTCTCAAGCTTGAGGTGAACCCATGTACCCCAAAAAGATCGGTCATTATCGTCGTGTGCACATATCCTATCCCCATCTTCCGCACACTTTTTGCATAGCGGAAAAATGAGTTTGTCATTGACCCTTAAGGGGAGAACAGGGTGTAACAATCCGGTCGGCGCTAAAACTTTACATTTGATAAAACTGAAAAAATCATCAATTTCATCAGGTGCAAGATCTTTAACGATTCGCGGATGTCCAACAGGATATGCGCCTCTTTTGTTAGTGTACGGGTAAAGAGAGCAAAAATCAACATATTTAATCTTTTCACCTTCTTTACACTTGTGGTACAGTCGAGATGCATAGTCTTCGTTTGTCCCATCATTCAAAAGGTACGGGAAAAAAAACCTTCTCTTGTTCCTGCAAATCAAATGTGCTAGGAAATTTGGCTAACGCCATTGGAAGAAAATTTAATGAATCAATAAACCTAAATTGGGGTGTGTTGTCCTTCTTGGACACATGTGCCTTTGATACCAAATTGAGAATTTTGTTTTCATTCATAATAACAGTAAACTTAACCCCCCTCCGACTAAACTCTTTTAAAACAAACCCCCCTGTCATACCCCTTAAAATTATGAACTATATATGTTATGCCTGTATTTTCAGGAAGAAGTACGGGGTCTACTAAATGTAAATAATCTGTCATGTGTGCAAGTGGGGCAACAGATATCCAGATTTTCGAAAGATTCACAAGATTTATATGTGAGGATAGCCATACAGAAGTTTGTTTGTGCTCCTTAATTCCATTTACGTTCGAGGCCAGAATATAACTCTCAAAATCAAAGTACATGTATTTCATGTCTTTGACAACATCTTTCTTTTTGGGTTTTTGGAGAGGAGTTATGAAGCACTGGTGATCACTTTTGGCTCGTTGCCTACAATTTCTGCAATACACAATCTTTGTATCACAGAAATGTTTGTTTTCACCCAAAGTCTTGTTGCAGAGGGGGCACCCGTTTAGGGATTCACAAACCGTTTTCTGTAGTAAATTTGAATACAACACTTTCTTATGGCTATCAAAACATGACTCACTTGGGAACATACGGAAGCAATCTTTACACAACATCCACTCCCCGCTAGCCCACAGAAACCCACCCCACCCAGGCAATATGTACAGCAAGAACCACACACATGGGTTTTCAACCCCCTACACGGCTTGCAGCAACTAAAACAAAACACGCGAGTATTAAAAAAACTAGGAACGGAATTGATCACATCAAAGTGATTTTTGGAATACAATAAACATAACTTATCATTCTTTAAAATTGGGCCCTTATACATAATTAAAGAGTGAATATTCTCTTGAAAAACAACTATCTGGTAATCTTTCAAAAGAAATTCAAACTTTTCGATCGATTTTCCAGTACCACACTCGGTTGTATCGACTCCTGCTTGCGCGCAAAGAAGCTCGGCCTGAAATTCTTAAGCTTCAAATTTTTTCTAAATTTGTCTTTCTTGAAGCGTGGCATGCCATCAAACTTTAATTTCGCAATGAGCAAAGCTCATGGAAGACAAGCTGCCTTTTCCAACAATTTCAGTGAAATTACTTTTATCCTGAAAAACTTCTGACACTTTGAATCATCTTTTCCTGTGTCCTTTCCCTTCCCTTTTGACATGGCTGTGTGTGTTAGCTTAATGATAAGACGGTCCCCCACCTTGAATTCTCGTTTGCTTTGCATGACACTTTCAATGCGCTGCATAATGCGTTCAACGGTTAGCTGGTCTACACGACCGAACGGGATACCGATGGGGTAGTTGAGGCTGTCTCCGGTAATGCTAAATGATATCTTATTGTGCGGCTGAAATTTAACTAAAATTGCATGTAAAATAATCTGTAATAACACACGGAATGCCACGAAAGGATCGGGCACATCCTCCATAAACCTTTCCAAAACATTTTCATTCAAACGGATTGAAAAGGTAAACTTACTGGATTTGAATTTAGAAATCACAGCCCTGTTGGTTTCATGAATAAACAATAAATCAGCATACTCGTCCTCCAGGGCTGCAATGTGACTCAAATCCAGTGAAGCATGCGCCCCATCGTTTTCGTTCCCATTAATAATTGCCATCAATTCTGTTGGTGAAATAGCTCCTCCGGTCTGCTGGGTATCGGATATGACATCTGGAGTACCTACAGATGATATATTACCACTGGGAGGGGGAAGGGGGGCTATCGGGGCATAGCATTGCTGGATCCACCGCTGCCTGGGTATCGCCGGAGACTGGGTACACTTCTTCTTCTTCTTCTGAATACAAACTTTCGCTATTACTATCTTGGGAAACGACATATGGGAATTTTACAGAGACGACACGTTGCATTGGCGTACAGTTTGGCATACTTAATCTGTCGGCGGTCTGCCAAATTCTATGCTAAAAATAAAACCCTTCTTCAAAAGCTCCACCTGTCTCCACGCCATTCTGAAATGTTGAAACTGCTACGAAATTCAAGTGTTGAGAATAAAATTTCAATTTAGTGTTGAAAATACTAAGAAGCTCAAAATTGCTTATACGGAATTTCAGTGTTGAAAATACTACAAAGCACGGAAATACCACGGAATTTAAGTCAAGACACTTCATACAACTCGTGAGGTAGTAACAAATGAGTTTATTGATATCAGAATAGATGAAACAGCAGAAATTGAACTTACTTTTATAGTCCAGAAAAGGCGATAAATCCACATTTTGGCACTAACAACAGTTTGGCGCTAAAAACAGTTAATGTGCATATTTTGTCACTCTTCATTTCATTTTAATATTGGGAGTTCACGCGACAACACAGCATCACTATAACATGTGAACACATTTTCCGACGGGAAACATACAAGAAACATCCTAGCTGTCAGCTGTCGATCATGTGTTGTGGCATAAGTTTAAAAAAAATATAAAATAGCTCGCCCAAGCTGGCGAGCCATTGATGCTCAATGTGGGTTTACAAGATGCCAAGCTATAACAAATCAAACATGCTCACCTCCACAAAATGTATCTCGATTAACAATATGACGTGACACGGTAAATTGGAATTGTCCTCTGAAATAATATTCTACTTTCCTCATTTCCGAGATAATAGCTAAACTGCTCAAATAACTCTGAAAATTTTGCAACAGTGCTGCTCTGTTAATCTCCATTGCGCTAGTTCAGATTCAAACACGGAACTAACTGGATTTCAGAAAAGGAGGTAAAACTGCTAGGCGGTAAAAAACTTGTATAGTGGCAGCAGGCATCAATCGTCTTCAAGTGGTGGCATATCAGTCCAGGGATCCACAAAATCCTCGTCAGCGCTTTCATCAGATATCAACGGAGGCATATCGGCCCACAAATCTTCTATTTTCTGTCTTTCTAAAATTACTCGCTGTTCTTCTGCACCAATATGATGTACAACTAGTATAGGTACATTCCGTCTAACACAAAAAGGTTTAACAGGCTGTTTAGCGCGTAGCATGAACATTACATTGCGACGCCAATCACAACAACTATTCAAATCAGTAAAATGGCGAATTGTCTGCCTAGGTGCTAAATAAAGAGCTGTGGCACCAGCTTCCTCTAATATATCTGTTCGGTACAGTCGGTACAGCAGCGGGTGAACAGACATCCCAATAGGGACTACATCTTTCACGATAACTTATCTTCAGGCGTCCATCTTAATCAACTTACAATAAGGACACTGAAAACCTTCAGTGTGTATGTATACCTGAATGTTGTCACAAATTTTAGTTTCATACCGTGCATGATTTGTAATTTCGGGTGTACATAACTTGTAATTTTTGTATCTATAAAGAGGATGATCCTGGTTGGATGGGCAGGCCAGGTGGGAAACGCAAGTTGGATACCTACAACGTTGTACACACTATTTTGACCCCCTAGGAACAATAATACAAAAAAAATTCCTTTACAAACCTTGCAAGTTTAATACACTACTCTCACGTCTACGCATATTCGTTCAGTCGTTTGGTGTCTTTTAGCGACCCAATAACATTTGCATAATGATATGCGATTTCATTCGCACAAACCAATCATTGTATTTGAAACTTCACCAACAATCTAACATTAAAACAACGAAGTTTTTTCAATTACAAAAGCAAGTCTATAGTTTTCTGAACTTTCCAAGCATTTGCATATCATTATGTAAATGTCCAACTTTCATTGGGATGCAAAAACACACCAAACAACTGATCGAATACACCTACACAGAGAGCCAAAGAAACTCAATTACCATTGACATGGTTGAAGAGTGTGGATGGAGTGTGCGAGTAGCTGTGTTTTTCAACCTTTTGGAGCCATCCCGGGATGTAAAATTTGTTGTTTTGGTTGAATAGTATGACAAATCGAATAATAATTACACTTCTGGGAGTTTTCAGTTGAGGTATGTGCAATTTTAGTCAAAATCACGAAAAATCTTGTTTTCTTCTATTTACTGTAACAATAGTGCCTCTATGGATTTTTTATTTCAGGTGAGCCCTAGTACTAAGCCTTACTCTACCAGCACTTTTTTTAAATACAATCGGGAGGCGGAGTCAAAGATGCGGAACCCAAAACGGCAATAATATGGCCGCGGGGTAGAGTAAGGGCTAATCAGGGGCTTTTTATTGAAAGGTCCTCTGTCTTCCAAGCAGCAGTCGGGCTCGTTCTGCTTCAGTGACCCGCTGGGCCGCCCACTGGGATCATGCAGCATATATTTTTGAGTTGGCACACTTGTCGCGGGTTCCTTAACCCTTACTCGACCAGCACATCTTTGAAAATGCGTTCGGGAGGCGGAGTCAAAGATGGGAAACCCAAAACACGATAATATCGCCGCATGGTAGAGTAAGGGTTCAAGAATGAGTACCCACTTCCTTGATTAAATTAATTAGAGGGAGTTTGTCAGTTGAGGATCTCAAAGGTACATTGGAATGATCAATTGTGAATATGTCATGAAGATGGTTCAGGCTTGTGGAAACATTTGAAGATATAGTCAGAAGGCTAATGTGCTCTCTAATATGACAAGATAGCCAAAGGAATGTAGCAAGTACTGGTGAATGTGATCAACATGCGTGCACCTAGTAACAATCCATGCTGCTTTTCTAGTGCGAACTACTAGTTTCTTTACTGATCCCATTTTATTTGTTTGTCTTTTAGAATACAAGAAAAACATGCCAGAAAAATTTACTCATAATTCAAGATTGGATTCTGCATAAAGGCCTAGACAGGTGCGACAAACAATCCTAAGCAATTTTTCCACTATGCATTAAAATATGCATTTATTGTTTTGTCAAGAAAGAAAACCACTTGCTCTGTGAGTCAATTCAATGAGCAAAAAGTACAAAACTGTACCAATAATTTGGTTGTTTGACGGGCAAATCCAGAAAAAATATTGTTGCCTGCCATGCCTGGATATGATTTGTCGTGGGCATTCTCCTTACCTGCATAATAATAAACACCACCAGAGTCACAAAGACATTTGGTCTGTGCCAGGGCTTGTAAATGTTCTCTTCATTGATATCCTCCGGCTCTTCTCCTAATGTGGTATTGCTGAATAATTCATTAATTTGCTGCTTCGCTGTAAGCTATGGAGATAAGACACACACACAAAAAAATATATCATGCTAGCATTCACATCATGATTTTCTTACGGCACTCAGAAAAATGAACAATTTTATTTTATTTCATTGATCAGAAATGTTTATTAAAGCACAGACATTTATTGCATAATATCCAAGGATCAAATCTGCATAAATATTGTATTTATTACCAGCAAAACCTTATTACCTTTCGTCCTGAAATGAAACTTAGATCCCCAAAGAATTAATTTTTGTCGACTGTTGACGAAGAGTAATCTGAATCATCCACAATGAAGAGCCTTTTAAATCTGAAAGTGGTGTATTCAATTTCCAACTTCATACTGACTAAAGATTGAGGATCGAACAACTTACGATAGGTCAGACTACTCATAATCTTTATATTACTTTATCCTAAATTTTGATTGTTAGAAATGATGAAAATTTACTTTCCTGTTTTTCAGTTTGTGCGTAAAAATAATTATCATACTTTGTTTATTTCGTGCTTTATAATTTGATCCATAAAAGAGTTAGAAATTACTTCAGAGATACAGCTGCAATCCACCTTTTAAGATATATGGGCATTTAGAAATTTTGTATTCAAAGAGCTCCAAGTTCTCAACAGAATAGTCTTTCATATTTCACTTTTAGGCATATGCCTGGGAAAGCACACGTAAGTCACAATGACTTGTTTTCAGTGTGTACCCGATGAATTTGCCAGGATGGAAAGTGGATGAACACTAGTTTAACACCCTGCTCTTTTCGAGAAGTGTTCAGAGAACCAGGCAGAAACTCCTACCATCGGGACTGACGGCTATATGTCCCCTTCGAAGGACGGTGAGCGCCATCCAACCATTGGCCACTTTTCACAAAGGTCGGGTG
Organism: Chiridota heheva; assembly: GCA_020152595.1. NCBI lineage: Eukaryota > Metazoa > Echinodermata > Holothuroidea > Apodida > Chiridotidae > Chiridota > Chiridota heheva. Next base: position 284,437 of record JAIGNY010000993.1, on the reverse strand, counting down.
GGGGAGAAGGTGTGATGCAGAAGACAAAGCTCTGCGCTTGATGTCAGCGTATATCGTTCTGCATATCTGTGGAAAAATCACCGGTTAATCGTTGGACTTAAACCTGGGCCCTCCAGCAACTCAGTCGTACCCTCAACCAACTGAGCTACCTGCCTCCCTCTTTGAATTATGTCAAAAGCACCTGCAATTTATGACTACACAAAGTCTGGGAAGTTTCTAATATGGGAAAGTTGTGATGCATGAAAGAGAAGACAGCTCAAAATCTTTACTGTAATTCTTTAAGTTTATGTCCTAAATTTTAATTCACTGAAAATTGTGAGAATGTGTTCTCCTGAAAAGATGCAGTGAGTGGCTCATGTGGTTAATGAGTCTTGCTCATATGCAAAAGGTTCAATTCCCACAGCGAGCGCTGCACTGCTTCCTTGAGCAAGACACTTTACTCTACTTGCTCCAGTCCACTCAGCTGTGAAATGAGTATCAGCATTGGTGGAGAGTTAACTTGAGATGGACTGGCGCCATGGAAACCAGGTATAAGCACCACCCATATGGGCCTATGACTCGGATGGATTAAACAATGATGGAGATTCAAAACCTCTTGGCCATGTTCAGCTGCTTCTACTCAACTAACGTTGGTGTAGGACTGAAAAACAGTAAGTTAACATAAGAAACTTCAAAGGTTTTCTTTGAAGTGATTTCACAAAATTTCAATAAAATTGCATAATTTAAGTATAATAATTCAATTTAATTCAATTTGGAAAGAGCTCCGGGCCCGAGGCCCTAGTCACAATATTCACAAACAAAAACATTATTACAAGAGGACATACAAAAACAAAGGAATAAACTCCCTAATGTCACAAAACACAACGTACAATAATATGAGGACAGAGCAATTTGCCAGTAGCGGGATTTAAGCATATTATGTCGATCTCAATGCAAATTTAATATAACAAGCAAGGGAATGATACAAAGATTTTGAATTGGAATTAAACAAAGAATTTAACTGTCGACTTGACAAAATATTATCATTTACGTACAATCTGATAAAAAGTGGTTTCGTAGGCTATTGTGCAAAGAACAAACAAATAAAAAATAAACTTCATCGTCTATTCCTACATAACAAAAACAGCAAATTCTTTTGTTTAAGGCAACATTCTTAATATAGATCTTTATAACAAAAAATTTCAAAAATTGAAAACTGAAGATGTGAAATTATGGAGGGATTTGAGGCTATTTTTAAGATTACATTTGTGCACTAACCATGGAGTGCACAAATCCTTGTTTGTTTCAAGATTTAAAAAAAAAAAGGACCTACCTCACCAGCCATAAACTGCCCAAGCCCAAGTGGAAATGTTACTGACGATATCAAAAATGCTACAAAAGCTGGATATATGAAACGGCTGCAAAGAGAAAAAGACAGAGGTGTGGTCATTTCTATTTCATTTGCTATAAAAATACTGTATTCGACTTAAGGGTGTTTATGAAAATAGAATTGCACCACTTTTTAGGCCTGATGTTTTTCTACCTAATAAACGCCCATGCGCGAGGCTGAGTAGTGTGCTATTTAAGTTGCATTCAACATATATGTGAACTGGTTCTATACTAGCCCCACAATTACCACCAAAAAAACAAAAATAATAATCTTGAGCGTCAGACACAAAATAAGCAAATAATGTAACAAGGCTTGAGTATTTGAAGTCTTCAAATTAATCAAATAAATCATGGTATCAGCCAAAACAAAAATGTTGGGTGGGTGCTTATTGTAGAGCAGAGGCGGTGGTAAACAGAATATTCCTGTGAATTATCATTTTCATATATATATGATAGAGGACTATGAAAGAAACAGTTTGGTTTAAAAATCATGTTGATATCTTTTTCCTTTGAGCAGTTATTGCATTTGCAGATCTTTAATGCTACTCTTCTTACCTCAGAGAGGAAAGTGTGTGTCTTTAGATTTGTCTTTTGGTTGTATATCGCAGTATGGGACCTGTGAGGCCAGATTGGACATTCATTGCATAGTAAGCCCGAGTCCGGTAGCAAAAATTCAGAACCGGGTACCCATTACTATTACCCGGTTCCGATCAAGGTACCCAAAGAAAAAGAATTAGCTCTTAAAAAAGGAAAAAAAAAAAAAAAAATTAGCTCTACAATTTCAACATAACTAGTATATTATTAGGCTAACACGTACCAAAATTCGTACCAAAAAAATTAAACATTTTTTAACATGAAATTTTGTTTTCTTTCGGGTACCCACACTCGATATTTTGTACCCGGGTACCAGACTCAACCTTTCACTGCATAGGAGGTAAACTTGAAATTAATTCTAAAACTTACTTTCTAGCTAAGAACGTTTTAATTCTTTTGTGACCTCTTATGAAATCCACCACTCTTCTATGTGTGTACACAAATAGTGCTCCACCAAACCCACAGACAACTCTGCATAGTAAAGAGAAAATAAGATTTAACAATGATAATTACAATAATCATGATGATAATAATGATCATGATAATAATGATCATGATAATAATAATGATCATGATAATAATAATGATCATGATAATAATAATGATCCTGATAATATTAATGATCCTGATAATAATATTGATCCTGATAGTAATAATAATGATCCTACTAATACTAATGATCCTGATAATAATAGTGATCCTGATAATAATATTGATCCTGATAATAATATTGATCCTGATAGTAATAATGATCCTACTAATACTAATGATCCTGATAATAATAGTGATCTTAATAATAATAATGATCCTGATAATAATAGTGATCTTAATAATAATAATAGTGATCCTGATAGTAATAATAATGATCCTGATAATAGTAATAATAATAATGATCCTGATAATAATAATGATCATGATAATAATAATGATCATGATAATAATAATGATCCAGATGATAATAATGATCCTGATAATAATAATGATCCAGATAATAATAATGATCCTGATAATAATAATGATCATGATAATAATAATAATAATGATCCTGATAAATAATAATGATCATGATCACAGGTTGTAATCAAGACCACAAAGGAAGAAAATGATCTTTGTGAGCAAGGTTAACACCATGGTATGCAGAACATGCAAAACTTGCTACAAAGATGGAGGATGGGAACAAGTACTCTATTAATCACCACTCTGTGTTGATGTCAATTAAAAAGAGCATCCCATTGACTGTTGAATAATTAATGCTTCGTGTGTAATCAAACATTTAAACAGTTCAGTCTGCTAGTAACAGCTGCTAACATCAGCTGATGGATGTGAAAAAGACTAGTCAAACTTCTTTGTTATGTTTTATTAAGAGCATTACATGAACAGTATATTACAGCTATGGATGATTTGGGGGAAATTTCAATTTTCCTTCTTATTTGTTAGAAGCCAAAACAGTAATCTAGGAAAATTAATCCTTTTCGGCCATGCCCGGAAGGGGACATGTGCTTGACCCAATTTGAGTCTGACAAGGGTTATAAGTATAGCCCATCTAAGATTGCAATCGGGAAGAGAACCTGCGCCTCACTCAATATCAGTTTGACAATGGTTAATTAATAATATAACAATTCTCGGACCACAATCGGGAAAGGTCCCTGCGCTTCACGCAATTACAGTCTGACAATGGTAAATAGTAACCCTTCTCAGACCACAATTGGGAAAGGAACTTGCACTTCACTCAATTTCAGTCCGACAATGCTTAGAAATATACACTTTCTCAGGACCACGCCCCAAAAGGGAACCTGCGCTCCACTCAATTTCAGTCCGACAAGGGTGAACTAACCCCTCTATAAACAAGAACCTCAAGGTATACATCACTCATGTTGTTAGCGCCAACAAACATGATGCTCTTACCCAATAAAGGAAAACGCTATAAGCTCTTGGACGTCAAATGGAAAGTCTACTCTGAAGTTGGTCTTGAATAAAGCAGTTATCGTTTCTGTAAAAAAGAAATCATATCCGGAAAAATTTGAGAAAAGATTAAGAAGAACAAAACATGTATATGATACACACCTAAAAGTAAAACATGCTTTATCAGCGCAAGCTTGCCTTCATGCTTTGCAAATTGTACATCTCAGACTTTCAACCGTTGCTCATAGAAAGATCCCTTTGTGACATATAATTGAAATGAACTCGTGATATTAACAAGTTCTCTTTTGTCACTTCATATTTCTTGGTGTGAGAGACATTTGAACTGTCATTTTGATATTTTTATATCAACAAATTATCTATTTATAGATATATTCCTATAAAGGGTTAGAGACACATAATATATTATATTTCTATTCGGTTGATAATTGAGAAGAACTGTTCGTAAATTGTTCAAGTAGGAAGGCAGGTAGATTGGGTGTTCTAAATCCTTTTCTCAACAGCTAAGGTTATATATCACGGTTTCTTAATTAATTTTTTTTAAGGGCTACCATTTGACAACAGCCTCAGGCCGTGGGCCAATCGCGCAGCAAAACCAGCATCACATGATGAACAAAACAAGTTAAAACAAGCCCTGAATACAAACAAGCTGAGAGCATGGGCAATAAGGATGTACGCCAGATGTAGGAGGTTCTTTTATCCGCCTTCCTTTGACATGCCGCAAGTCTGCCCATTTTATAGCGGAACTGAAGATAACATTTTATTTGATAAGCCGTGATGTTCTATCGCGCTGATCAGCTTTGGAAAACCCAAAATAAATGAGGATTTTGCAATTTGTACCGATCTCATTCGGATATTGGGACATACAATATATATATATGTTTTTCCACTATGACTATTGCTCGCGGGCCAGATTGGATTGCCTTACAGGCCAGATTTTGCACGCGGGCCGCCAATTATGAATCGCTGTTATATATGTCCACAGCCGTTTTTATAAACCAGTTGTAAAGCACTGGTGAATAAAGAGCCTCTGGGCATGGAACCCAGGATTCCTAGCTTGCAAAGCTGATGCTATGACCCAGGACCCCTAGCTTGCAAAGCTGATGCTATGACCCAGGACCCCTAGCTTGCAAAGCTAATGCTATGACCCAGGACCCCTAGCTTGCAAAGCTGATGCTATGACTGCTAGACCATGTTCTGCAGGTGAATATATGTAACTGTGATAATAGTAATTTCAAGTAAGCCCATATATCTTTAGGTAATTCTATGTCTACATGTTTTTTGGTTTTTTTTTTTTCTTTTCAAATTAAAAAATTGGTGAGTTCTAGAACAGCTTTACCAGCTGAATGTTGATATTGGAGGTATGGCAAATTAAACAAACATATATATATATATATATATATATATTTACTAACAGTGGATTGGCTGTGTCAAATGGCTTAATAAATGCAAATGGAAAACTATTCTAATGTCGACATAAGATAGGTAATTCTCTTGAATTAATGGTCAAATTTTAAAAACATTGATCAAAGAATTTGTTGTTTTTCAGGATTTTCAATAAAGTTTAAAATAATATGAAAAATGTTGCTTGTGGGTGTCACTACTTATCAAATACATATCTACAGTCATACACTTCATATGTTATCTATTAATGCATTATCTGTGTGACTAAAACAATAATTGTTCATGTAATGCATTATCATCACATAAACGCCATTCGTGCATCTCTGGTTTGTATGCAAATGTGACTACAGCTGAGTCTCTCTGCTTCAAGGGCAATGAACAGCCTATGAGAAACTCATGAAGGGCTGAGAATACTGATTTGGCAGAAATAAGTGTATGGCTAAATTTCTCAAATCAGTAGCCAGTTGCTTTCCTTCAAATACTGTTGCATGGTTACATCATGATTTTTTTATATTTTTTTTTATATTATACTAAGGTTAATTATCATTGAAGATGAAGAAAATTATACAATACAATTGAATGTTTCTGATTGGTCGAATTATTTCCCCAAAAACTGACAAGCCAATCAAAAACAATCGCAAAAGTGACGTCTCATGTGAGATTTATTAGAGACGCATCGAGCAATTTTCTTGGTACCAGTTTCCCTCTTTAAAGCATTAGTTCAGGGGTCAAGTAAGTTCATCTTGTGTGAAAGAGAACTGTAATAAAAACACAATGGTGAGGAAACTACTTCTATATCTAATTCCATTAAGGAGATATTTAAGATTCAAGTTTTGTTTTATCTGTGTAGAAATGACTGGTGTAGTAAGTCTACTATGGAAGGTTGGTGCCCACATCCTTACCTTCTTAACATAATATACTTTGAAGAAAAACTCTTATACTATTTGAATTATTTTTCCACAAACTTTCTTCAGGTGGTAAATTATAATTACCCATACAAGATTCTATTTTACTTCTTTCCTGACATATTTGATGGCATAATTTTAGGCCACAAAATTACAAGACAAAATATGATAGAATACATGTACATAAAGACTTGGGAAATCTGAGGCTATGATGTCACAACTAGTCTGATTTGAGTCGTTTCTACAAAAATGATACCAAACTTACACTTAAATATCTCCTTAACGGAATAAGATTTGTGAATGCTTTCTTCACCATTTTGTATCTTATAAAGTCCTCTTTCATAAAAGATGAACATGCTTGACCCCTGAAATAATCCTTTAATGGAATAAGATTATGCAATACTTTCTTCACTATTTTGTTTCTTTTAAAGTCCTCTTTCATATAAGATGGACATGCCTCACACCTGAACTAATCCTTTAACGGAATAAGATTTGTTAATGCTTTCTTCACCATTTTGTTTCTTTTGAAGTCCTCTTTCATATAAGATTGACTTGCTTGACTTAAGTCTAAAAATTCAAGAAGAAGCAAAGTGATCGATTTTCAACCAATTTTGGTGGAATTTCTTGATTCTACATAGCTAATGCTATCTCTGAACCCTCTAAATACTTCCTCATTGCTATACCCTGAACACGACTTTAATGCAATCAACGTGCATATGAATATTTATATTCGTAAACTTCTATCAATATCTTATCTGTGTGTGACTGAAACCACTGTTCATGTCTCATGCGTTATCAACGAATGAGTGTCATTTGTGCATCTCTGGTTTGTGTACAAATGTGACTATAAACAGCCAAGTCTTTTTGCTTCAAGGGCAATGACCGGCCGATGAGAAATTCATTAAGATCATTCGCAAGTGATTTAAAAGAAATGAGAACTGTTACGGAGATGACAAATAGATCAATATGAAATCAGATGTTTTGGCTGTCTCATCTACTAATGTATTTTCCATGCATCATGCAACTGAAAAGTCCATATAAAAAAACAGTGGTAATATGAGCTATGTCCATAGGTGTATAGGAACCAAAATTTTATGAAGAGGGAAACAGGACATATCATTTTCATTCTTGCAATATTTTGATATAAATTTCAGATAAAACTTGACTATGTATATATCAGCAAATAATCCTGGTGACCAAAATGTCATAAAGTGCCGGGGGAGTTTATGCAACATGAATGAACATGGAATCTGATGTTTTGGCTTTCTTATTTACTAATGTTGTTCTTTTATGTATCATGTCTCAACTAAAAAGTCCACGGAAAACTGGGGTCAACATTAGCTAAATCCGTAAGTGTACAGGACCATAATTTTCAAGCAAATAAGGTGAACAAGATAATTTTTCCCAATTAATCGAATTCATTCTTGCAATATTTTGAATTGAATTTCAGGTGAATTAACTTAACTGACTTAAAGAGGTACAGTGGCTCAGTGGTGTATTAGAAAGGTACCGGGTTCAATTCCCGTCGCGAGCGCTGCAATGTGTCCTTAAGCAAGGCACTTTACTCTACTTGCTTCAGTCCACTCAGCTGTGAAAATGAGTATCAGCATTGCTGAGGAGTTATTCTGTGATGGACTGACGTCCCGTCCAGGGGGAGTCATGTACTCTCATCCGCTTGCGCCTAGGAAACCGGCGATAAGCCTTATGGTTCGATGGAATTAGCTTTTTTTAACTTAACTATCTACTAACAAATTGTTCTGGAGACGAAAATTTGATAAGAGGAAAAATTTGATAAGAGGGATGGATGGAGGAAGAGATAGGTTCAGTTTTTATCATTGTTATACTAAATTTGAGAGTTTGTATAACTTTTTTTTTTTTCAATTTTGGTAAGAAACTTAACAGCTGTATACTTGCAAATTATGTTTGTGACCCTCTTTTACGTTATTTACCAAGATAATATATATATTATGAACATATGAAGCACCCAAACATATCTACCAGAAATGTTGTGAATGGCGCGATATAAAAGCCAAAAACACTGAAAACAACAATGACAGAAACAACAAAATACAAAAGAGTAGACAGCCAGTAGATTCTATTTAATTCATTAAATAGATCTTCAGAGCTTTTTTAAATTCATGAACTTTGCTACAAGATTTAATTTGAACAGTTCACAGGGAGATGGAGTTGAGGTAGAATAGATTAGTTGTACAGGTGTTTAAGCAAATCATACATGGAGAAAGGGGCTATTTCATTTAATGATTTGAAAACAATCAGCATCATTTTGTGAATTTTCCCACTTTCTTTGTCACTATTGATGATTTCAGATGGTTCACCCATCAGGCACATTCGGACGCAAGTGAAAACCAATGAGAAAACACAGACAAATATTGAGTACATGGGTCGAGATTTAGTATAGCATTAATGATATTCAGTACTGTAGAAGCAACAGATCCTTCTAGGGACTCTTAAAATATTGCGTCCCCACTTTGCAGCAGAGTATTCTTTCATATAATCGCTGCCAAATACGACAAGAGATCTCAACATGAAACCTCTAAAGAACCCACACATCAAAATTTGACCTAAATCTATTTATTTAGATCTACTGATAACAAAACAAGAGACACACAAAGAAAAGCACCCAAAAAACATATCCTACATCCATCTTTGTAGGCAGGGGTCAACATCGCTTATACCCCACGTCCATCTTTGTAGGCAGGGGTCAACATCGCTTATACCCCTCCATTCAGCACTAACAAAGCCACACAACAATTTACATCAATATCCATTCAATATTTAGATATCTTGTAGACAAACAAACGGCCACACAAACAAACATATACAAAATACATATCCTACATCCATCTTTGTTGGCAGAGGTCAAAATAGCTGATCTACCACTCAGCTATATACAGCAAGTAATCTTAACATGAACTACAAACAAAGCCACACACCAAATTACATCAAAATCTCTTTTATTTGTTGACAAACAAACAAACAAACAGACACACAAACAACACATTCTTCCCATCTTCATTTGTAACTCTCAAAATAGCTTGCCCTCCTCATTTTGATAAATGCAGCAAGTAATGTGAACGCAAACTACTAACAAAGCCACACACCAAGTGACATGAAAATCCTTTTATCATTTACATATCTCATCGGAAAACTAAAAAGCGGACACAAAAACAAACGCAGGCGAAAACATATTCTTCCCTCATCTTCATTAAGTCATTTAGCTCAGTTTGTAGAACGCATGACTGAGATGCTGGAGGTTCGAGGCTCACACCAGCCTAAAATGATTTTCCACAGCTATGAAGACAGATGCGCCAAACATCAATGTGGAAGTATGTCATCTGCAGCCTTTACTCCTCATCCAGCCTTTGACCAGCCTTTGAAAGAGAAGTGAACAATGGTTGGATGGTGGTCACCATCCCTCGGATGAGGACGTTAAATGAAGGTCCCGATGGCAGGAGTGTCACCCCCTGCCAGGTTCTCTGTACACTATTCGAGAAGAGATGCAGGCAAACGCGGTGTTCATTCACTTCCTGGCCCGGTTTAAACAGACAAGTTCCATTTCTGTTAGTGCTGTCACGACATGGCTCTATTAAGTATTAATTATTGTGGAGAAAAATATCGTGATATATCGTATGTCGTGATACTTTTCAAAAAAACGACATAAATTATTATTACCACTTACGTTTTATAATCATGGAGTTACAATTTACTCCATGATAGGATGAAAGCAAGAAAAAAAAATGAAATGCAGTTCTAGCAGACGACATGATCACGTGACTATTACGTTCATCACGCATCGCGCACGTGTTTGGTAGTTTCAGCCAACGTGACCATGAATCATCAAAGTGAGAGCCTAAGTGGCACATTCTGGACCAATTTGTTGTTCTTTTTGCCAACTTACATCGGCGCGTGCCAGTGTGTGGTGACGGAGCACGATTTTTAATTACTTGTTTTTATGTTTTACGATTATTTTGCACAATTTTAATGGCCTAAACTTGACTTTTAGATTTAGTACCGTAATGTTAAAATTGTAACGTACGAATTAGCCTAGCCTAGTTGCGCAAAAATGTCTTAGTTGAGAAATAGTTTTTGGTAACGCGATATGTCGCGAAAGGCATATTTCATGTCGTGGGAAAAAAGATATCGCGGTGATCAATGTCATGACAGCAATAGTTTCTGTTGATGTTTGAAACTTATATGGGAAGAAAAAGAAGATTGACGGAAAAAACTTACCTTCTTCCTGGTTAAAAACAGCAAGTAATCTAAACACAAAAGCACCACACACAGCTCCAAAAAACCCTCTCCAATAATTGCGCACTGCGAAATAAACCGAGGTTACCTCGATGCTGAATAACACGCCTCCAATCGGGGCAGCAAAGTTACACGAGACACCGATTGCACAGGCAGCAGCCAACATCTCGCTGTTTCGAGACTCATTCTGGAAAAGAGAAAGAAGAATAACAACTCTCAGAATCAAGAATCAAAATGTTTTGCTACTGTTGCACGGAATAGTACTTTTCCAAATACTCAGTCCTGGATCAGGCTTCACTGGTCCAATTTTTGGCGATAATGGAACAAGTTTCTTTCGTCAAAATGGACTTAATTTGCAACTACTTTGAATAAAGTTCCTTAATAATATGTGGAATTTGGAAATATGTAACGCTATGTCAGTTATTAGTATTTACATGATCCAGTAGCATCCAGTTATAGCATCCAATTGTACAAAGGCACTAAACCTTGCATGTACAGTACAGTACTGTCTGTATTCATGATTACTTGTGCTGAAAATTGCAGGCAAGGCGGGGCTGTATTCATGATTACTTGTGCTGAAAATTGCAGGCAAGGCGGGGGAAAGGCTTTCTCTTACTGAAAATTTGTGAGAAAAAAAATATTTTAAAGATAATCTTTGTTTGACAAACATGCATTTGTTTTTGAGCAGAAATGAAGTGAAGTTGTTGATCAATGATGCCACATGCTTGTGAAAAGGACACTGTTCCACCGTAACAGTGATGTTTGATATTCACTGTTCCTGAAATAAAAAGCACTGCTCTCAGAATAGGGCAACAGTGGCAAATTCAACCCCCGAGAATCTGTATAATGCTGTGTTGGTGATTTTAAAGAATGACATGGATATAGCCAGAAAGGTAGCTGAGAGGGGCGGGGGAAGGGGAGGGGGGATTTCCCCTTATGTATGAGCTCACCATACCAAACAATAGATAATTACATGTTGTAGTTGCATAAAAGAGGTAATATTGTGGTCATTTATATATTCATCTCTTTAGTATACTGCTTTGCATGCATGTCAACTTGTTCATTTCAATCAAAAGTATGGAATCTTAAATTTAGCAATCACAAACACTATGACTTAAATTTTAATTCCAATTTTGTCAGATTAACAGATGATAAAAAAATCCCAGTTAAGTTGGCTTCCCCTCCCCTCCCCTTCCCCACTCCCCCTCTAAAAATTTTTTTTTGAAAAATCACTTGTAATTTGCATGATTTTGGTTGCTTTTGGAACATTTCAGCTTTTTGGTCTCTTTAGGCACCTGGGCCCTCTGCAATTACATGGGTGTAGCCGGGGGAATGGGTCCATAAGAGGGTCCACAATTGTTGCTAAAAGACCCAGATTTTGAGGCAATTACTTTTTTGTTCTTTGCTCTTTCAGAAAAAATTAGCCTCTGAACAGTTTAAAGACAATATCGCTATTATGCCATCAGCAATTTTGTTCCATTCTATGACTCCCCCCCCCCCTTCCAACTCTCTCCCCCCCCCCCCCCTTCCAATCTAGAAAGCTGGCTTACAACCCTGAATTGTTCTCCCTTCTCCATATATTACCACCATCTTTTGATGAATTACTTCCCAACATTCAAGCATATGTAGACACAGATGAGTGCAACTCAGCTCTAATAAGACCAAAACCTCTCTTGAGATAAATCAAGGTCATCATTTTATATAGTTGAAATTAATGTTTCCTGTTCTGCTTAGCGAACTGTCTATCAATAATGCTATCGTGACAACTGGTAAGATTAGATCCACAGTAGGGCCTTATCCCCACTTACCTCCGGATCATGATCCCCCGACGATCCCCTGACCTAATGATTGTAGATGAAACAATTTTATGTACTAGAACTTAATTAAGCGCATTAAGACCCACTGCAGGCTATCTGATCGTGAGGCATATGTGTGAAAATACGTTGAAAGGTGGGTGAGGCATATGTGTGAACATACGTTGAAAGGTGGGTCACTAAAAATCCGGAAAAATGTAACCAAGCAGACTATCTGTTCATGCAAAATTAACATAAAAGTGTGACTAACTTGATTGCAGGTCCGGACCTGTGAAAAAATCTATGAAGAAAATTGGGAATTCGCGAGAAGAACAAAAAAATATCAATACAAATAAATTTCCGTTTTTGTTTGTTTTTTGTTTAAGATTTCTTGAGTAAACAACAGAATATGCGGTAATAATGTGCTGTTAAAAATGCCCCCCATGTAATTGTGCAATGAAAAAAATACATTAATTTGCGAAGAGGGAAGTGTGTAAGGATGTATTTACAACATTAATATTATTTCTGTCACATTTTTTCTTCGGAAGATTTTTGACACCTTTCACTATTTAGAACCGTGGGAAATTTTATACTTAATTCCAACTCTGCGTAGCTTATCACTGATCTGCATTTACGCACTTTTAATGAGAATCTCATCGGTGGATCTGATCCTGCTCTGGATCAAGATCTTGCCCTCCAGAAGGATCAAGATCAGGCAACTGTGATAATACAGACTCCTAGCTTTGCTGTTTCACAGGGGTGGCCCGCCCTGCCCCTCTGTGGGCCTGCCCTGCCCCTCATGAGAATAAAATGTTATTTTTTACCTAAAAATCTGAATTAGCCTCATAAATGAAATACTTTACACGGATACAGAACCCAGAATGATAGACTGTTCCTTATCAGTCAGAATAGCTTCATTCTCAGATGTATGATTATAGCTAAAATTCCAAAGCTTCTTCACCAGGGGATTGAGCCTTAAGGGTGCCCCTGCATGAACTCCACGCCGAAAAGACGCAGCATTTCGCGCCGCACGCATTAATGTATTTCTCAGCAAGTCTAGCACCCTGCCCCTTTTTAAATCAAGCTAGAGGTCTGTAATATCTAGTCAGCATTTTCACAATTAAATATCGGTAGATGTGATCACCTACAGTGGATCTGACCACAAGCTTGAACTTAAGTGAGAACACGCCCAATGTCATCAGAACCTTGCAGTTTCAAACGGAAGTATTTCCACTTTGATTAATACTCCCTACATTTTCATGAGATTCTTTGCTGATTTGTGAAAATATTCTGTTTGAAGATTTCAAGGTGTGCTAACATACATACATTTGTGAAAATAATCTGTTTGAAGATTTCAAGATGTGCTAACATACATACATTTATGAAAATAATCTGTTTGAAGATTTCAAGGTGTGCTAACATACATACAATCATTTGTGAAAATAATCTGTTTGAAGATTTTATACATAATGTACAATGTAAAAAAAAAAAAAAAGATTTAAATAAATCAAAAACCACTCAAGAGAAATCTGCAGAAGAGTTCAGGGTTTGCATAAGCAGTGTGATTGCATATATCATGCAATCAATTCTCACAATCCCGTACAAAATTAGAAGCAATAATAATAATAATAATATACAGTTCTTATAAAGCGCAACACACACTTAAGTCTCATTGTGCTAAAAAAACAAATAAAACAAAAGAGGGGGGAGAAAAGGAAAAGAACTTATAGAAGTGAGAACAGATGTGTTTTTAACAATGATTTAAAGTTTGTTACAGTTTGAGAACAATGCGAACAGCTACTGGAAGCTGCTGGCTAAAACAAGTGTTTGTGTTCAAATCTGCGCTAAGCATTCAGTGATAACATTAGATCTCGTGTTAACGATATAAATTTTAGTGATTAGACATGAAATATTTATGCAATTTATGGAAATAAATATAATTTAAAAAGTTTTATGTTTAAGCACAGAAAAAAGTAAAAGGTTATTTTCATCGGTAAAATAATTCTTATAAACTTGCGTAGTTAAATGTATACAACGAAACGTGACAGAGGCCTCTATGTGGGATGTGAAATTTTTAACTAGTCTCCAACTACAGTCGTTTTCTGTAACTACAATATCCAGCACTGTATACAATCAATATATTAGTTATGAAAAGATATTGATAAAGTGACTGTAAGTTTGGTGAATTTTTATGAATGAACATCTTGCAAAGGACAGGAAGTTACGTTTGTTGACAAATTGTGTTTGTAAACTTTGGTATCGAGAAAACGCATGAGAGAAATTCCCTGACAAAATTCTAAAATCCCTACCCAAAAATTTTTGAAACAAGGAATTTCCCTCCCAAAAATCCAAAGCTAGTGCAAACCCTGGAAGAGATCATAAGAAGTTTGCATTCCAACAGAGAAATATATTTAATTTGATTAAAGTAGTCAAGGAAGCCCAAGGGAGTTCAGGGGTCAAGGGGGTTCAGGGGTCAAGGGGATTCAGGGGTTCAAGGCGCTTCAGGGGTCTAGAGGGTTTAGGGGTCGAGAGGGTTTAGGGGTCGAGGGGCTCGAGGGGCTTCAGGGGTCAAGGGGGCTCAGGGGTTAAGCAAGTTGAGGGGTCAAGCAAGTTGAGGGGTCAAGCAAGTTCAGGGGTCAAGCAAGTTCAGGGGTCAAGCAAGTTCGGGGGTCAAGCAAGTTCAGGGGTCAAGCAAGTTCAAAGGTCAAGCAAGTTCAGGGGTCAAACAAGTCCATGATATATGAAAGAGGACTTCAAAAGGAACAAAATGGTAAAGAAAGCATTAAAAAATCTTATTCCATTAAGGAGATAAATATTTAAGTTCAAAGTTTGGTATCATTTATATAGAAAGTTTTATGTATTCTATCATACTTTGTCCTGTGATTTTGTTTGTTTGATGAGGGCTTAATGGCACCACAACAGCAAGGGTCAAATTAAGCCTAGAAGGTTAGAACATTTCCAGGGGCAGGAAGGCGAGAAAATAGGGGGAGATTGAGAAAAAACACGAGAACTTAAAGCCAGAAAGCTGGGATCGAGAGAGGAGGTGCATGGGTGGAAAAAACAAAGTAGAGAGATGGACGTGGGAGAGAAGGACTAAATATGGTTGTAGAGGGAAGCATGATAAAGGAAGGAGATAATTTTATCTGGAGGGAGGAAGAGCTCAGCAATTGAGTTGTGGGGAGCAAGGGAAGCTTTGGAAAGGTTGTACAGGGGGCAAGCAAGGAGGACATGGTAGACTTTGAGGGTACAATGGCAATTGTTGCACAGGCTGATATCATTTTCCCACAACATTTCCTCTAGACAATCATTGTTTATATCACACTGATATTATTGCTATTCTTCCAAAATATTGAATTTTCTCACAAGTGGATACAGTTATAACCCCTCAAGATAATTTCTTGCAAGCTTGATGGGCCTCAGCTGCTTATTTTCTTCCCTAACATGCAATAAGTCAATCTTATATCTTTCCGTTGCTTAAATTTTTCATGTCGCAGTGAAGTCATTACTCACTGTAAGCTAAATCATTTGCACAATAACCGATAGAGAGAAAATATACTTGCACTATATACAGTGATAAACCTTCCAGTGTTTGATGTGGGCACATCAAAGGACCGGAAGGTAGGTAAGTACCACTTTACAATCATACTTAGTAAATTTACAATCACTGAAACAAGGTTACGTTTTCAAACAGTATCAAATAAAGTCATGACGGACATAAATTTTAATTATGAAGACTTTAAGTTGAATAAAATTCTGATACTTCTCGCTGTAAGCTTGCAACTGCCACAGCAATTACAATCACTAAAACAAAGTAATGTTTTCAAACAATATCAAACAAAGTTATGATGGGCAATTGTGAAGTTAATTGTGAGGTCTGTATGTTAAAGGTCTATGGACATGTACAAAGGTTTTCAAGCACATACAGTACCAAAAGGAGCATTACATTCTCTGAATTTTGAAAATAGCATGTGTAGTTTTAAAGGATTAGTTTATTGGTCAAGCATCTTATATGAAAGAGGACTTCAAAAGAAACAAAATGGTGAAGAAAGCGTTGACAAATCTTATTCCGTTAAAGGATTAGTTCAGGGGTCAAGCAAGTCCATCTTATATGAAAGGGGACTTCAAAAGAAACAAAATGGTCCAAAAACCATTCAAAAATCTTATTCCGTTAAGGGGTTATTCAAGTTTAAAGCTCCGTCTTATCTGTGTAGAAATGACTGGTGCAGTAAGTCTGTTATAAAAGTTGGCACTCTCATCTTAGCATTCTTAACAATTGTTATATATTTTAAAGAAAATTTATTTAAATTTGTTATTATTTAAATTATTTTTCCTTAAATTTTCTTCAGGTGGTTAAATTATAATCACCCTTGCAGGAGTTATTCAAGTTTAAAGCTGTCTTATCTGTGTAGAAATGACTGGTGTATTAAGTCTTACTACTGAAAGTTGGTGTCTTCATCCTCATATTCATGACAATTGTTAATGTATTTTAAACAAAGTTTATTTAATTTTTTCACTATTTAAATTATTTTTCCTTGAACTTTCTTCAGGTAATAAATTATGAATACCCTTCCTAGATTCTGTTTTACTACTTTTTTTTAAAACATTTTCCATGGTTTTTCAGCCACAAAATCATAGGACAATATATGATAAGAATACATAAAGACTTGGAGGAATCTGAAGCTATGACATCACAACTAGTCTGATTTCAGTCGTTTTTACACAAATGATACCAAACTTTAAACTTAGATGTCTCCTTAACAGAATAAGATATTTGAATGCTTTCTTCATCATTTTGTTTCTTTTGAAATCCTCTTTCATATAAGATAAAACTTACTTGACCCCTGAACTAATCCTTTAACAGAATAAGATATTTGAATGCTTTCTTCATCATTTTGTTTCTTTTGAAATCCTCTTTTATATAAATTAAGACTTACTTGACCCCTGAACTAATCCTTTAACAGAATAGGATTTTTGAATGCTTTCTTAACCATTTTGTTTCTTTTAAAATCCTCTTTCATATAAGATGGACTTACTTGACCTCTGAACTAATCCTTCAAAAAATAAGATATTTGAATGCTTTCTTCATCATTTTGTTTCTTTTGAAATCCTCTTTCATATAAGATTTTTTAATGCTTTCTTCACCATTTGGACTTGCTTGACCAGGGAACTTGCTTGACCAGGGGACTTGCTTGACCCCTGAACTAATCCTTATAAGATTTTTGAATGCTTTCTTCTTATTTTGTTTCTTTTGAAGTCCTCTTTCATAAAAGATGGACTTGCTTGACCCTTAAAATAATCAAGTCATGAATAATCAAAAGTTTTAAATTTTCTTAATATATTCATAAAATGTGATGTATGAACAGGAAAACCCCTCAAAATGCTTATGTTTTTCTTTATATTTCTTCTCTTTAAATGCAGGTCTTGAAAATGTTTAAAAATGCCTTTCCTAGCTTGAGGTTGGTTATGGTACAGATACAATCATCTTTATTTTCGAATTATCTTCCCTGTTCCAAAGAGAAATGGCAGAATAGAGACTATGTCCTGTTTATACATCACAAGAGTAACACAAAAATTTGCATATTTGCATAAAAATCTTTAAACCTTCTAAAATAACAAATTAAACTGATTTTTATGAATTGTTTTACTTCCTTCATAATTTTAGTGGATTTTAAATCAATTTAGCTAATGTTGCCTCTATCTATGCATATAGTGACCTGTAGACACTTGAGACAGCTCAAGGTTTATTATGTTATTACTGGTTTCTCTTATGGTTAAAGATGTGTTCTCACTCAAGTATGAGCTTGCAATCAGGCCAATTTCTTACTGTGAGAAACCCTTACCAGATCTGATCGTAGTTACTTGGTCGTGATCCTAAGCGAGGGTAGGATCATGATTCAGAGTTGATAAGATCCACCAAAAAAGTTCTTAAAAAAAGAGTAAGAATGCAGATTAGAGACCTACAAATTGCTGTTACAAATTGCTTATTTCGCACAAAAAGTTACCTGCTCCTTTTGTTTATACAATGACCCATCCTTTAAAATATCATTTCACTCATGCCCTATAATCGATCCCATGCAGTGGGTCTCATCGCGAGTGCACATTCAAGTGAGAAGACAACATTTTTTTTCCTACAATCATCGAGCAATTTTATTGTCGGGTGGGGGAAAGGGTCATGATGCAGGGTAAGTGTAAACATAGTCTGTATCCAAAGCAATGTCCTGAGCCTTTTTATGGTACTGCAGCACAAGATGTCTACAATTTTGCACAAAACTGTTTCATCAAATGAGTATGTTATAAGAACATGTTCTCACTTGAGTACAAGCTCGCGATCAGATCTGCTGATTTTTTACCGTGAAAACGCCCCCAGGATCTGATTGCAGTCGCTTGATCCTAGGTGAGGGTAGGATCATGATCCGGAACAGGTGATTGGATCCACCGATGAGATTCTCAGAAAAACGTGTGTGAACACAAATCAGTAACCTTTAAATTATTTAGTATATTATTTCAAGCTTGTTTGTGCCTCACGATCAGATCCCCTGAGGTAATAATAATAATGATGATAATAATAATAATGATACATTTTTATATAGCGCATTATACCAAGCGGTCTCAATGCGCTTTACATAAACAAATATAACATGAGAAAACCTTAAGATACAAACAGTAAGAGAACAAAAAACCATACTTAAAAAAAAACAAGCAGGATAAAGTTAAAAGGTCCAATGAGGGGAACTCATGAAAAGGTGTTTTCAATACACTCTTAAAAAAAATCTAAAGTGGGGGCATTTCTGATGTAGATTAGGAGAATGTTCCAGAGTTTGGGGGCTGCAGATTGAAAAGAACGTTCACCGTAAGTCTTGGTGTTAATTTTTGGCGGCTTTAGGAGAATAGCACTGTTAGATCTGAGTGAGCAAGTTGGTAATTGTAACGTGATTAAGTTGGGTCTGATTGCAAGCTCTCGCTCAAATGAGAACACATGCCATTATTTTTCCTGCTAGCATCAAACAAGGTTATTATCGTGGGGGGCAGGGGGATCGTGATACGGAGACAAGTGGGAAAACACCCTTATACACATATTTCAGTACTACCTTTCTTAATTGATCGCCTTCCTCAATTCCACCCTCCCCCCACCCCACCACATATTTTCTTGAAATTCAAAATGCTGTAAAAATCATCGATTTTGACCAATTTCAATGGGATTTTTCTCGTTTCTATTCCTTATAATAAGAGTTGAAAATAATCCCACTAATAACGGCTCTGGGTAGTTCAAAACTCTCCGTAAAAGATACAAAAATCGGCTTACAATCTCCAGCATTCGTCTCTGTCATTTACCATCAAGTGTTATGACTGCCTGCTAAACACATAGTGAAATATTACATAGCTTGCATCTCTCCCTTTCAGTCTAGCAATGAAAAATACATTTATCATAGTTCCTATGTTCACTCTTTTTACATAAGAGGCAGCGAACAATCATCACAGATCATTAGCATTAATTTGATGAACAATTATTCTTGAAAATTCAAAATGCTTTAAATCAACAATTTTCATCAATTTCGATAGGATTTTTCTGTTTTTATGACTTGAAATAGAATTGACCACAATCTACAATCCGTGACAAAAGTACTTGACACCTTGTTTTATTCCACTTCTGCCCCTTTCCAATGTTTAAATTAAATTTTAGCTCTCCTCTGTGTCTCCTTTTTGGCATGCCGAGAAACAAACAACATTGAAAGGGGAAAGGGAAGGGGGGGGGAGAGGAAAAAGTGTCAAGTATTTTGACGCGAATTGTCTGACTTTTAAGGAAAACTGGGTTTATTTTCTTTCAGTTCGCGGATTTATTTTTCGAAGACGACCTGCCTTCTTAGCTGAAGACTGATGTCTTGAAGCGCTGAGATCCGTCCCCAGAATGCGTTTAGCACTACTCACGGAAATACCACATTTTCCCGCATTTTCTCGATACTTTAATTGTCGTTCGGAACGCAGAAATCGTGCGTATGCTCTTACTTCAGCTAAAATTTTGCGAGTACAATGCATTTTAACAATAGAGCAGTAAAAGTTTCCACTTGTAAAATTTATTTACCATATGAGTGCATTACCACCCCTTTTATATCTTTATCGGGACTTGAACTCCATTGTTTATTAACCAAAATAGTTTGTTAAAAAGGTGCAAATCACGCTATCCGAAAAGACACCGGAAAAGTAACACCTTATTTTTTCTCACATTAGAGGATTTACATGTACATTCTTTAAGTCTACTGTTTTCATCCTTACCATATTATTTAAGCCTAATGAAACCTCTCATACTAAAGTTTATACCAATATGTAAACATTCAGTGGTGAATAAGACGTTTTAAGTAGAAGAGTAACGAAGAAATGGAAAGAAAGAAATTAAAACAAAAGGCTATTAGGATTTTCTAAAAACTCAGACTGTCTGAGTTTTAAGGAAAACTGGGGATTGTTTGGAATGGGTTTTTTCTCATCATTTTTCCGTAAATCTGTACTTTCAGTCACATTGTAATCGTAATGAAGCCTATTGCTGACCCGATAGTTCTGACCCAATAGTTTAATAATAACAACATAATACGAAATAAAATATGTATAAAGAAGCAATGAAAGGATGTCACACCTGTCATGCAGGGAATGACAATATTCAACATGTCCAATGTGATTTAACTGCTTTTGGGTGCACATAAGGGGGCGCAATTAAGAAATGTCTCTGTACCTTTCAACGGTACACACCAGCAAATATAAGAAAGAAGAGTAAAGATCCTTATTTAAGTTAGCTGTGTACTGTTTCAATTTCAAGAAAAATGGAGCTGTTCTGCCCCCTCCCTTAAGGGCGAATTACAAAAATGTATATATCTATATCTTTTAAGGGTAGACTAAGTGAACATCCAAAATTCGAAACAAATTATGAAGAGAAACAAGTATTTTCTTTTTTTTTAAAGAGTGTGCTGTTAGCTGCGCCATTTAAAGGAATGGTATAGCTCATGTACATTAAAGGGGTAATAACGCTAAAGTCAAATGAATTCTCAGATAATGGTCTGCAGTCAAACTGCTATTTACTCAAATATATGCAGGAATCACCAAATATAAATACAAATATATAAACAAAGACTAATATTTGAGGCATTGTCCTTTTCTTCTAATAATGTCATACATCTTTTTGGACATGCTCTCATTGACTCTGTCAATATAATCACATGGAATAGATGTTATGGTTTGTAAAACCTTTTTTTTTCTTCAAATCTTTAAAAAAAAGTTTCACGAGATATTTCTTTTTCCCGAGCGGCACACCGCAATTTTTCGCCAACATATTTCAAAATGTTCTCAATAGGGTTGATGTCAGGACTTCTGGGAGGGAAAGGGAGGGGGGGGGGAGGGGGGGGGTTCTTGAGCAGTTGTGCCTTTACACTTCGTAAAGCTTCTCGAGCCATGCCGCTGTTTTGTGAGGAGTCACCATCTTGCATGAATAAATGCGTATTGGGCTTTTTTGCTTTTTAGTAAATGTCTTCAAAATGGTCGTTGATAAATTTCGCAAAAAAAGCACCATTCATTTCTTTGTAAAGCTTGCAGCTAACAACACCACTTTTATGCGATTTCGCTACAATCATCTTCACAGTACGCCCGCCATTCCCAACTTTTTGTCCTTTTGGAGACAGCCTCGTTGTAAACCTTCTAATTTTTTTCTCCAAATCCTTGTTTTAGGGGCACGAGCCTGGTCCAGAGGATTCATTTTGTTAACAAACGACGTACCGTCCAAATAAAATGCGATTCCTTTCTTTCAAATACTTGTATTATATTGAGTTTTGATTTTCCGCACAAATTTTACGCATTTGCGCAAGTCTTTGGAACTCATCAACCCCTTTTTTCTTGCTTGTAAGAAGAAGATTCAGCATACGTTGAACAGTCCGGACTGAAACATTAAGATGTGCTACCCCTGCAAAATGCAGTAACCACTTTACAGAAAATGTTACTTCCTTTAATCGTGACTTAGGAATTGCACAAATTATTTTCCTTTCAGTGCACGAATTATTTTCCTTTTAAGGCTAAAAGATTTTCTAACAACTCTGACAATCCGCGACAAAAGTACTTGACACCTTTTTTCATTCCCCTTCTACCCCTTTTCAATATTAAAATTAAATTTCAGCTCTCCTTTGTGTCTCCTTTTTGGCATGCCGAGAAACAAACAACATTGAAACAGGGGGAAGGGAAAAAAGTGTCAAGTATTTTGAAGCGGATTGTAGCTAGTGTCAGCTCTCAGAGGCTCAGCCAACATGTGAGGATGTATATTATTCATGGGTGTCTCCAGGGCGCTGGAACGGGTACCTTTAGTCAATCATAGTTTTTTCGTCTCTCAAGGGCGCCGGAACAGATGCCTTTGGTCAATCAGTTTTTTCGTCTCTCAAGGGATGCCTTTGGTCAATCATAGTTTTTTCCCTCTATCAAGGGTGCCGAAACGGGTGCCTTTTATCAATCATAGTTTTTATTTTAACCTTCCTTTTGTTATAATTGTGTTAAAAATTATGGGTAAGAAATAACTTTCCTTGAGAGAAACCTGTCTTTCTTGCTTTACCACCAATCTGAACCTCTTTCCAGTGCCCGTCTCTACAATATTGTAATAATGCTGTTTTCTTGCTTGGGATCGTTCTGATAACTAATGAACACTTATTTCAAATATCGATGTGACAAATAGGACCTTTTATTTCAAAAATCCCATGAATTAGCAAATCAAAATTACCGTATTAATGTAATAAGCGCCCAAGGCGCTTACAAAAAATAAAATTGCACCACTTCTAAGACCCAAAGTTTCTGCCTAATAAGCGCCCATACTCAGGGGCTGCGTACAGTGTGCTATTCAAACTATATTGTATATATATGTAAACTGCTTTATACAATCATCCCACAACAACCAACACAAAAACATTGTGAGCGTCACATGCAAGATATGCAAAGACTGTAACAAAACTGAAGTATTTCATGTCTTCAAATCATGTTATTGGTCAAAAGTGTTAGGTGGGCGCTTATTAGAGCAGGAGTACTACTTAATACGTCGAAGACAGTAATGTAAATATGCCTCAGGTACCCATGTGCCAATATAATCATAGAAGTACAGCATTGTCTTCTATTTTACAATGAACAATGAGTCTCTTCTATAATACAATAAACAAACCACCTTATACGTGGACTAAACTAATAAGTCTTTTGGGTGAAATTGTCAAATTATTAATTGACCTGCTTTATTTGTTTGTTTGTTTGTTTGATGAGGGCTTAACGGCACCACGACAACGAGGGTCAAATTGTGCCCGAGAGGTTAGATCATTCTAAAGGTAGGAAGGAAACAAAAACAAGGGGAGATTGAGAGAAATACAAGAACTAAGTCAGAAAGCTGGTATCGAGAGAGGAGGTGCATGGGTGAAAAAAACAAAGTAGAAAGAGAGGGGTAGGAGAGGAGGACTAAATATGGTTGTAGATGAAAGCATGATGAAAGAAGGAGATAATTTTACCTGGAGGGTTTTTCTGGAAGAACTCGGCAATTGAGTTGTGGGGAGGTAGGGAAGCTCTGGGAAGGTTGCACAGGAAGCAAGCAAGGAGAACGTGATGGACTGTGAGGGAGCAATGGCAATTGGTGCAGAGAGGTTGGGGGGAACCAACCAGGTGGGATTGAGTGAGATGGTGTGACCTATTCTAAAACGGGTAAAATGAACGTTGTCGACATGAGAGAGGTTGTTGATGGTGGGTTTGAGCAGAATGGTGGGCTGGATGACGTAGAGTTTGTTATCAATTTGGGAGTCCCATGAGGTTTGCCAGGGGTCACAAACAAGGGAAGTGATGCGGTTTTATGTCAAAAAGGTTTTTGGAAAATAGAATAGGGGAAAGGTTAAGGGCAAGCTTAGCAGCTGCTCTACTTCCCAAAGTGATAAAATGTTAGTGTTTATGAAGCTCTCATAACTACTTGGTATGAATGTTGGTGTTAGAGAAGTTTTGTTGCTCTCCAAGAAGGTCAAAAAGCTTCGCTGAATATGTTTGTCTCTGAAAAATTGCACCCTTAATTTTCTGTCTAGTGCCCCTTTAAAAGGATAAGTTAAGTGGTCCAGAATGTTTATCTATTACAAAGGGCAACAAAAGAGGCAAAATGATCAATATAAGCTGTCAAATTAGCACAAAAAGGTGCCCTCACTTTCAACCGAGTTTAAAATCTTCTTCGGAAATTAAAATATTTGATTACAACCTTCACCTCGTGTCATATTTCTTATGATAGCACAGAACTAATTATTTTCCCTATTGAAACCTATGATAAAAGAGTCATGTTTTGAGTCTCAAGAAAGGGGAAGTTTCACAAAAAATTGGTGATGTTTTCTGAAAAGTACCACCTAATATCTTTCGAATGTTGGCATGTTCAATAGAGGTTGATCTAAAGTTTTGGAACTTTTTTTTAGAATGAAGTGAAGAGATGTTATACACCCTCACCAAATAAGTCATACCTAATTAGTTCTGTGCTACCTTATATGAGGAATGTAACAAGACCGCTAAACCAATCTTTCACACAGGAACATTTACATTTTGCTGACATAATTCCATTCTAGTCAAGCAGTAAAAAATCCATATATCATACGTTTTATATGTTGAGCCAATGAACAATGATAAATGTTTTGTCATCATTTAAAGTGGGAAGGAATTTGGCCCCTGACAATGTAGGAGAAGTTTTGTTATGATGGAAGTCAATTTCACTTGTTAAGTCTCCATGTGAAATGGTGGATGAAGGCATTTGTTTGGTTCTGTAATTCACATTGTGAGTTATATACTACATACATATATGCATTCCAAAAGCAATATTTTAAGTTGATATACACCCCTGATTTGACAGATTACTGGACAGGTATAGGTAACAATTACTAAACTAGAATGTTAGCACTCTGTAGAGTGCCTACCTCTGCCCGCTTGATAATTCTACCATGCCTAAAATTTGGTAAAGTTCACCCCCATTCCCAATACAATCTATCTTAGAAATTCTAGACGCACTAAGTTTTATCCCCAAATAATCTCTTCCTCACTTTTAATCAGTATTTTCCATTTGCATTCTAGACACTTCAGGGTTATCTACCTTCATTGTTTTCAGTTTTAGTCAGGCTCAGCATTCATTGTTTGAGTTCTTTACAGGCAAGATTCCCATTTTATCCTTTTCCATTCATGCCCAATGCAATTGTTTTGATTTTGATACCCAACCACTAGATTTGAATTTTAATGAATTTGAAACAATGGATTGTTTGGAAATCCTTTCAGGGCATGATAATTCATTGTTTAGTACATTCCATTTGACAGTTTGACAGATCTCAAACAAAAACATACCCACTTTTCATTTCTGCCCTTCTCCTGTTCCAATACATTCCAAATTTTTAAATCCCTTCTTTTAAAAACAGTACCAAAATCACACACCAAATTTAATAAAATCCAATCATCAGTTCTTAAAATATGTTGATGACAAACAGACAGACAAACAAACACTGGTGAAAACATAACCGTCATCCAACTTAGTTGGCGGAGGTAATACAAATCCATTAAAAACTATGTAAATATTATGCATGGATAATTTTCTATGAACTTTGTTGAAAATTAATTATTGATATTGGCCATAACATACTTTATATATAATCATGTTTTGCCAATTTTTTTATGTGCTCAATAGCATTTCATTTAAAAAGAACTGACAATGTTTTAATAGAATACACAAAAACTTTGGGGAACACATGCTTGAATGATGTCACATGTAGCCTCTTAACAGCTGTTCGTACAAAATACTCCCAGTTTTAAAGTTGAATTGGATTTTTTCAAGTATGGACTGTTGAGTCACATGCACTAAGCTGGGTGCCTCTTGGGTTAAGTAAAGTTAACACGAATTATGCTTATTGAAAATGTGAAAAACATACATTTTCAGTTATCGAAACAAAACAGAAACTGCAAAATAACCTTTTTTTTAGATGCAAAATAACCAGAATTGAATGTTTTTCAGTTTAGCAATGTTCAGTTTTGATATGAAAGATGCCAACACATGGAGGCTAACCAAGAGCACATCTTGCAGTGCGCTCTTTGTTTGTTTAGTATAATTATTCCTTAACCAATGATTGGATGATTTCCTGCACCATGTGCGGATGACGTTGGTCCACATACTCTATTGGTCGACCACAGGAAATTCCATTACGAAGGCATCTACATTGATTATTCCTGAAATGTCAAATGTCATCATTTTTTGACTCTATAAATAACCAGCCGGTAAAACACCTGTACCAGTTGACAATAAATGGTTAAGAAAACTTGTCAAAACATTCTTTTTTTTGCAGGTCATAATGACTTAAAGGATGCCTCAGGCTGTCAGATTCTATAATAGGCAGCTACAAGCATTCTTTAGCCACATTCACAAGTTGTGATTATATAATGTCATAACAAATTTGAAGAAGCGGTGACAGCTAACATTTTCTACAACATGCTAAGGTGTTATTGCAGGACAATATTTTTATCATAACATCTTTTTATGTGATGCAAACTGCCGGCTTGCGAAACGGCCATCATGTTCAAGCAGTTTAATCACGGATACTGTACAAAGCATCTTCATGTGCTCGTACTATCTTCAATAAATAGTTTCTTTGAAAATAATTACCAGTGCACAACTGTAGAACCAGACAAAACACAAACATTCATTGTTATCCCTGCAAAAAAAAAATGTGGCCATGATAAATGTGCGTAACCATTCAATATCTGTGTAGAATTCCCTCTCGGAAGTTCTACAAAGAAAGAACTTACTAAGATCGCATTGGGTGTGGGATTCAGAGTATAATTGTACATAAGTTTGTTTCTTTTCTTCTATAATTTTGTTTAAATAGACATATGTCTGTCTGTATATATATCTGTACTTAAATCCCATTAAATTAAGAGAAGTCCTCTACTCATTACCTCATAAATGGTTCATAGAGCACATCCTTTCACAACTCTTTGTATTTTTGCTATATTATGATTTGAACATGGGCGGGATGGGGGCAAAGTCAAAAGTGGGTGGGGGAACTACAAAATCATGCTTAGATGCAAAAAAAATCACTATACAAAAGATACAAATTCGGGAAAAATGGGGGGGGGTCCCCTCCCCTCCCTACTGAAATCCTGCCTATGGATATGAATGTTGTGATATAACAAAAATATGAAATAAAAAACAATCACTATAATCATGGCAGGCATGAGCTTGTATTGTGTACCCTGGCACTCCTTAAAAGTTGTCAAAAACAAATATCGGGACTAAAGAGTAATTAGGGGTAAAAATATCAAAGAAAACCATTACCGTTGTTGTCCATTCCACTATCTGTGATCAATGAATTTGAAAGAGTTCAGCAAGCTTGGAGACCCTCCTCGGGTACTCCTGCATCTGCCTTTGCATAGGCTTGATAAGTTAACTTTTTGGATACATGGCATATAAACCGAATGCTTGTCAAATGTCAAAGCATTCGGGCCATAATTCTCCTTCACAAAGTGGGTGGAGAGGGACATGGGGTCATGCCCTTCCTCAAAGTGGGGGACATTTTTTTGTTCAAAAGTGATGCATTTTTTTTCCTTTTTATTCTGCATGAAAGCTTTAGGAACCCCCCCTTTTTCCTTCCCATCCACCTACGAATTACAACCCTGCAACACAGTCAAGGGTTCAACACTGCAAACAAAACTTTAATTCCCTTAAAAGATGATAGATTTCATGCAAAAAATTGATTCAATTTCCGTTGCTCTTCAAATCTTAAAATGTAACTTCAAAGCAAACCTGATGATGCCAAAAGTGCAGAGCTGAAAGACACAGGGAGGAGAGGGAGAGGGGGGGGGGGGTATTTTACAACATAACAACTTTACACATGCCTTTTTTTAGGTACAACTAAAGCAATTACCACTTCACTACAATCATCAAAGCAAGATCCCTCATAACATAAACAAATGCAAAGATACATTTCAAACTGTATCCCTCTATCTCTTCCCTTCCACCTCTCTTGAAAACACATTATGATCTTAGGGCTGCATTAAAAATTGTGTCCTAAACACCCGATCATTAACAGAAAACTGGTCAGGTGATCATATTACGTAACCCCACTTCCGATTTGCATCACTTGCATTACCCGCATTAAATTATAGGATACAGTTTCTAAGCTCCGCTTTGCGACGCATACATGTAAGTGATTAGAGTAAGTTGAATAATTGTAAGGCATACAATTGTGTCTGGAAATTATCCTATTGTACTTAAAAAGTCGACATTACTTTTGTGGGCTTTTTTAATTAGTAGAGGTGAGACGTTGCATGCATCATTAGACAGGTATACCCCAATTTGGACAACATTTCAATATGGCGGCTAGATCATCATGAGTAGCAATTTCTTTGATTATTAACAAATTTTTTAATGTATGTTTGAATGGCACCTTGCCCAACTATTCCAAACTTGCATAAAAGTGAGCTAAGTTGAAGGAATTATGTAGCAATGGGGCATAATGAATAACTGTGGCAAATCAATTTTCAGTCCAATGCATCAAAACTCACCAGTGTTTTTAACTCACTGATGAAAACATCCTTTCAAGTCCAAATGAATCCTCGACCCCACATTACAATGCATGACTTGGCCCTGCAGTAACCAAATCCACAATACCTGGCTCTTCACAATAAGTTCCATTGTGTGCATATTGATGATTGGGAGTGTAATTATCAATTCGTAAAATTACTGAACAATATGTAATGGGTTTCTTAATTGCTTCTAGCAGTCTAAAAGTTATACCTGCCGAAATGGAGCTTCTTGCAGGTAAAACGACTGAAAATTTGTAGCGAATGGGCGTAAATGGCTAGCAGGAGAAATGTCAACTTCCAGCCCCTCCCTCCCCCCCTTCCTTCCCTCCTCCAACATGCGTGCCATCATCTAATGTTATATGTTTGACTCATTTCTGTAGGGGATTTATCACTTATTCTTCTTAGGCATTTCATAACCTTTTTTCAAGACCTCTTGAATCTCTCTTGAAATTCCAAAAGGCCTTTTTTTCTTTTTCTCATTGAATTTCTTCAAACAGCCACGATAACAAATTTTCTCCTCTTCCTCTACACCTTCCCCCTACCCCCTCCACAATTTTATTTTTCTAAACTGAAAATCATACATGGTAAGTAATAACAATTCAAAAACAGTAAATATCAACATACATTTCATAGCTCAACACAATCTAACCAAAGCGATCAAGCAAGTTTTGTTTTTGAAATGAACTACAGAAAAGTGATACTATAAGGATGAAACAAATTTTAAAAGCAAGAAACATTTCTTTCATACAACTATTCCATCAACATTTGTGGCACTTAGACCTTGGGTGAATTTCTTCATCAAGTAACTCGGGAAAAGCCGTGCTTCAAAGCTACTGCAATCATAATATCATCACGACATCAAGATATCATTAATTAACTCGGTCATTAAAAGGCATGCTTTGCGTTGGACTAGAATTTCAAAAATAGATGCCTTCCTGATAATAGTTCTAATTTCAATCTACACTGACCATCTATTAATTTCTATATAAGACAAAAGTAAAGCCATAACAAAGATGTTGTGAAATTTATAATGATAAGTAGTAGTTATTTTGGGGCTAGTACAGAACCAGTACACACAATGCAGGTCACTGTTCGCCGCGGCCCTGGAGCATGGGCGCTTATTACGTGACAGCCACTCATATTTGAAAAGTTATTCATACCTCATAAATTTGCATAAGAATTTGCATATTAATATAAATATCATGAATATTCGAAAAGCTGTAAATGAACAATTTCCATCTTATTCTGATGAGAATTTGTTCTATTTTCACAAATTTAAAATAAATCTATATTGTGCCCTCTACCTAACATTACAACTTTAAAACAAAACAAAACTTAATTAGTCAAAAATCAATTCACTTTCTATATACAATACGGAGAATTAACAGACGAAAAAACTCAAGGGGCCACTTCCTGTTGAGTGTATTTCTAAAACAAGTCATTTAAGACAAACTTGTGATACGCTTTTGGAGGAATGTCTCTTAGGTCAGATTAGTTTCTTTAATCATTTTTCCGCCATCCTGCAGAAGGTTTATATAGACGTCATATTTGTAATTACATGCTCTCCTCAGGGCACTCCCAAGGCATATCAGGGTGTGCATTTTCTAATGCACTGATTGTGTGTTTACAATTGCCTGACTAACGATTATAATTACCTGTTCTCATAGATGACAGTGCATGCTAGCTTTCCTATATTTACTTTGTCTTTCAGAAAATGCAACTTTTTGATGAGGGTTAGGCTGAAGATTTTTAGACAAAAATGGGTTGAAATAAAGAACAGAAATTTTAAAAATGCACAAAATTTAACGGAAAACGATTTTTTTTAAACATAAGACTTTACTTGCCATACTTCCAGACCTTGCTTTTGCCTAAAAACCAGTGAGGAACTTACAAAGACATCAATGCATCCATTTCTGGTTGAATTTTAAGTGCCCCTATCATCAATATCTTTTTTTTGCAAAAAATTGTGAAAAATATCATGATTTTTAGCCTTTTTGAAACTAGAAATTGGCAAAAATTGAAGTTTCTGATCGCAATACAACCCCCTATGCAAAATATACCTTTAGAAATCCCAAACCCCATACTTTCGATTGAAACTACCCCCCTCTTTATTCATGTCAATATTTAAGTATGAAAACAAATCCTTACAGTAGGACATATGCAATGTAGTCTAGTAGTAACGTGTGGGATTACTGTGTGGGCGCCTCCGGTTCGAATACCGCACCGGATGCACGGCTTTGTATTTTGCGATTAATTACAGCAGTGATTATTTTTTTGTTTATTTTCGTTGTTTTTGCAGGTTTCGCTTTAAAAAAAAAAATTCAGAGTGGTTTCATTGGAAAAGAAAATTCACAAACAATCTAAATATTTACAAAAATCCTCCATTTTCATTATTCACAAGAAAAAATACAAGCTGGAAAAAATTGGTCTAATTTT
Source organism: Chiridota heheva (assembly GCA_020152595.1). NCBI lineage: Eukaryota > Metazoa > Echinodermata > Holothuroidea > Apodida > Chiridotidae > Chiridota > Chiridota heheva. The sequence goes on along the minus strand of JAIGNY010000993.1, from coordinate 253,170 downwards.
GCCTCAAATTTGCAAATATTTTCTTTATTTTGACTTTTTTATTGAAAAGTGTATTGTCTTAAGTAAGGCATTCATATAAACCGAACTTGTAGTGATATAAAACGAAAGGAAAGTTATGAAAATTAATTCTGACAAATTTCAGTCACGTTCTGGGACTTGAAGGGTTTAAACGATAAGTATTGTTCCATAAATAATTTCAGAAGTAAACACCGCTGTGATGGTAACTTCACTTTAATTTTTCAATTTTCCAAAGTGATTGTGAGAAATCTGTGGAAATTCAATACACATGTAGGCCCATATGTTCGGTCCAGCAGATATGTGATCAGTAACACCGCAGATTTGTCGCAATCAATAGCCAAAATTGACACCCAGAAGTGACGTTACTAGCACGGCAGCGTTCACTTCTGAATGTATTTACGGAACGATACCTTTCCTTTAAAGTGTAATGAAGGAAAACAATGAGAGGGATGATCTCTGGAGTGGCCAACTTCATGAGTTTAAGTAAATAAACTGATAAACAGAGGAAAGTAGAAATTACAAAGGAGTCTCACGATTGAAAAGGTTGGTTATGGAGCTACCACAGGCATGTCATTCTATCTGAAATTACCCAATATTTTTTTCATTCACACATGTTTGCAATTTTGATGAAATTTGGTGTGTACTTTTGTTAGAAGAAAACCTGGAAAGACACTAAATTTCAGTAAAATCGGATTAATGTTTCATATGTTATGGCACTCTAAAAATGTATGACAGTCGTAACAAGAACTGTCAAACGAACAGTATGCTCAGCAATTCAAAGCTGTTGTAGAGAATGAGCTTATTGAGGAAAGTATATATACATAAATAGGATAGCAGGGGCAGATGATTTCAAATTACTTGAGCTTTAAAAGATGCACTTGCATTTTCATCTGCTTTGTTACTTTTCACAACATTTTACTACAAGCTTCAAAATCTTTGAAATTTCCCAGATATTTTAAGACAAAAAAAAAAAAAAAAGCTCAAGGTTACCTCACCCATGCAGTAGCTCAGAAAACATGTAAATGCTAGCAGTCTTTATAACTATTACACCTTTTATAGTTGTATCAATTGAATAACAAAGAAAGGAGAGGCCCTGACTTGCCAATGTCAATGAAAGAATGGCATTAAGCCCCCTTTCCAACCTGTATCCTTCCCCATCCTACACATTCCCAGAACTACATCCCGGATTGTAATACAACTTCCAATATAAGGAAATATGCGTGTCAAGCAGCATAAAACATGCACAACATTAAAGTAAAATTATGCGACACAATATTGTTAACGTATGACAAACTAGACATTGGAAACGATACAAATCCCCTCACCGCTAATAATGCATATTCCAGATTGTCCCACATTCCATCCCAACCTATCCCAAATGTCATCTCATGCCTATACTCCATGCAATCACACCTGAAAACCAGATACTGTATGTCATTCCACCACTTGCATGATGCACATGCCATCACAACTGAAATCCAGATGACACCCCACCTCATGCCATTAAATTTAGCATCAAGTGTAGGCAATGCTTTTCACATGATCATTTGTGTAAACAAAATCCCCACTCCCAATTTAATTTAAAAGATATCATAAATACAAATATTTTCATTGTTATGTAAATCAGTTAATTAGTATTCACACACATCCGCCCAATCATGCTCAACTGAACAATACCAATGCCATCTACCACTGTAACAAGTACCAAGTTATTATCTCAGGTTAAATATTTTCAAAATGGAATCATAAATGGAAATGACCAACAAGTTTCAATGTATCTCATAATTTTCAATGTCTTCAACATGCTTACCAAAATTTCATCATCAACTGAGGTGTAAGTGTGTTTAGCATTTGGTGCACCTGACATGGAATCGCCCGGGACTGAATGTTAATGTTATTGCTGATGACTATGGAGTCCATCAGGGTATTGGGAATGAAGAAGTTCGAATGGTAGCATTGAAGGTTTGCTTGGAGAAGTTGGGCATTCAGTATGTGAAGTGGGTGTGCTTGATTCTAACACAGGCACCTAGTTAAAGCTTTATCCGAGGGGTGCTCCAACCTGCTCCTATGTTCCTCCACACTGCCCCTATTTTCATCCACCCTGCCACTGTTTCCTGAGTCCATCAGGATATTGGGAATGAGAAAGTTGGGATGGCAGCATTGAGGGTAACCTTGGAGAAGTTGAGCGTAGGTGAAGTGTGTATGGTTGATTCTAACACAGGCACCTAGTTAAGCTTTATCCAAGGAGTGCTTCACCCTTTCCCTATTTTCCTCCACCTTGCCCGTTTTCCTCCAGCCTGCCCCTATTTTCCTCCACCCTGCCTCTCTATTCCTCCACCCTGCCCCCATTTTCCTCCACTCTTTCCCAATTTTCCTCTACCCTGCCCTTATTTCTTTCCACCCTGACCCTATTTTCCTCAACCCTGCCCATATTTTCATCCACCCTGCCCTCTGCCTCTATTCTTATATTTTATGCAAATTTTGTGATGTGTACAGGGTGACCTTCATATTTTCTTTTCTAAATCCTTTCACTTTTAAATATCATATTTCTTTGAAGTGGTGCAGCAACTTTTGATCAAAAGCTTTTGAGTCTTTGCCATGCCCCAATACAATTAATGTCTTTGAGTTGGAAAATACGCCACACCTACCATAGCAACGCAGTAACTAGGTGGGGCAAACAAACAACAAATCATATCCGCAATCATGCATGACTAATGCATTGACATTTAGATGTTTATGTGTCCTGCCACAAGTTTTGATTCATTTATGGCACTTCTCCAGATTTCTAGAGATTTAAGCAAAAGGATAAACAAAATTCTGTTTGGTAACCATTCTGGGTAACAGAAATCGGATTTACAAAGTGCAATTTTTGTACACCAATTTGTTGTTACTCAGTCTGTGGGTAGAAAATTTGTTTTGTACAGTATATTGCACTGACTGCATGAGCGCGCGCTGCTAAGTAGCTGTACTCTACCCGTACCGCGTTGGATGTTTGTCCCACTTAGCTACATGGATTTTGTTGCTAGGTAAATTCATGCAGTGATTGGTTGAAAAAGCTGTCAATCATTTAACTTAAAGAAGTTAATTCTAGCAGGAATAGATTTTCCCATCATTTTCATTGACTGACATTTATTAAAGAAATATAAAGAATTACATCAACATTTGAGCTGTCTGCCCATCACAAATTTCACATAACTTAAAACTGATCACATTTGATAGCTCAAAAACCAAATGGTTTTTTTTTTCTGCTTCATAATTCAAAAAATGATCTGCTTAGTTTATAAATACCATTTCAATTATTATAGACATTTCTACATGAATTTTGTATTAAATTTAAACATCTTGTCTTTTTTTTTTAAATCCCTACTTTAAGTGTTATCTTTCTGATCACATTTGCCCCTTTCAAAGCACTAGGTATTCGTTACGCTTTAATGATTCTCCCTTTCTTTTTTTCCCCAAAACTAAGTGTAAAACATTAGGTGACGATGGCTTTTATTATGCAGGTCCAGCCCTTTGGAATAAGCTGCCTGCCTCTATTCGTTCAGTTAACAATATTAGTTTAAGTCAAAACGTACTTTTTTCATAATGCCTTTTGTTTAGTTTTATCTTATTGTGTAGTGCATGCTTGCAGATTTTTGCACTATATAAATGTATTATTATTATTATCATCATTATTACATTTCCATAAACCTTAAAAAAAAAAAAAAAGAGTGTCCTGTCATAGGGGAATGCTATAAATAGTATGGACAAACAGACAGTTAACACAACAAGCACTTTTTTATTTTCCATTCCATGCCAGTAAAGTACAAACTAAGTAGACTGCACATATATGCTCGTTATACTAACATGATATGAGTAGATATCAAACACTGGGCCTGTGTCAAACTTCTGTAGGGAAAGACAAGGATAAAATGAAATGTGCTGATTGATTAATTGATAGCTTGATTGATTGATTGATTAACTGCATGATGACACTTTCCGCACACTGAAACCTGTTCGGAAGACTTCCCCTCCAGAGTATTTTTGTGACAAATACACAGCGAGATGCACATCATATGAAAATATCAACTACTTCCCGTTTAGAGTTTGTTGAAAAGTGTACAACTCCCGAAGTCACAAAAAAGGATTAATGGCGAGAAGTAACTTTAAAAGATTAGTGCAGTGGTCAAGCAAGTCCATCTTTTATGAAAGTAAACTTCAATAGACACAAAATGGTGAAGAAAGCATTTAAAAATCTTATTCCAATAAGGAGATATTCAAGTTTAATGCTGTCTTATTTGTGTACAAATGACTGGTGTAGTAAGTCTATTATGGAAAGTTGGCATCTTCATCCTCACATTCATAACAACTGTTAATATTTTAAAGAAAGTTTATTGAACTTTTTCACTATTTCAATTGTTTTTCCTCAAACTTTCTTCAGGTGGTATATTATAAATACCCTTCCTAGCATAAGTTTTACTACTTTTTTGACATATCCTATGGTTTTTAAGCCAAAATATCACAGGACAAAATATGATAGAATACATAAAGACTTTGATGAATCTGAGGCTATGACATCACAACTAATCTGAATTTAGTCGTCTCTACACAAATGATACCAAACTTTAAACTTAGATATCTCCTTAATGGAATTAGGATTTTTGAATGCTTTCTTCACTATTTTGTTTCTTTTGAAGTCCTCTTTTATATAGGATAAACATTCTTGCCCACTGAACTAATCCTTGAATATCTCCTTAACAGAAAAAAGATTTTTGAATGCTTTCTCCACTATTCTGTTTCTTTTGAAGTCCTCTTTTATATAAGATGGACATGCTTGACCACTGAAGTAATCCTTTAGTTTAACTGAAATGACCACTGCACACCTATCCTGAAACATTTCACACGTCAAGGATTAAAGGAGAGTACATTGCGAACTTTCACTTTTAGTGATCTCATCTCTCATGCTCAGCTATCCTTAAGTATCATATCGTCCCTCTTTTCGAGTAGTGACGTATGTCATTTGTGTAGTGACGAATATCAAAATTGAAATGATGAATTCCGCATACTGACAAATGTTCCGAAAACTTTAGAGCTTGAAATAAAAGTTGATAAACGTCTTATATAGCTTTATATATCATTGGAAAGAGAAAATTCTAATCTTTTGACAATTGTACTTACAATAAAGATATCTTAAGCAAAATCTTATTTCAAAAAGCTTCATCATCAGTATGTGGAAATAAAATTCAGTATTTCACGCCAATTTTCGTTTCAGCTAAATAAGACATTCGTCAGTGGTAAGACGGATGATAAGGGCATGCATGTTCATCATCAAAGTATAGGAATGAGAATGTTCCGTGTTTGACTGCCATCAACTTGAGGCTAAAAATACTAACATCACAATAGAGATTTTACCCTAAAGTTTTTTGTAAATATCCTTCTCCAAGAAACATTGATCTCATCACGTGCAAGAAAAGCATTCTATTATTCTAGAGACCCCATAATAACCCGCCCTCACCTTTCAGGCAAGTACTCCTGTAAGTTAACCTGCGATGGACTGGCATGTCATCAATGGGGAATCATATACACTCATCCCTTTGCATCATGGAAACAGACGATAAACACCTACTCGAGTATTTGGAATGACATTACAAGAACGTGCGTAAATCTGAAGAACTAATTTGTCGGTGATAACAAAGCAGTTTACCATTACAGCCAGTGTGAAATCGGAAATCGTTGACTTTTAGAGGCCTAAATCTCTACATTGGTGTGGGTATTTTTGCAGAAAATTGTTGCAAATGTAGAGGAAATATCCTAGAAAAGATCACTTCGAAGTTTGAAATATATGTATCGTGCGTACGTAGGCTAAAGCGTGGTGTTTACTTGTGCACAATTTTGTAGCATGTTTTCACGGACAAAGAGTCCCGAATGTTAAAAATGCACGGATGACCGAATACTCGAATAGGCCTCATGGCTCAAATGGGTTTAACAATCTTCTAACTCCTGTAAGTAACAACTCTTTGGTGAGAAAAAAAATGGCAAACTGTTGAATAAAACTCACCTCAAATACTCCTCTAAAAGAAACGATTACTTTACTAAGCAAGGTAGAGACTATACTGGCAATGTGTACAAATGGACCCTGGGGAAGAAAGAAAGAAACATTAGTCACCTATCAGGACTACAATTGCGGCCAAAAGAAATGTGACAAAATCACTCAAAAATTCCAAATAACGTTTTCCCCACCTTCCCCCATTCAGTGTTACTCGCTTAGTAAAATGTGACTTCCAGCATTCATCATGGGGAGTTCTTCTTCTTCTTCTAATCAAGTGCAGATTCAAAACTGAAGACAATGGCACTCTTGTTTGCTCCTTCATTTGGTTGTTGAGCTTTAATAACACTGCGACAATCAGAGTCAATTGTGATTGTAGGAAGTAGGGATTTGTCCCAACAATTTTTGGCCACGATTGAGGATACATTTTTTTTTTCTAAATCTAATCATTAAGTTCAAGTTAATGCAATTCATAAGCCATATCATCTAAACATTCTTCTCTAGTGCGCCTATAGCAATCATGCAAATACATATGAGAAAACAAAGTAAATACAAATATATAGTAGCAAAATAATATAAGACGAAAGGTACATATTAAATTACAGAATTGAAAGCACAATCAAGAAGATAAGTCTGCAGTAAATGTTGAAGGGATCTAGCAGATTTGATTGACAGGGGCAGACTATTCCACAGCTTTAATTGACAGGGACAAACTATTCCATAGCTTTGATTGACAGGGGCAGACTATTCCATAGCTTTGATTGACAAGGGCAGACTATTCCATAGCTTTGATTGACAGGGGCAGACAGACTATTCCATAGCTTTGATTGACAGGGGCGGATACTATCATAGCTTTGATTGACAGGGGCAGACTATTCCACAGCTTTGGTTGACAGGGGCAGACTATTCCATAGATTTGATTGATAGAGGCAGACTATTCCATAGCTTTGATTGACAGGGGCGGACTATTCCGTAGCTTTGATTGACAGGGGCAGACTATTCCATTGCTTTGATTGATAGAGGCAGACTATTCCATAGCTTTAATTGACAAGGGCAGACTACTCCACAACTTTGATTGACAAGGGCAGACTATTCCATAGCTTTGATTGACAAGGGCAGACTATTCCATCGCTTTGATTGACAGGGGCAAACTATTCCATAGCTTTGAATAATAAGGGCAGACTATTCCATAGCTTTAATTGACAGGGGCAGACTATTCCATAGCTTTGGACATGTACACTAAAAGTACGACTACCAAACGATAATCTAAATTTGGGAACTACAAGCCAAAAATTATCTTTGTACCTAAGAGAGTATCTAGTTGTTTTGTATTGAAAAATGCTCGACAAATAAACTGGGACTGTTTTATTGAGTGACGTAAACAAAAGTGCTGAAAAAATGTAATTGATTTCTGTAGAAGACCCAGTACATATCCTTAAGACCCAAATGCAAAGTGAGATGACTATTAGTTAGTAACTGTTCTGTCTCAATAGATTTAGACATGTTGCAACTTCTTGATTGTGCATTTCAGCACAACAATAAAAATTGAAAATTAAAAATTTCTAAACATTTCATACAAAATTTAGTTTAGAAAAGTATCAAACTACCTGTAAGAACTCCCAGAAGAAATTGCTGAATATCATATAACTTTACTTATCAATATGTTATCACAATAATAATTAAAAATTTTAACCAACTCATTATCAATAATCTGTGAAACACTTGATTTGTTAAAAATGAAGAAAATTTGTGAGCTTAAAAACATTGACTCATAAAAAGTACTCATAAAATTGACTCATAAAATAATCTCATGAAATGTACTAATAAATTGACTCATAAAATAGACTCTACAATGTACTTATAACATGTACTCATAAAATGTACTCATAACATTGTACTCATAAAATGAACTCATAACATGCACTCATGAAATGTGCTCATAAAATATACCAAATAAAATTTACTTCTACAATGTGCTCATAAAAATGAACCCATAAAATGTACTCATAAAATACTCATACAATGTACTAATAACATTGTACTCACAAAATGAACTCATAACATGCACTCATAAAATGTGCTCATAATATATACCCATAAAATTTACTCATAAAATGTGCTCATAAAATGTACTCATAAATTGTACTCATAAAATTTACTCATAACAGTCTATACATTTTGTAAACATTGTATTTATTTTGGACTTTGGACTGCAGGTTTTAGTTCCATTTTTTCATCAAATCCATTCATTACAAAAATATCATAACGCCTTTCACAGATGGGTTTTTATCGGGTTCTCGACTATTGGAAGCTACAGTAGCACAGAGAAAGGCTTACCGAGCAACGTGTAGCAGAAATGAGGCTAGTAGGGGCAGTTAATTTCAAATTATCTGGGCTTTGAAGGCTGCACCTACCATTTCCATTGTTTTAGATTTTCACATTTTACTACAAGCCTCAAAATATTTTGGAGTTGTTCCAGGTATTTTGAGACAACCATAAGCTCAAGGTTGTAAAAAAAAAAAAAAAAAGTAGAACCAAAACTCTTATCTCAAACCATTTGCTCTACTCCCATGAAATTATGCAGCATATTAAAACATTGCAAGTACATACCAAAACAGAACGGTCTGCTAGTTTTATAAATCCCACAATCACAATCAAATTAACATATTCAGATCTAAAAACCAAAGCTATAGAGTTGTTTAACTCTTAACTGATTTTATCTTCAAAACCACACTTAAATTGAGAAGAGTACGTGGCGATATTATTCAGGTTTTCAAGTTCCTACGCGGTAGTGATACTTTGACTTCCTGTTATTTCTTGCATGTTTCAGCTAAAGCTCCTGTGACACATGGTACCAGTTTGAAGTTGACCAAAGAGTTCTCACAGATAGATATTCGGCGTTTTAGCTTTTCCCAAAGAGTTGTTAATGAGTGGAATGGTTTGCCTGAGTAACAGTTTGAAGTTGACCAAAGAGTTCTCACGGATAGATATTCGGCGTTTTAGCTTCTCGCAAAGAGTTGTTAATGAGTGGAATGGTTTGCCTGAGTAACAGTTTGAAGTTGACCAAAGAGTTCTCACGGATAGATATTCGGCATTTTAGCTTTTCGCAAAAAGTTGTTAATGAGTGGAATGCTTTGCCTGAGTGGGTAGTTAACTCCAATTCTGTTTTCAATTTCAAAGTCAACATTGATAAGTTCATGACTAACTCTGGGCCTCATTGATTTTGTTTAAAAAAAAAAAAATTGTGGTGGTGGTGGTGTTAGTTTGGGCTTTTAATAGGGTGACTAACCCTTCTTAACCCATAATCTTGTTATGTTATGTTATCTAAGTCTGCCATTTTCAATGGTTTTCAATCAATCTTAAAAGACTGTACAGTAGGTACACACTGAAAACAAGTCATTGTGACTTACGTGTGCTTTCCCTGGCATATGCCTAAAAGCGAAATACAATACAATATTGCCTACATCTGTCTATAGACCTTTAAAAGAAGATCAGCTTAAGGTTGATCAAGAAAAAAGAAAAGAAAAAAAACTTGCTTCTTTTCCGATGGGTAGACCACTGCCTATAGAGGTAGCCAAGCCAATCACTTTGGACACTAATGTTCTGAATGTAAGATATTCTTTTAAAATCACACCCCTCAGGATGGTTTTCATCTCTGGGATTCCAGACCCTGAAGAGAGGAAAAAAAAAAAATACTTAAAAGACCTATAATTGTGGTGGTGGGTATCACACAGAAATAACCCAAGGAATGGGGGAAGAGGAGGGTGGGGAGAAGGGGACAGTGGGACTTTGTACATGAATGTTCTGAATGGTAAGATATACTTTACAATCACTCCTCTCGAGATGGAATTGCAGACCATGGAAAAACAGACCATTGTAAATATTTAGGTCTGCAAAACACATCCAACTTCTTAGACTTACAGTGGTGGTGGTACCATAAAAGGAGGGGTAAAGCAAAGGGAAAGAGAGATTGTTCCTAACACAAATGCTCCGAATGTAAGGTATTCTATTAATATAATTCCTCTGGATTTCCAGACCCTGCAGAGAAGAAGAAAAATAATAATTTGTAACTTCACCTTCAAAATCTATGGTGGTAGTGGTGGTACCACACACAGATAAAAAGCACAGAATGAGGAGCAGGGGAGGCTGGGGAGAAGGGGAGGCTGGGGAGAAGAAAGAGACTAGGACACTGGACACAACAGATTCTTTCACAATCACATGCATGACAATTTTCATCTCTGTAATTAATTGCAGAACCCTGTAACAATAATAGACCATAGTAAACACTTGAGATCTGTGGACTACATCCAACTTTTTAGACTTTCAATGTTGGGGCAATATTGTTAGTGCTGTTGATTTGCGATTAATTTACTAAACGTTTAATCGCAAAATTTGTAAGTGTTTAATGATTAATTGCAACCAAGTTTCATCCAAAAATCGGTAAAAAATTCATTTTTATGGAACTGGTCTAGTTCCCACACAAACATACCATGCATTTTCAGACCACAAATAGGTGAAGAATCTAATCAAATCCAAATATCATGTCTTAAAATTACCCGATAATCTGATATAACTACCTGAAAATAAAGATCTTGGCTTAGATGATATTCAAAAAGGTGTAAAAATAAGATATCCACAAGTCTGAACTGCCACCTGGTCTTTCACAAAATGATTTTATGTACAGACCGTACACCAGTACAGCATTCGTTAAGGCCTCTTAAATTAAGTTTTTAGTTTTTAAAGTTAAAGTGCGGCAACAATTTTTATAGTTGAATTTTTTTCTAGTCATGGTAAGATATACTTTGCAACCGATAATAAACGATCGATAATAAAGGAAATGAAGGAATTTGCTAGATATTTAATGCCGTTTTCCTGCACTTTAAGCATAAAGGGGTTTGTTTTCAATTTATAGCTCAAATCGTTTAGGTGATTTTTTTTTTTTTTTTTGGAGTATTTTCGCAATTAATCGCTTCAAAGTTTTACTAAATGTTTTTAAAGAGTTGCGAGAGGTTAGCAATTAATCGCTAATCATCAACAGCACTAACGTTTGTACCATCAAAGGATGGGTATAGCAACAGGGAAACGGAGACAGTTCAGAGGGAGTCTGAACGCTCCTGTTCTGAGCCATATTGTCACCCCAAATCTTAATGTCTGGCATTGCTACTGTTCCCCAGTAATTGGACTTTACTCACCAATAGCATTAGCAGATACAAGATGTGTGAACCCTGCTGAGAAAACAATGAAGACGACAGGAAAGCCTATCCATGTGGCATACTGCAACATTGGCATTCCCTCTAACATCATGTACAACTGCACGTGTGCTGTGGGTAAACAAAAGAAACATACCATTAATGGTTGGTAAGATTTAACAGCACCACAACAGCGATTGTCAAGTTGTGCCAGAGATCAGACCTGGAACACATCTACTGTTCCAGCACTTATAACTGCGAGAAAAACAGGAATTCGAGAGAATTTTTTTCTTCTTACATATTTCAAAAACTACAAAACTCTTGATTTAGTAACCAACAGCAGGCCTATATATGGTAAATATGTGATCTTAAAACATCTCCCCATGTAATTGTACGATGAATACTACATTAAATTGCTCATCATAATCATTGCTCATCATCATCATTGCTCATCATCATCATTGCTCATTATCATCATTGCTCATCATCATCATTGCTCATCATCATCATTGCTCATCATCATCATTGCTCATCATCATCATTGCTCATCACCATCATTGCTTATTATCATCATTGCTTATTATCATCATTGCTCATCATCATCATTGCTTATCACCGTCATTGCTCATCATCATCATTGCTCATCATCATCATTGCTCATCATCATCATTGCTCATCATCATCAATGCTCATCATCATCATTGTTCATCATCATCATTGCTCATCATCATCATTGCCCATCATCATTGCTCATCATCATCATCATTGCTCATCATCATTATTGCATATCATCATCATCATTGCTCATCCATCATCATCATTGCTCATCATCATTGCTCATCATCATCATCAATGCTCATCATTGCTCATCATCATTGCTCATCATCATCATTGCTCGTCATCATCATTGCTCATCGTCATCATTGTTCATCCTCATCATCATCATTGCTCATCATCATCATTGCTCATCATCATCATCGTCATTGCTCATCATCATCATTGCTCATCATCATTGCTCATCATCACCATCATCGCTCATCATCATCAATGTTCATCATCATCATTGCTCATCATCATCATCATTGCTCATCATCATCATCATTGTCCATCGTCATCATTGCTCATCATCATTATTGCTCATCATCATCATTGCTCATCATCATAATTCACGACGTTGCACCCATGAGTACATGACAACATCTTTTGATCAATTATTCACCAAATTTCCTCATTTCTTCATTACTGTTAAGTGTAATTCACGGTAATTAACATGTTGAGTTACTCAAAAAATTAGGTCAAAGACTAGAAATGAAGGTAAAAAGTTACAATGAATTAGCCATTCTTCCTTGTGAAGTTGGAACAGTTTTTTAGATCTGCTGAATATTAAGGTTATTAAAGGCCCTGTGCATTCTATTTCTAACTTTACACTTTCAGCATTTATATTGTAATCTTGTTATTATCAAGGTGGACATTGGGGCATTCTGAGTAAGATTTGATCTCGATAGATTAAGCATTCCTATTTTTTTTAAAGGGGTTGTTGTTTCATTTCTTTTATAAGGTACTTTTACTTGTGTAAGTTGTACTTCTTAAAGTTCTTCTAAACAGGTATTTTAGTTTCAGATAAGATACTTAGGGCAAATTTTTGTTTTCAAGTGAAATTATTTCAGTGATCTTCATCGAATTTTAGCTTCAGTATATTTGAAGATGAGTAAAATGCAAAATGTATATATTTATAAATTATATAATCAAATGTAAAAGAAATAGTTCAGAAAAATATTTCAAATATTTCATACGACAATTAGATTTTTAATGATTTTTGTTAACGGTTAAGTTTTTGTTTTACTGCTTAAAGTTTGGATGATTATTGGGAGTTTGATTAAGTTGTCAGATCTTATTTGCATTGAAGTGTTTCAGATTCAAGTGCATAGCAATGCAGCCTCACTAAACACCATTGCCATGGTAACATGGTAGAAAGGAAAGTGAAGGATTTTCATCAGTGAAAAACTAGTATTTTACATTGTCATCATGATGTTAAAAGTATGCTGAATTAACTTATTTGTTTAATCTTTATAGATTCCAAAATATTATTCTGATCACCTAAATTTTGAAATGGAATTTGAGTATGACAAGAAAGAATATAGAATATGATGCACTTTTATTCGCTCCCTTACAAATTTTTTAGCTTGCAGCACGCTTGCGACAAGCTAACATTTTTAGCTTGCGCAAGTGTGCTGCAAGCTTACGCAAGTGTGCTGCAAGCTTGCGCAAGTGTGCTGCGAGCTTGCGCAAGTGTGCTGCAAGCTTGCGCAAGTGTGCTGCAAGCTTGCGCAAGTGTGCTGCAAGCTTGCGCAAGTGTGCTGCAAGCTTGCGCAAGTGTGCTGCAAGCTTGCGCAAGTGTGCTGCAAAGGCTTGCAGTGTGCTGCAAGCTTCGCGCAAGTGTGCTGCAAGCTTGCGCAAGTGTGCTGCAAGCTGGCTGTGCTGCAGGCTTGCGCAAGTGTGCTGCAAGCTTGCGCAAGTGTGTTGCAAGCTTGCGCAAGTGTGCTGCAAACTGCAAGCATGCTGCAAGCTATTATTTGGAACAAATACTAGCTTGCTAGCTTGCTCAAGGTAACATTAGCTTGCACAAGCTGGTATAAAATATTTGTTAGCTTGCGCAAGCTTGCAAAAAGTTTTGGTAGCTTGCAAATAGTTTTTGCTTGCATGCGCAAGCTAATTTGTTCAAAATACTAACTAGCTTGCATCACGCTTGCTGTAAGCTTACAGCATGCCTACGCAAGCTAAAAATTGTTAGCTTGTCGCAAGCATGCTGCAAGGTTGCTGCATGCTAATATTTCTGTAAAGGCTTGTTGAAGTTATCGTTTCATTTTCTTAATGTTCATTTGTAAGTTTTATCACAAACTGTAAGGTACCATCAGATCATTTTTTATTACAAAGAATTTGAACCATTATTTTGGTGTGTCAAGCATATCTGTCCTGAAAACCACTATAATTAAAACTTCAATAAAGATAGAGCAAGAACATCTTGAAAGATGTTGATAATGCCACTTAATTGAGTCTAGTTGGTATCACAATGTGAAATACAAAGGGGGGTTACCATGGTATCAATTTGTTTTGTAAATCTGGAGCCAGGGCTCGCAATAACGACAAATTTGTCGTGTATTACGCTATGGCTGAAATTTGTTACGAACACATGTTGTACCTGCATCGTAAATTTTAGATGTAGCATGTGAAATTTTACCACAGAGTTTTTCCTAACTCAAATGAAAATCATGAAAATTTACCTCTAAAGCGATTGAAAGTGTTATATCAAACAAAAATGATTTTGAATTACTTAGAAATGAAGGGAAAATGACAGAACTACGAGACTAACGGCCGAATGATTCAACATGTATATAGGCCTACAAGTACTGTACATAAACACATATGCACTATACATGATGTATGTACACTGTACAGTGTACATAAGAGTTTTGATGTTGTTTTAAATGCAGGCTGTCAATTGTCAACGATATTATTAAATAGGATTCTACTTTCCTCCTGTATTGTGTTGATCATGTACAATATCTGTGAAGTGTCACAATCTGCAAGTCAGGTTACTATACTGTAAAGAAGTAGGCGTGTTCGAGATCTTAATAGTATATAATCGTTGACAATTGGTCAGAGTTTACTAAAACCTCATGACAGTTTGGATACGATAAACAAAAGTATTTTTGTATTTAATTTTGGATTATCAAAACAAATTTTATTTCAACAATCAACATTATACAAGGATTGGGTAAGAACTTTTTTTAAATATTTGTTATGATAATAATAGTCTGATTTTTAATGTTTTGGGTATTTTAAGCGCAATTTTCATTCACTTTAACGAGGCAGGCCTACACAAGTGTGTGTGTGTGTGTGTATGTTAACAATACTTGCAAGCTTCATTAGCGTGCAGTGCCCTGTACATCATGCAGTGCCCTGTGCATATACAATGGCAAATTGACAAAATATGCCTAAAATCAAGGGCTTGTCGTAACCAAAAACGCCAGACAAAAAATTATAACGCAACTTTCTTCCTGGAGTCATGGAAAATTGGATGTTGCCGCTTTGGCAGGATATGGCAGGTTTCCTCAAATTAACTTCTTGATGAAATCTTTGCTACTACCCTTGACAACGATACCCCTCCCCCCCCCCACCACCACCCTCCCCCCACCACCACCCCTCCACCTCTAGTATCTCAGCCCTTCCCCATGTTGGAACAGAGAGTCATTTGCCTACCCGACAAAATCACTCCCCTCCCCCACCCCACTATATCCCAGAGCATATTTGTACCGGCGTCATATTTTGTCCGATCGATAGTCCTTCCCCCACCCCATGAAACAAATCTTCCCATCTCTCCATCAGTCCCAAATCAATTTCCTAGTGCTGACCCTGCTCTGAATACATTTGGCTGAACGCAGGGAATTTACTACTGTACTTCTGAGATCCCTGGTGTAAAAGGAAAATCCATAATTGAAGACTTACTCGAGGAAAGCCAAATGTCCTTTACCCCACATTTTACCAGTATGGGGTAAAGGAGCACTTACCAATGTGGGGTAAAGGAGCACTTACCAATGTGGGGTAAAGGAGCACTTACCAATGTGGGGTAAAGGAGCACTTACCAATGTGGGGTAAAGGAGCACTTACCAGTGTGGGTAAAGGAGCACTTACCAATGTGGGGTAAAGGAGCACTTACCAGTATGGGGTAAAGGAGCACTTACCAATGTGGGGTAAAGGAGCACTTACCAATGTGGGGTAAAGGAGCACTTACCAGTGTGGGGTAAAGGAGCACTTACCAATGTGGGGTAAAGGAGCACTTACCAATGTGGGGTAAAGGAGCACTTACCAATGTGGGGTAAAGGAGCACATACCAATGTGGGGTAAAGGAGCACTTACCAATGTGGGGTAAAGGAGCACTTACCAATGTGGGGTAAAGGAGCACTTACCAATGTGGGGTAAAGGAGCACTTACCAGTGTGGGTAAAGGAACAAGATGTTTAATTAGTTATTTTATGTTTCATTGTATTTTTGCACGTTTTTAATGGCCTAACCTTAACTTTTACATTTACTACCATAACGTTAGTACCGCAACGTACAAAGTAGCCTAGCCTAGTTGCACGAAAAAAAATTAGTTCTGTATTAGTTTTTGGTATCACGATATGTGTTGAGAGGCATATTTCATGTCGTGGGAAAAGATATATCACATTAATTGACATGAGATGACAGCACTAATTCTCAGAACTAATACATAAAGAATTCAGATCAAGTCACTAAAGCATAGTATTCAACATCTCTGTATCCCTTAGCGATACAACTTAAAGGTGTTAAATGGCATTAATTTCACATCGGCAAGCATCCATGAATGTAAATTAGGTCTTCCTTCCTTCAGTGGTGACTAAAGCAAGACTCGATGAATAAATTGCGCACATGGCTTTGAATTAATGTAAGGATCAAATTGTGCCAGAGTAAATGCATGGATGGATGACTAGAAACCTGATTGAGCAGAGAATGACAAATTTAAAGGGCATTCAGGAAATTTGGAAAAATTCAAAAGAAGCCTCTCTGTTAATGAAACTTCGAAATGAGATCAAGTTGTAAGACATAATCCAGCCTCAACTGCCATGCCACCCCCAAAACACACGCCACCCCCCAATACACACCACATAATCATATGTCACTTTCACAGTTACAGTACATTAGTCCATATTGCTAAAACCTCATCAACTTGTTCTTAAACAGAAGGTGGAACCATTTTACTAAGGTATTTATGATAATACTGACAGTGATCAATTTCAAAAGTCTATGAACAGTTATACTTACATTAAATCATACAAAATTTAAAAGAAAATTAATTTCTGCTAATAGCCTATTCTCAAATGAGACAAAATTTGCATATCAAAATCTTTTTTCATATATCATTCCTGTTTAAGAGAACATAAATTTTCAAAAATGTATTTATTACTCATGCTGGCTCATTGGACAGAGTAATGCTCATATTTGAAAAATAATGGGTTTGATTATTGTCGAGAGTGCTGCATTGTGTCCTTGAGCAAACACTTAACTTGTTTCAGTTCACTCAGCTGTAAAATGAGTACCAGCACTCTTGGGGAGTTAATCTGCGATGGGGGAGTCATGTATTCTCATCCGCTTGTGCCATTGAAATGGGAAAGAAGGGGGAAGGGGGGAGGGGTGTAAGCACTGGCTCTATGAGCCTAATGGCTCGGATGGATATAGATTAAGGATTTACAGTTGACTTAAATATTCACATAAAAAGTACATTTGAATATTCTCCCAATCAACCATGAACAAATCATAATTTTACTTCACAGGCGACCTATAAACTCCCATCAGATCTTTTTCCATTAATACATTATTTCAATGCTTCTACACACAAGCTTAATAATACCTAACACCAACACATTACAATGTACATAAAAGAATCAGGTGCCATTTCCGATATACTACATGAAAACATGATCCCATATCATGAATTCATAACAAATTCATATCTATTAATAACATGCTATTATAATTTCTTGAAGGGTAATTTAATCATAAAGTGAAGCAAGTCACAAAGAAAATGGAACTGTTGAATAAAAAAAAAAACAGCTTCTATTTTCAAAATGGATTTCTATTGTCAAAATGGACTGAAATAAAGCCTTCACATTACCATTACGCTCCTTTTTGGGTACTTAATACACTCTTTACAAGATTAGCAAATGTAAATTGTTAGCTATTCTGGTTTAGAATTTATTAAGTACCAACAGAGGAGTATATTGGTAATGTGAAGGCTTTAATCCAGTACATTTTTACAACAGAAATCTATTTTGGAAAATAGAAGCTGTTTAAATTCAATTTACTGGGAAATCTACGAAAGTAATCTGATAACATGACCAGGAATGGCATTCATGTTGCAGAATGTACAATTTATTTCGTCAGAGCAGTAGATATCAAAGACAATCTTCTATGATTTCCTTGATTGATGTTTCACCTTTCCTACATCTAGTCTCAAACTATGAATTTCTAAGAGTGAGTAAGTGCAGTGCTGTTGCATGTTCGACCAGGGAGTTGTTATTTAATATCACATGTTCTATTCACTTGAAAATGCGCAATAATATACATGAGCAAATGATGATGAGAGCATTTCAAAATCTTCCTCTGCTCTTTATTCAAGTCTTTAAGGCCCCAGATATGGTGGTAAATAGAATTCTAACATGGTGGTAAATAGAATTCAATTATGCGTTTTGATTGGTTGAAGTACAATGGTCCAACATGCGATCATTAAAGGATTAGTTCAGTGGTACCCTACTTCAATAACTTTTAGAAAATTGTTTCTAATCGCACAGAAACAACCAATTAACTTACAAAGAAAAAGATAAACATTGCAATGGAATTGCCCCTATGACATCATCAAACATGAATTCATCATACTGTACAAAAACTTTAAGATGCAATTGGCAAATCTTTAAAAATCCACATCTCCAAAACGAAATAAGATGTAAACCTGATTTCTCTTTGTACCAAATTGGTTTTAAAAGTATGATCTTTCAAATAAAATTTTACAAAAAACCATGAGAATATTTCAAAAAACCATGTGAATATTACAAAAAACCATGGGAATATTACAAAAAACCATGGAATATTACAAAAAACCATGGAAATATTTATTTAAAAACATGGAAATATTACAAAAAACCATGGGAATATGACAAAAAACCATGGAAATATTACAACAAAAAACATGGGAATATTACAAAAAAACAATGGGAACATTACAAAAAACCATGAAATATTACAAAAAACAATGGAGTATTACAAAAAAAACATGGAATATTATAAAAACCTTGGAAATATTACAAAAAACTATAAGATTACAAAAAACCATAGGAATATTCCTTTAAGGAATAATAATTCACTTCCTTCCAATTCAAACTGACCGAGCCATTTCCTTTCCAGCCATCAAAAAGAATTTAAAACTCCTCACAAACTATTTTTCCTTCTCCCATTTTCTCCATCCATGAGAGGTATAACATATGACATATAGTAATGTACGCAACATTAGCAGAATAATTTTAAGATTCTCTAAGATTGACGTAATTTTATGTCACATTACACATCAATTCATCGAAAGTAGTCTCTTTTAACTTCATATACGTAAGGTAATTTCACAAAGTAGGATGGGTGATACCAAAAAACTATAATCAATTTTATCTAACATGAAAAGGAATGACAGAAAATATATTTATTTCACAGGGGGTCCTTTCATTTGTTGAAGTTCAAATCTTATCTGATATAAAGGTAGATACAAAATCCAATGACCTAAGTGGAAGCCACAAGATACTACTGTAGATCAATAGTTATAGATAAAGATCATGGAAGGAGGCGGGCAAAGAATTTCTTCAGTAGATCGTATCAGGGATAGACCCTTATAGTAAAAGAAAAAAAACTAGCTTGCAGCAAGCTTGCGACAAGTTAACATTTTTAGCTTGCGCAAACTTGCTGCAACCTTGCACAAGCTTGCTGCAACTTTGCGGCAAGCTTATAGCAAGCTAGTATTTGGGATAAATGCAAGCTTGCTATCTTGCACAATCTAACATTAGCTTGCGCAAGCTAACAAAAAATATTTGTTAGCTTGTGCAAGCTTGCAAAAAGTTTTTGCAAGCTTGCAGAAAGGTTTTGCAAGCTTGCAGAAAGTTTTTGCCAGTTTGCGGAAAGGTTTTTGCTAGCTTGCGCAAGCTAACATGTTTGCATTTGTCCCAAATACTAGCTTGTTGCAAGCTTGCTGCAAGGTTGTTGCAAGCTTGCTGCAAGGTTGTTGCAAGCTTGCTGCAAGGTTGTTGCAAGCTTGCTGCAAGGTTGTTGCAAGCTTGCTGCAAGGTTGTTGCAAGCTTGCTGCAAGGTTGTTGCAAGCTTGCTGCAAGGTTGTTGCAAGCTTGCTGCAAGGTTGTTGCAAGCTTGCTGCAAGGTTGTTGCAAGCTTGCTGCAAGGTTGTTGCAAGCTCGCTGCAAGGTTGTTGCAAGCTCGCTGCAAGGCTGCTGCAAGGTTGCTGCAAGGTTGCTGCAAGGTTGCTGCAAGGTTGCTGCAAGCTTGCTGCAAGGTTGCTGTAAGCTTGCTGCAAGCTTGCTGCAAGCTAGTTTTTCTGTAAGGGCGAGTAATGCTATGGACCGTCCTGGAAAAAATCTACAGATGCAGCAGTTGAAAACAGGAATTCACAGGAAGAATTCCCACGTGGTTCCAATGCTTAATACTTTGATTGGAAACATTTTTATTTTTATTTTTATATATCTTTAAATGTTGTGTTCTTACATGGTTAGTTTATTTATCATAATGTAAGATGTAATTTGTGTATATTTTGTTGCTTGTTTAAGTGTTAAGGTTTTTGCCTAAGCTATAAGCCACGTCACAACAACCAATGAAAAATTGTATTTGGCTCTGCCTGACTTGAATAATGATGAAGTCAACAACTCAACATTCAATGGGATCCTGCATCATCCTTGCTTTTATCAACAGCATAATACCAAGTTTGAATTAAATCTGACATAAGTTTGTGGAAATGAGCATAAACAGAATTTCAGTTAGTCCTGCACATTAATTAGTATTTATGACATCAGCACCAAAAAAACTAGGGATCATCTGCAGACCACAACATATACCCATATGCTAAGTATGGCATAAATCCATAGCATGGTTCTTGAGATATCATGTTTGCAAGCTTGTTAACAGAACTTTACATTTAGCCCCGCATATTAATTAATATTTATGACATCAGCAGCAAAAACAATAGGGATCATTTACAGAACAAAACACATCCACATACAAAGTAGAACATATATCCACAACATGGTTCTTGAGATATCGTGCTTACAAGCTTCTTTCACAGACACACATACATACAGACACACATACATACATACACACAAACATGCACATGCCAGCATGGCTACGTAGGTTCCTTATGCTATCACACTGGAACCAAAACAAACAAAAAATTGTATAGATTACTTGGGAAGTGGTAAATAAAATATGTAATTGTGCCAAGAATAATTTCATTAAATTGCAAAAGAGGGAAGCATTATAAAAGATGTATTTACTGTTAATATTATTTCTGCCACAATTTTTTGTGGGAAGATTTTCAACACCTTTATTCAGAACTGTGCGAAATTTTAGAATTAGTTCCAACTTTGGCTATGGGCACAAAACCTCTGTAAATATGGTCGAATTCTCAGGGTGATGACAATCAGAGAGCACCCTATAAAGGCTGCATTCTCACTGATCCCCGGTTCATGACAATGTCATGCGTTCCCACTTGGTTGCGAACATGTGATCAGACATACTGCAGGCGATCTGATCGAGAGGTATGAGTGAACCACAATTTGAAAGGAGAGTTGTTAAAAAACTCACGAAATGTAATCAAGCAGTCTGTCTGTTCACGTGAAATAGATTTATAACATGATGAAATAAAGTTATAACATGAAACTGTGTAATTAAGGCGATCGCAGGTTCCACAAGATTTTTGAAAATCTCATCTGTGGATCTGATCCCCAGCTGTTGATCATGGGTCCTGCCCCCGGCTAGGATCAATTTCTAGTGACTGTCATCTCACAGCAAAAAATCGGGGGATCTAATCACCAGCAGCAGTGGGTCTGATCACCAGCTTTCCACTTAATCTATTAGCACTAGTTATAAAATTTACCAATGGAGTATTTTCGTTGTTAAAACCCATGCATTAAATCCTGTTAATGCACGACAATGATTATTTGGTTTATTCCATTTTCAAAACAGGTAATTTTTTTAATTAAGTGATAAAATTTATGTAAACTTTTCTCATTTTTTATTCTCTTTAGTTGTTTTTTATGCATTTAAAACAATCCAACATGAAAATGTTATAAAAAGATTAATCCAACATGAAAATGTTATAAAAAGATTAATGTTTTGGCATCGTGTTTATTTGCGTATTTAATGCACGGTTCAAAGGACTTTGCACTCGCAAATAAACCTCCTAAAGTCAGGCCATTCTACTCAGGCCAAAGTCCTTTGCCCCGTGCAATAAATATGCATATAGACACTCTGCCTCAACATTAATCTTTATGTAACAGGTTGACTTTCTATTGTAATGATCTGATTGCCATTTGAAGTCTTCATTCGATGAGAGTTGAGTGTCACCCACTCATTGGCCATACTTTATAAAGATCATGTGGGGAGAAGGAGAGATGCAGATGATCAATCTTCAGCTGCACTTGATATGAACATATTTTTTGTGCATATTTGTAGAAAAACAATCACACGTAAACCATTGTTAGTCTCAAATCTGCAACCTCAAGCATCTCAATCATAGCTCAACCGACTGAGACGCCAGCCTCTTACAAATGGCAACTACAGATAAATCCGAAATTGTTTGTCATCTGCAAAAGCTGAATAAATTATAAGGAGCCCTAAATCCTGACAATATCGCACAACAAAACGGCTGATAAAAATCTATAAAACGTGCAGGGTTAAATAACAGATCAACATGTTTACTGAATGAGGTAAAGTACTTGAGTTGTAAAAACATGTATACCCATTATCACACATAATTTATATTGTATCAATCTAGGGTGCCTCCTTACATGGCAAACATGCCATCGCAAATCATGCTTAATGCATTCCCTTAAATTAGGACTCATTGCAATGCAAACATCTAACTTCAATTACCTAAAATCATGTCAAAATATTTTGAGGCCTTCCGAACACTTTAAACATCTGTACAGGAAACATGATGAAGAAATATGGTTTATTTGGGTAAGAGAGAGGTTTTTTGACGGTGCTTAGTTATCTCAATGTGCTATTTGTTTCAAATCAGAGTGACATGTTGGAAAACACATGTAGATTCATATACGTGTAATGGTGCAATTAAAGAACATAATTTAAATTTACATTTTTGATTAATTTTCCTTACGATTTTAAAATGATTTTCCCATAGTGAGCTCCTCACGTCCATGAACCTTACTTTAAATCTCACTGCAGAACAATTTTACTCAACCTTTTGATTTTGACACCTAGCAGCTCCACATATGTGTTTAAATGAGACTATTAATAGAAAAGTTCCAGTTTACATTGTTGACAACCCTTGCATTAGCGCGTAAAGTGATTCTGATGTAAATAGATTTGATAACTTTAACATTCAATCCCGAGCAGAACCTTGTAAGAGATATTCCAGAGTAATGCCTTTGTGCTATACAGTAGATTGATAATGGCAGTTTGGTAATTACTTCTTGTGCACTCGCCAGTCTTGGTAATTACTTCTTGTGCACTCGCCAGTCTTGGTAATTAATTCTTGTGCACTCGCCGATTTATTGCACTTTTGAATCTGGGCTGGCTCCCTTGGAAAAGAGACACGCCTCTACGCTGTTTAATAAGTCATAAAAGAAATCCTTTCCACTTACGAAGACAGACTTTCTTCCGCCGTTTCATTTTTCAGCGAAATGATCCAATTTCAAGATTGAATAGAGGATTTGATTTGGATTGTTTCAAATCATGTTTCTCTTCTAATACAGTATCAGGCATATGTAATACAGTACCAGGCATAAGTAATACAGTACCAGGCATATGTAATACAGTACCAGGCAAATGTAATACAGTACCAGGCATATGTAATACAGTACCAGGCATGTGTAATACAGTACCAGACATGTGTAATACAGTACCAGGCACATGTAATACAGTACCAGGCATATGTAATACAGTACCAGGCATATGTAATACAGTACCAGGCATATGTAATACAGTACCAGGCATAAGTAATACAGTACCAGGCATAAGTAATACAGTACCAGGCATAAGTAATACAGTACCAGGCATATGTAATATAGTATCAGGCATATGTAATACAGTACCAGGCATATGTAATACAGTACCAGGCATATGTGATAAGCAAGTTGCCAAAAAACAAAATAAAATGGTTACAAATTGTTTAAATGTGTTTAGGAAATTTTTGCAGAACTGGTAGTTAATACACAAAAACATCCCCTGTGACAAACCAAATTTAAACACAGAAAATCCTAAAACGTGAATAGTTTTAGTCTTAAAGTTACCCGTTATGATTTAAAATTTGGCTCAAAATATAGATCCATATTTCCAATGAACTTTAAACAGATGCAGAAATAAAATTTCGCCAAAAAAATTTGCAGCAGGTAGGCTCTTATGAGCATTACAAAATGATGCATCGTAAGCGAGGGAATTCCCACACAGTTAAGTTAATGGCAAATTGTCGGGACAGAAGAAGTTCAACTTTGGAAAACCATTAATGAATTAATTCACTCGCCAAAGATACAAAAAATACTACTCGCAATTGCTGAGCTGGCGAGTGGGGGTGTCGAGGGTTGCATACACCATTGCAATCAGTGCAATATTTATTCATAGGACCTTGAATGTCACGTTCTACGGTCTCCAAAGACCCACATCCTCCTAATTCTTCATCCATAAAATCCCTCACACCAGAAACTAAAAAAACTTAGAATTATAGCTCTCCGCAAAACATGTACCTCCTCTTGTTGCAACCCCAAACAATTTATTTCTCACTGTTTATCTGTATTGCCATTTACATTCTAAGCACTTCAGGATCATCACTTGTGATCATTGTTTTCAGTGTAATTCAGGCTAAGCATTCATTGTTTGAGCTCTAGATTCACATTCCATTATTTTCATTCATGGCAGAAACACAATTGTTTTGATTTCATTGATACCAGAGAACACTTCACTTGATTTTCTTTGAGTGCAGAAAATTCATTGTATGGCTGTTCTTTCATGGCATGAGTTCATTGTTCAGCACATTCCATTGGGAAGTTTCAATCAAGTATTGATAAATTCTATTCCAATACATCCCAAATTTTAATAACTTCTTCCTAAAGCAAAAATAAAAACACACATCAAATTTGATCAAAATCCAGAGATCAGTTCTTCAGATACTGTATCTTGATGACAGACAAAATGCCCCACTCCCTTTTTCACCCTTCCCCTATTCCAATATGTCTCAATATGTCTCAAACCTCTTTTTCCTTAAGCAGTAGCAAAACCATACACCAAATCTAATCCAAATCCAATTGTCAGTTCTAGAGATATCTTGATGGCAAACAGACAAACGGACAAATAAGGCAAGAACATAACCTCCGTGCAGCTTGCTGTTTAAGTGAATCTGAATTAAAACACAAACATTGCAACTTTACATATAAAACGAACCAGGGAGTCTTTATCCTTCCACCCTGCTCATATATCTTCAATCTGCCCCCTTCCCTCCTGTACACCATACATTTTCCTCCATCTATAGTGCATTTTCTAACACCCTGCCACTTTACTCTCTTGAGGAACTCTTAAAACATTATTTTATTTATATTTATTATTATTTCATTTTTTTATTTTATTTTTAAATATAATTATTATTATTATTTGTATTGTTATCATTTTTTTAATTATTAATAAAAAAAATGTATTATTATTATTTATTATTTCTTTTTATTATTTTTTTTTTTTTTTTTTTTTTTTTTTTTTTTTTTGGGAAGGAATAAAATGAAAATTACCCTGTAAATGGAACATCTCAGAAGGCTCTATAGAAACAAATTAACCAGTGCAAAATTTCTGCTTGCAAAATTTGTATTTTTTGAGTTGGTGGGGTGCTTTGCCTCTACACCCTGACAGGTGACCTATTAGTGCTTGAATATACCATTTACTCTACCTTTTAATGATGAAGGGTTAAGCCCTATTCCAAGTTTACATCAATAGTATAAGAATAGAATACAAAGCTAGCCAATAATATTCCAAGAAAATCTTTAGGTTAGATGTTCTGTAGCTGAACAGCTTAATCAACTTCTCTTAATAACTAGAAATTAATTATCTGATGCCCTACAATGACTCCATAGGTCATATCTGATGCCCTACAATGACTCCATAGGTGAATGTTACGAATACTACATCACACATGTTAATGCAAACATTCAGGGTTGTTTGGCATCAAAGTATGCTTTAAAGCATTATTAGTCCAGAGCATAAGTTCCATCTTAAAAGAAAATTAGTTTTGTGGTCAAAGAAGTTCATCTTATACAGTATGAAAATTAGTTCAGTGGTCAAGGAAGTTCATCTTATATGAACATTTGTTCAGTGGTCAAGCAAGTTTATCTTATATGAAAGAGAGTTTTAAAAGGATTCCACAAAATGTTGAAGACACTACTGCAATCATAGGCAGGATCTGAGGGGGAAATGGAGGCAAAGAAAAAGGGGACACTTCCCCACCCCCCCCCCCTCCCACTTTTATTCTCCAAATTAGTAACTTTTGTATGGTAATTTGTTTTGCATCTTAGTGTGATTTTGTAATTTTACTCCCACTTTTAACTTTGCCCCATCCCCCTCCCCCACTTTCGGTAGGCAAATCCCACCCATGGCTGCAATATCATATTTTGTTATTGTTCAGGTAAAGAGCTTGTGTAGAAATGTGTACAAATGACTGGCATGAAAAGTCCAAGTACTAAAGGTACCCTTCATTATCACTTTCTTAATAATTGCTCCCTTTGAAAGAAAATTAATTAACAATAATTATTAATCAAATTTTTTTCTTCAAGCTTTCTTTAGGTGGGTAAATTATAATTACCCTGCAAAGTTCTAACCCTATGCAAGGTTGCAGCAAGCTTGCGCAAGGCTGCAGCAAGCTTGCACAAGGTTGCAGCAAGCTTGCGCAAGGTTGCAGCAAGTTTGCGCAAGATTGCGCAAGGTTGCAGCAAGCTTGCGCAAGGTGGCAGCAAGCTTGCACAAGGTTGCAGCAAGCTTGCAGCATGTTTGCACAAGGTTGCAGCATATTTGCGCAAGCTAAAAATTGTTACCTTGTCACAAGCTTGCTATTTAAGCTAGCTTTTTTCTGTAAGGGAAAACATAACCTCTGTCCAAGTTTCCTGACATATCCAATGGTTTTTAAGCTACCAAACTGCACAACAAAATACAATAAAATACACCAAGACTTTTGAGGAATGTAATATCACTACTAGTCTGATTCTAATAAAATGATACAAAACTTTACACTTAAATATCTCCTTTAATCCGAATAGATTTTTGAATGCTTTCTTTACCATTTTGTTTCTTTTGAAGTCTTCTGTCATATAACATGAACTCGACCTTTTCAACTAATTTTCTTTGAAACTATATTTCAATCCACACACTGCCTTGAAAGAGGCCAGATCTATTCACAAAACACAAACAAAAAAGGTTAGAATAAATACACCTGCAACAGAATTATTGATTCGCACACATTTAGACACCAGAGTTTGCATCTACTGATTTCAGATGGGATTTTATCTTTTCAAGGTTTGTCACGC
Source organism: Chiridota heheva (assembly GCA_020152595.1). Taxonomy (NCBI): domain Eukaryota; kingdom Metazoa; phylum Echinodermata; class Holothuroidea; order Apodida; family Chiridotidae; genus Chiridota; species Chiridota heheva. Next base: position 225,584 of record JAIGNY010000993.1, on the reverse strand, counting down.
TGCCCTTACTGATATAATAGTGTGCTGCAAGCTTGCAGCATGCTTCCAGCACGCTTGCAGCATGCTTCCCGCATGCTTGCGGCAAGCTAACATTTTTAGCAAGCGTACTGCAAGCTTACACAAGCGTGCTGCAAGCTAGTATTTAGAACAAATACAAGCTTGCTAGCTTGCGCAAGCTAACATTAGCTTACGCAAGCTAGCAAAAATTGTGTACAAACTTGCGCAAACTAACAAATATCTCATGCTAGCTTGCACAAGCTAGTAAGCTTGTATTTTCCCCAAATACTAGCTTGCAGCTTGCAGCATGCTTGCACAAGCTCGCAGCACACAGGCACAAGCTAAAAATTGTTAGCTTGTCACAAGCATGCTGCAAGCTAAATTGTTTGTAAGGATGTACTTTCAGAGTACGATGACCCAATAAAGAGTGCAAAGATATCGCATGTCCCCAAAGGTTCAAGCTGACATTTAAATACATACTGAGCAACAATAAACCCGTAGAATAACTATGTACAAACCAAATTGGGGTCTGAATGCAGTAAAGATTCTAAATAAAGAAACAAACTTTTTCTTCCCAAATTGATTAAAAGTACTTATTAAAAGTGACCTTCTTCCAAGCAGGAAAGAGCCACTTATGAGGCACTAGTTCCAAGAAATCTGTCTACTCATCAAGACAAAGAAAACAGCATCAATAAGAAACATTTTAAGAACTAGAAACACCCAGAGACAAATTTTTATATCAATTGACTAAATTATTGAAAGAGGGAATCTTTATAAAACTGCTTGAAACACCACCAGTAATTGTGCTACAAACTACCCTTACAGGAATTTTAGCTTGCAACATGCTTGCGACAAGCTAACATTTTTAGTTTGTGCAAGTGTGCTGCAAGCTTGCACAATCATACTGCAAGCTTGTAGCAAGCATGCTGCAAGCTAGTATTTAGAACAAATACTAGCTTGCTAGCTTGCGCAAGCTAACATTAGCTTGCGAAAGCTAACATAAAATATTTGTTAGCTAGCGCAAGTTTACAGAAAGTTTCGCTAGCTTGTGCAAGCTTGCAGATAGTTTTGCTACCTTGCGCAAGCTAATGTTTTCCAAATACTAGCTTGCAGCATGCTTGCGCAAGCTAAAAATTGTTAGTTTGTCACAAGCGTGCTGCAAGCTAATATTTCTGTAAGGGTAGTGACGTCACTTCCGATTAGTGCTGTCATGATATGTTGATTATCGCGATCTCGCAATAATTTTTTTCCCATGACATGAAATATGCCTCTTAACACATATCGCGATACCAAAACTAATACAGAACTAAGAAATTTTCATGCAACTAGGCTAGGCTACTTCTTACGTTACGGTACTAATGTTACAGTACTAACGTTACGGTAGTAAATCTAACAGTTAAGTTTAAGCCATGATCGTTTCTGAATCAACTTTGAAAACGTGCAAAAATATCGTGAATTAAAAAAAAAAAACTAAGTTCGCAAAAAGAACAAAAAATTGGCCCAGAACATGCCTCTCACTTCGATGATTCATGGTCACGTTGGCTGAATTACCAAACATGTGCATGTGACGAGTGATGAAATCTAGAACGTAATAGTCACGCGATCATATCGTCTGCTAGATGCAAATAATTTTTTCTTGCGTTTATCATGTATGTGTACATAAAAGAAGTAGGCCTTGTGTCATGAGTCAGTTTTCCTGAAAAACATATCGCGATATTTTTCTCCACAATAATCAATACGTAATAGCGCCATATCGTGACATCACTACTTCTGATTCATTTACTGTATTGATTGGCTTGTCGGTGTACATGCAAATATTTAGACCATTCAAAAACTTTCAATTGTATTATTTCACTATAACTGACCTTTAAATGACAGTATTAATCCCTTAAGAACAGACTGATCAAAAGTATTTCTTAAAGGAAAGGTATCGTCCCATAAATAATTTCAGAAGTGAGCGCCGTCGTGCTTTTAACATGTTCAATTTTCTTTAATGATTGTGAGAAATCTGTGATGTTATCCATAACACATTATGCCCTATGTTCAGCACAGTGGATGTGTGATCGATAACATCGCAGCTTTCTCGTGTTTGATAGGGGAAATTGAAAAGCGAAAGTGACATTACCAGTGAAGGCGTTCACTTCAGAAAGTTTTTTTGTTTTTGTTATAGGAGAATACCTTTCCTTTAATGCTTACAGAGGGGACTCGCAAATAAAGGATCAGTTTTAGGATCGATTCTATTTGTACTTTATATTACTGATCTTCCTCTTTCACTTCAAAATAATAGCACATCATATTTGTTTGCTGATGACACCAAAGTATATCATGAAATTGCATCAACAGCAGATTGTGGAAACTTTCAGAAAGATATTTTTCATATGTATGAATGCTCTGAAAAATGGATGCTAGGTCGCCATCCTGATAAATGCAAAACTATTGGTCGATCATCTGTTAATGGAATGATTATAAAATGTTTGAAAATGGCAATTCAATGGAACAGTCAAATAGTGAAAAAGATAATGGAGTAACAATCGACGACAAGCTCTCATTTGAAAAGCACATCACTGATAAAGTAAACAAAGCAAACTCAGTCATGGGTGTCATAAGAAGATCTTTTATGTACTTGGATTGCAAAACATTCAAAATTTTGTATACAAGTCTTGTAGGTCCTCATTTAGAATATACCAAACAGGTACAGTATGGAATCCATTTTTAAAAAAACACATTGATATGACTGAAATCGCACAACGTAGAGCAACAAAACAAATTCCTGGATTAAGAGACCTATCTCATAATGAGAGACTAAGAAAATTGGATTTACCTACGCTCCAATTACCGACGAGTCCGTGGGGATATGATTGAAACTAAGTATAAGATACTATCTGGCAGGTATAATGAGGAGGTATTTAATATTTTACCTCTAATACAAGGCTATCTCACACTGGGCACAGTCATAAAATCTTCAAGAGAAGACCAAGGTTGAATATCAAAAAGAATCAATTTTCTTTTCGGGTGGTGGACTTATACAATTTACCTACCATGTTATGTTATTGAATCACCAAGTATTCAGGTCTTCGAGAAAAGGCTGGATAAATTTTGGATCAATCAGCCAATGAAGTACAGTTACATGTGTACTGAAAGCATCAATTCATCCAGACAACATCACGTTGCAGAATTAGATGATTCAGAAGAAGAGCTGATACAAGAGGAACTGAGAAACAACTCTACCAGAAAAAGATCTGTAAGAAACCACTTGTGCCACTTGCAATGTCCAAAATAATACCCACTGGAATATGTTTACAGGGTGTACCAGATAGAAAACTAGGTTTCTAGTCAAGTTTGTACTATCCCTTACAGAAATATTAGCTTGCAGCAAGCTTGCAGCACGCTTGCAACAAACTAACATTTTTTAACATTTTTTTTGCGCAGGCTGCAAGCTAGTATTTAGAACAAATTAGCTTGGCAAGCTAGCAAAAACTATCTGCAAGCTTGCGCAAGCTACTGTAGCAAAACTTTCTGCAAACTTGCGCAAGCTAACAAATATTTCATGCTAGCTTGCACACGCTAGCAAGCTAGCATTTGTTCCAAATACTAGCTTGCAGCATGCCTGCTGCAAGCTTGCAGCATGTTTGCGCAAGCTTGCAGCACACTTGCGCAAGCTAAAAATTGTTAGCTTGTCGCAAGCGTACTGCAAGCTAAAATTTATGTAAAGGTACACCTACTGTACAGTACAAACTGTACGTACATCAACATGGCATGATGGACAGCAATACTTTCTTGGACAACCTTGAATGAACACATGGAGGGTAAGTTTGTTTGTTTGTTTGTTTGATGGGGTCTTAACGGCACCACGACAACGAAGGTCAAATTGTGCCTGAGAGGTCAGATTATTTTAGAGGTAGTAAGGAAAGAGACCAGGGGGAGAATGAGAGAAATTCAAGAACAAAAGCCAGAAAGCTGTGATCGAGAGAGGAGGTGCATGGGTAAAACAAAAACAAAGTAGAGAGGGGGTGGAAGAGGAGAATTAAATATGGTTGTAGAGGGATGCATGCTGAAGGAAGGAGATTATTTTATCTGGAGGATTTTTGAAAGAACTCAGCAATTGAGTTGTGGGGAGCGAGGAAGCTCTGGGAAGGTTGTACAGGGGCAAGCAAGGAGAACGTGTTGGATTGTGAGAATGCAGTGGCAATTGTTACAGAGGGGTTGGGGGGAACCAATAAGGAGGTGGGAGTGAGTGAGGTGGGTGTGACCAATTCTAAGACGGGTAATATGAGCGTTGTCGATCGAGAAAGGTTGTTGATGGTGGATTTGTTCGGGATTGTGGGCTGGATAACATGGAGTTTGTTATCAATTTGGAAGTTCCATAAGGTTTGCCAGCGGTCACGAACAAGAGAAGCGATAAGCGGTTTGATGTCAGAGAGGGTTTTGGGAAAAGGGAAGGGAGGAGGTTAAGGGCAAGCTTAGCGGCTGTATCAGCCCTGTCATTGCCAGGGATGCCAACATGGCTGGGTATCCAGAAGAAAAGAACACTTTTCCCGCAGAGGTGGGAGAAAGAGTTTCGGAGGAGGTGGCAGGTGAGGTTATCCCATTTAAGATTGAGTAATGAAGTAAGAACAGCCTTTGAGTCAGAGAAAATGGCAAAGTGACTAAGAGGAGAGTACTCAATAAAGTTGAGGGCGAGGAGAATGGCCTTAGCCTCGGCAGAAAAGATGGATGAGTGGTCAGGAAGTCTGCTACTGAGGGTGATGTCTTGGATGATGGCAGCAGCAGCTGTCTTGTTGCCTTCCTTGGAGCCATCAGTATAGATGGAGGTGTAATTTGAGAGTTGGTCTTTGATTTGGTTGTGGAGATTGATGAAGAGGTAAGGGTGAGTTTGAGTTTTGTTATAAGTGGAGAGGTCTAGGTGGACAGAAGGAAGGGGGGTGGCCCAAGGCGGAAAAGTGGGCCAGGAGTAGGTGCCGAGAGTGGCGGGGTTGATGCCAAGTTGAAAGAGGTCTGATGTAATGCGTAAGCTGAAGGGAGGCGATAGGGTTTTAGTCCTATCAAAGAGGGAGGAGAAATTGGGGTACCTAATGAGGTTGTAAACAGGGTTCTGGGTGTTGGTGAATGACTCTAAAAGCATAGGAGAGGCTAAGCTTTTTACATCTAAGTAGAAAGGGGGGTTCGTTGGCTTCAACATGAAGGCTAGTGATTGGGGAGGTCCTGTAGGCTCCTAGACAAAGCCTGAGGGCTTCATTTTGGATGGTGTTAATGTGGTTGAGGTATGAGTTGTGAGCGACACAGTAAACAATATTGCCATAGTCAAGCTTGGCACGAATGGTGAGCCTGAAAATTTTTAGGAGAGCATAGCGGTTCGCTCCCCAAGTAGTGTTGGAGAGCAGTCGGAGGAGGTTGAGGGAGCTATTGCATTTTAGTTTCAGGTTGGTGATGAGTGGCTTGTAGGTGAGCTTGGGGTCTAGAGTTAGACCAAGGTACTTTGTGTTTTCAACTTTAGGGATGCGATTCCCATTGAGCACAAAGTTCGGGTTGGGGTGGAGGTTGTTGAAATGACAGAAGTGCATGCAGACTGTCTTGTCTTTGGAGAATTTAAAACCGTTATTGTTGCTCCAATCTTGCAGCTGATTGAGGCAGGTTTGGAGCCTATTTTCAACAATAGGAAAGCTAGGGGAGGAGTAGAAGATGGTGAAGTCATCCACGTAGAGGGTACGTTTGATGCTGGGGCCAAGGTCATTCCCGATGTCATTAATGCTCAGGTTGAAGAGAGTGGGGAAGAGGATGCTGCCTTGGGGGACGCCCTCTTCTTGGGGGTACGGCTTGGAGAGGGTGTGGCCAATACGAACTTGAAACTGCCTGGGTGAGAGGAAGTTTTGAAAAAAGATGGGGAGGTGGCCTCTGAGGCCAATGGTGTGAAGTGTTCGGGTAATGCCATATTTCCAAGTAGTGTCGAAAGCTTTCTCGAGGTCAAAAAATATGGCAATGAGGTGTTCCTTTTTTGCAAAGGATTCCCGGATAGCGGTGTCGAGCGTAATTAACTGGTCTAGGTATTGCGACGTTTTGGAAGCCGCTTTGGTGAGGAGAGAGGATTCTGTTGGTCTCGAGGAACCAGTTTAGTCTCTGATTAATGATCTTTTCCATAATTTTACAGAGACAGCAAGTAAGGGCGATGGGTCGGTAGCTGGTGGGGTCGGTGCTATCCTCCCGGTTTAAGGGCACGGGGATGACAATAGCTGTCCTCCAGATAGGGGGAAAGGAGTGTGAGGACCAAATGTGGTTGAAGATGGTGAGTAGGGTAGTGGTGGCCTTGATGGGGAGGTGTTTCAGAAACTGATAGGGGATGTTATCTGGGCCCTTGGAGGTGCAGCCAGCGTCGTTGATGGCTTGGTTTAATTCAGAAAGGGTGAGAGGGGTGTTGTAGCTTTCGGAGTTGTCAGAGGAAAAGTGATTCTCCGGGCTTCATGTAAGCTTTTTTGATTTTGAAAGTATTGGGGTAGTTGGTCGAGGACGAGATGTTGCTGAAAGAGGCGGCGAGGTGGTCAACGATGTCCTTTTTTTATGGTGAGAAGGTCTCCATTCCAAGAGAGATGGGAGATGGAAGATTTGCCTACTCTGCCGTGGAAGCTGTTAACCATTCTCCAAATCTTCTTAGTGGGGTGTTGGTGGTGAGAGAAGAGATAAAGTTGTTCCAAGTGTTGGTTTTACTGTCCTTGATAGTGCGTCTGGCCTTGCACGGCTGATCTGAAAGAGGTTAAGGTTATGGGTGGTCGGGTTAGTTTTAAAGTTCCTGAGGGCTCTTTTCCTGTTCTTGATGGCGGTTTTGCAGTCATCCGAGAACCAGGGGTTGGGGGATGATTTGGGGTTTGGAGGTTATGGGAATTGAGCAGGTGGCGATGTCGATAAGGATATTACTGAAGTTAGACATGGGATCCTCATCCTCGAGAAGATGGGGAGAGAGTGTGAGTCACAGAGGGTTTCAAAAGGACCAGTCAGCCTTGTCGAGGTTCCAATTGGGGGTGTGCTCAGTGGGGATTTGAAGATTGGAGTGTATAAGAAGAGGGTAATGATCACTACCACAGAGGTCAGCAGTGACTCTCCAACTAAAATCAGGGAGGAGGTTAGGGGAACAGATAGACAGGTCAATACAGGTGAGAGAGCCTGTGGCAGGATGAAGATAGGTCGGGGAGTTAGTGTTCAGTAAGGACAGGCTGTGCTGACGGAGAGCGTTTTCGATGAACTTGCCTCTAGGAATGGTGGTATTAGAGCCCCACAGAGGGTTGTGAGCATTGAAGTCACCAAGAAGGATGAAGGGGGTGGGAAGCTGAGAGATGAGGTTGTTAAGGCTGGTTGGTTGAATGTTGGTGTTGGGAGGGAGATAGATATTGCAGAGAGTGAAAGTTTTGTGGAGGGAGATAGAAATACAGATGGCCTGAAGGTCGGTGTGCACACGAACAGGGCTGTGTGGGATATCGTGTCTAACGAGAATGGAGACGCCACCACAGGCCCTGTCAGCATCCACTTGATGTTTGTGATAGCAAGCAAAGTTGTTGAGGAGTAATGGTCGGTGGTTTTCAAGAAAGTTTCTTGTAGGCAGAAGACGACCGGGTTGAAGGTGGAGGCCAGAAGGTCAATTTCTTCAGAATTGGCCTTTAGGCTCCTAATGTTCCATTGTATGATGTTGTGGGTGTTATTGTAATTGTTTGTGGTGTATGCCATAAAGGAGGCGGGGGTTATCTGGAGGAAGATCTGTTGGGTCTGAGTTGGCTTGTTTTTTCTTTGGATCTGTTTCTTTGGGAGCAATTGTTTTTGAAAATTGGGCGAGAAGTATGATCGTGTGCTCGTGTCAACAATCCATACTCTCTTCAGTGTGGGTTTGGGTGGTGGGTTGTTTGTTGATTGGTTGTTTGTTGATTGGTTGTTTGTTGATTGGTTGTTTTTTGGTTGGTTGTTTGTTGGTTGATTTGTTGGTTTGTTGATTGTTTGCTTGGCTGGTTTTAGCTTGATGTATGAAGGTATTAGTGGTGTTGGTGTAGGGGGCGGTAGGGGCTTTAGAGTAGGAAGGAGGTTGGGGAGAGAAGTGGTGGTGGAGGTGGTGTGGGTATTGGGTGTGATTGGGTTGTTGGAAATGGTGATGGGCTTAGGACTAGGTAAGAAGAGCCAGGTGAGGTCGGTTTGGGCATGGGAGTTAGTTTTTGTTGTGTTAGTTGTGTTTGGGGGCGAATTAGAGTTAGAGGAGACTACGTTTGAGTAGGAAGGCTTGGAGTTAAGAGAAGCGAGGAATTGTTTCCTGGCCTCTGGGTAGGTTATGTTGGGGTTAAGGGTTTTAAGTTTTGTTATTTGTTTTTCCTGAAGCCAGGTGGGACAGTCTTTCGAGGAGGGATGGTTTGCTGGGTGTTTACCGTCACAATTTGTGCAGAGTGGGGGGTTGGTGCAGGAGGTGTTGTCATGGTCCTGGGCTCCGCAGTTACCACAGCGCGCTTGGCTGTGGCAGGAGTTTTTCCCGTGGTCATACCTCTGACAATTATAGCAACGTAAAGGGTTAGGAATATAAGGGGCGACCTGGATTCTCAGGTAGCCGGCAATGATGTGGGAGGGGAGAGTTGGTGTTGCGAAGGTAAGAAATATGGTGTTGGTGGGAGTTTCGGCTCCGTCTCTCTTTAGAACGAGACAACGGGCTTCAGTTACATGTTGGTTAGCTAGTTCCTCTTGGAGGTCGTCATCGGTCATGTACGCAAGATCGCGGGTGCGTATGACGCCTTTGCTGGAGTTTAGGGAACGATGGGGGGGTGACTGTGATGTTGATACCAGAGTTGGATAGGGTTTTGGTGGAAAGGAGGGTGGTGGCTTGTGTGTCCCTGGTGCAGTGCACCAGGAGATCACCGGATCTAAGGGTAGAGACTTTGGGGAGGGTACCAACAAGGCCAAAGAGGGCTTTATGGATGAGGAAAGGAGAAACTTTTTTAAAGCTTTCCTGCTTGTTGGTGGCATAAATAATAAGGATTTTTGGGATTGGGGTTGTAGAATGGTCAATGATGGTAGCAGGTGGGTCACGGGGAGGGGGTCAAGGTCACTGCATAGGCGCTTCGTCATTATGAAAGAAAAAACCAAGGGCCGAGAGACCCGAGGCAGCTAGAAAAAAAATCGCGGAACCACTATATGGGGACCGCTGTATTAGTAACGAAGGGCGTGAAAAGTCGGGTCAGAACGAGGGAAAATGTAATAGAAAAAAGAAAAGAAACGATCTCACCGAGAATAAAAGCCCATCCACCGAGAAAAAAATCAAAAAATGAAGTTATAAAACAAAATGGTGCAAATTGGAGAGAAAATGGAGAGAAAATGGAGCGAAAATAGTTTAAGAGAATAGAAGCAGTTGTCACGTCGCTCTCGTACACACGGTCCAAGGAGAGTAAGGAGAGACACCAAGGGACCATAATATTACTGGAAAGATCCCCAATCCACTAACCAATTTTAGGTAATCTTGGTAAATTTCTTGAAGGACATTTTGGTGACAGTTTTCTCTCAAAACAAGCCTGAAACAGTTAAGATGGCACTTTATTTTTTTTAGTGCACCCCAGTCTCCCCTCCCTCCACTTCTTGTCAGGTCAGATTACAGAGTATACTGACAAGTTATTTACAATGTGAACCTTCAAAGGACACAGTATACATCAAGTTCACAGGCTCAAATGCCTCACTGCTTTAAAAAAGGAAACAGGTGTAAAACCCCTTTGACCATGCAGTGACATTCAACAATATGCCTTTTTTTAAGAGGTACAGAGACAGGTTTATATATGTCTGCACTCATCAAATCCAAAAGGTGTTAAGCTTTCATTTGCTGAAAAATATTCTGTATTCACAAGCAGCTGCAGTATGATTTGATAACACCTAGTGCTTTTAATGCCTAAACTGCTTACATAATATCACTGGTCAAGCAAAACTATATTGTGTGAAATTTACATTTGTATAACCAGCTGGTTTACTCATAGAGCTTCATTATTTACTTACGTGCTTTTTGAAATGGTACTCACCCTCTCCCACTCCCCACCACACCCCTTCCTAGACAGGCCAGAATATAATGGTTGTTGTTAGATGGACAAGCTGCAAACTACAGAATAAAATGTAACTTGCAACAAACCTCCCACTATTTTATTTCCCTAACAGAAGCAAATTTTTGCTGCACCTTCATTGGATACAAGACACCTCATGCTCAAATGCCTCACTGCTTTAGAATAAAACAAGTAGTATCAGGAGAAAAATGGACCAGTGACATTTAATGATATGCCATTTTAACAGGTGCAAAGGTCTGCCCTGATCAAATCCAAAAGGTGTTACGCTTTCATTTGCTGAACTTTTCCGGAAAGAGTTCAGCACTCAGCTGTGGTATCTGATAACAAGTAGTACTAGCACCTAGTGTTCTTTTTATGCCTAAACTGGTTGTAACAACAACAAAAAATAACTGGTCATTGGTCAAGCAAAATTATAGTGGTTTAACCAGTCAATTAACCCAGATAAGTAAATTGGAAGTTAAATGCAGTTTTTAAAGCTTGCATTTGCTTAATCAATTATCCCCCCCCCCCCCCACTCCTTTCTCGTCAGGTGTCCTAATAAAACATGAGGCAACTACAGGCTGAAATCAAAGTCGCCCACTATGTTATTTCCCTAACAGAAGCAAATTTGTATCAGGAACATTCAAAATATCCACCACTGCAAAGTAATTAACAAACTGCACCTTCAACAGACAGACACTTGACACATCACACTGACGGACTCAAATGTCTCACTGCTATCAGGTGTAAAATCTCTTTGACCAGTTACATATAACAATATGCCATTTGTAACAGGTACTGAGACAGGTGCATATACATTTATATGTCTGCACTCATCAAATCCAGAAGATGTTAGGAATATTCCCATGGTTTTTTGTCACATTTGATTTGTAAGAGCATACGTATAGAGCCAAATCAGGTTGATATTTTATTCCGTTCAGAAGATATGGATTTTTAAAGGTTTCCCAAGTGCATTTTAAAGTTTTGTACAGTATGATGAATTCGTGTTTGATGTCATAGAGGCAATTCCATTGCAATTATTTACGTATTTCTTTGAACGTTAATTGCTTGTTTCTGCATAATTAGAAACAATTTCCAGAAGTTATTGAAGTAGGGTATATTTAGCAATGTATATAAAAACCTAACTTTCATGAATTTATTTGTCTAGCAGATTTTACTAATAATAAAAGATGATAGATTTAATGAAATACATCAACTTTGTGGGAGAATGTGTTGCTGTGATGTCATACTGAGCCTTTTCCTACTCGATTATTGGCATTTTTTGTGAACCTTAAAATTTAAATATCTCCTGGTAGAAATAACGTATCAACATGATTTTTGTACTAATTGTTTCTAAAAAAAATTCTCTTTCTTCTGAAAGTTTACAAAAAATGAGAATATTCTTTTTAAGCTTTCATTTGCAGAAAAAAGTCCTGAATTTACAAGAAGCTTGTAATACGATTTTTTATAATATTTGAAGAAAAAAAATATATAATTTTGATAGTATAAGCACTTGGTGATTTTTATGCCTTAATTGGATACAAAAACCCACTGGTCATCGCACACTGAACTTAAACTGTAACTTTAATTTTACATTTGTAAACCAGTTAATTTTCTCATAGAAATCCATTGACGACGATGACGATGACGATAATTAATAATAATAATAATAATTATAATAATAATAATAATAATAATAATAACAACAATAATAATAATAATAATAATAATAGCAATAATAATAGTAACATTAATATTAATAATAATAAAAATTAAAAATTAAAAATAATAATAAAATAAAAATGCTGTTCTTTAAGGTCTAAAATTTAATCTAATTTGGGAGTAATACCACATCAAAGTTAACCACAGGAAATGCCTAAAAGCCTCTGTACCGCACGCCCCTTGAGTTTTCGGTATAAAAGTCTGTGACTTAATTGGCCATTTCGTTCCCTCAATATTTTTTCAGTCCACCGCTGCTGAACATAAGATATGACCCAACACATACAATCTCTCAGATTTGCACAAATGTGCAAGCATGCAAAGATTGCTTGTGGTAATTTCTTGACCTGTTGGGATAATTTGGAGGAGATAAAGGCCGTTACACACTGAACGCAATGCGGTAAGCGATTTTTTAGATAATCATACAGGAAACAAATACCATAAGATGCTTTAACTTTTTGCTTACACACAATGAAGTTCACAATTGAGGCTTTCTGATGAAACTGGAAAATATGTAAGAATGCTTTTTGTTCAAACTGTGGAGAAATTCGCTTTAGTGGGGCGCAATTTTCTGTCGCGACGCAAATTTTGCTTTAATGGGTGTAGAAAATGCCTTCTATCAATTTTCAGTTATCATTTCAATAGCCATACGATGACGATCATTCTCTGAAAACAAGAGGTCAAAATGTTTCTTTTCCTTTATTTCATTTAATTTTGTTAAAAAAATCCTCGCCGCATCGAGTTCGGCATGTAACGCCCTTAACACTGGTAAAATTGGAGTAAATTTTGTAATAATTTTCCCGCTTTGAGAATGACTTTGCGTTTGTACAAGTCTGCCCAGTTTTTTCTTTATCTGGCCAGATCCGAGAATTATATCCGATCTAGATTTGATCTGGGTTTTTATAACTGGCCCAGATCTGGGGTTCATGTTCCAGATCCGGGATTTATATCAGGTCCACATCTGGGATTTATAACTAGCCCAGATCTGGGATTTATAACTGGCCCAGATCTGGGATTTACAACTGGCCCATATCTGGGATTTTTATCTGGCCCATATCTGGGAATTCTTTTTTGTCAGGGCGCAATCTCTATTACCTTTAAAGAGGCTCAATGTCTAAAAGTGAGGGAGTCTTTTCTTGCTAATTCATGGAAATTTTCAAATAGCAGATGTTGCATTTTAAATAGAAAAATTGTGTCTTTAAAAAAATGAATTAAGAATTTATTATAAATGATTACGTCCAAATTTATAATTAATGTCAAAACTGTTTGTATCTCTGTCAAAACTAAACAACAATGGGTTCCAAATCTAAAAAGATTCTTCAGCCCCATTACTCTACCATACTCACCAAAACCTTTTTTTCATATCGAGTTTGTAAGCTTTGGAAACCTCTACCAAATGTTGTTGGTTGACAGCTTAAACATAAAAATTAAAAAAACTGGAGAAGCACTGGTGTTAAGCGAGCATTAACGTTACGCCACAAGTCAGCTTTTAAGCATGATATCCAGATCCGGTCCTTCAGGTGCCTAATACCGTTCATCCAGTATTCATCATAGGTATCATTGATATCAAAGATTATTAGTATCACCAAGTTCAAGAAAAGAAAATTTGAATGTATTTTAGGGTCCCAAGATTAGTACACCCTCACGTTGTCACTGAGTGCTCCTTTAATGTCCACTTACCACTTTGGAATTTCGCTATCGTGTAGTCGAGCGCAAAAGACAACAATGCCATCAATATTCCAAGTACTGCGAGAAAAATCCAGTCTTCACCGATCTTGCCAAAGATGAACTTTTGTATCCATATAAGATTTGCTGCAAGTAAAAAAGAGATTGGACAGATGAGATTTACTTAATTCACTTCAGTGAGGAAAGTATTAACAATTCAGGTAGCATCGGGAAAGAGCTTCATGCCCTGTCACCCCCATCCTCCCTTTTTTCCACTCTATCTTGCCAAAGATCAACTTTTGTATCCAAGTGAAAAAAAGTGAAAAAATCCTTGAGGTGTGTTAAATAAATCATTCTTCCTTTTTCCTTAAACTTATACTTTTAATAGAATTTCAGGGATTTAGGTGAAGACTGAAGAGGGGAACAAGCCACCAATAATCCCCCTTCCCTCCCGATTTATGTATTGTTTTTACTGTTCAATGTTTTAATATTCTTCAGAAAAGTATGTGCATGAAAATTAAAAGGGAAGAGGGAGGGGTATGGTATGTTCCAATAGTCACTGGTTCTGCCAACTCTGAATAACTTTAATATTGGCCTCGCACCATTTTTCGAACATTCCTGTGCCATGGAAACCTACATTTATTTGCACCACTCAACGACTGTTTCACACAATATAAATCTTTTTTCAAGGGTTATTATAGTAAAACGCAAAGCTCAAAGTTTACAAAACCACAATAAAACAGGTATTTAATCAAACAAATCTTAATATAATATATCTCAACAAGCTAATCCACAGTTGCATCATTCATCTACAGGTACTATATACAGTTTCATAAGCCCAAAATGCTATATGTATATAACACTGTAGACCTACATGTATAACTCAAAACTTTTAAATCGCCACCTTTCCTTTAATAGTCAACACTGAACTCTTGACGTGACAGACCAGGAGAAGGAAATGGGGATGGCTTGACATGAGAAAACCATAGGAAAAGGGGGGCTATCCCCCCACCACCCCCATCTACCTCTCCCACCCCCACCCCCTCCTTGTCACATTTTCAAGAATTTTTTGTTCAATTTTCTGGAAATTTTCATAAAATTTCAGGAAACATTTCCAAATTCTTCCGAACTTTCCAATAATGTTAACAAATTTTCCTTCAGATTTACCAATTTGATGTTCATAATTTATCATATTTTACATCACAAACGGGAAAAAAGCATGCAACTGGGAAGGAGACATCCTGTCAGTTTCCCCATTTCCCTAGGAAATTTCAATTATTTAGGGGAATTTTTCTCTCTCCAATTTTCGAAAAGTACCTTCAATTTTCAGGAATTCTTCCGAAATTTCCTTCAGTTTCACCAATTTCATTTTTCAATTTTAACTTTAAAAAAAGGGAGAAAAGCATGCATCCCGATTTTCTTTTCAAATGGTGGGATATTTTTTCAGATTTGAAATTTCGGACATCCAAATCATGATTTAGTGTTGCCTGCCATACTCGTAGATGGAACCCGCAAGGGGAACGCAAGAAAGGAAGACCCCGGACAACATGAAGATGCTCCACAGAGGCAGAAGGACGCCATCTTGGTCACTGTCACTCTTGGGGTCAGCTAGAAGTCATAGACCCGGCACAGGACAAAATAGAGGGTCATTGTTGATGAGCTATGCTCCACACAGAGTACAAGGGTTATAAGTCAAGTCAAATCTTTCCTTTAAGATACATAAGACATTTATAGCACAATAAAACATGAATTTATATAAATTTCAATATTTTCTATTCATCTATGTGACTTTTTCTTCTCTATTTAAACCTTTTACAACTTTGTAATATCTGATCCATGGGGCTGGAGATGAAAGTGAGTCATTCTTATTACTTACAAATTACATTCAAGGAGAAGCACAGGCAGCACAAAATTAATTAAGTGTTAATTCAGTGGTCAAGCATGTCCATCTTATATAAAGGAGGACTTCAAAAGAAAAACAACATGGTGAAGAAAGCATTCAAAAAATCATATTCCATTAAGGAGATATTCAAGTTTAAAAGTGTCTTATCTGTGTAGAAATGACTGGTGTAGTAGTCTACTATGGAAAGTTGGCATCTTCATCCTCACATTCTTAACAATTGTTAATGTATTTTAAAGAAAGTTT
This sequence comes from Chiridota heheva, assembly GCA_020152595.1. Lineage (NCBI taxonomy): Eukaryota > Metazoa > Echinodermata > Holothuroidea > Apodida > Chiridotidae > Chiridota > Chiridota heheva. Next base: position 210,020 of record JAIGNY010000993.1, on the reverse strand, counting down.
ATTCAATTTTTTAACTATTTAGATTATTTTTCTTCGAACTTTCTTCAGGCTGTCAGGTGATAAATTATAAATACCCTTCCTAGCTTCAGTTTGAATACTTTTTTGACATGATTTTTAAGCCATAAAATCGCAGGACAAAATATGATAGAATACATAAAGACTTTCAGGAATTGGAGGCTATGACATCACAACTAGTCTGATTTCAGTCTTTTCTACACAAATGATACCAAACTTTAAATTAAGATATTTCCTTCACAAAATGAGATTTTTAAATGCTTTCTTCACCATTTTGTTTCTTTTAAAGTCCTCTTTCATATAAGATGGACTTGCTTGACCCCTAAACTAATCCTTCAAGTTTTAATCCACTGCTGCAAATTGAGAAAGCTAAGTACAGGGGCTGAGTAACATTTTTGACAGGCTACAATGTACAAAATTTAAAGACGCATTATAACGTGGAGGTAAATAATTTTCAATTTGCATGTTTTGATTGGTCAAAACACAATGTTACAGTGTATTTACATTGATAGGCCAATAGTTTTGGAATAAAATGTACGCCACCACATTTTAATCACGATAAATTTTGTTAGATATAAAAAGGATATAATTAAATATATAATCTTAAAAGTACTGTAAATCTGGAATTGAGTTTGTATTTACTTTTAGGAAAACTATTTAATCATCATTATTATTTTTTCAAAGTGTTTGTTGGCTTATAAAATAACCCTTATCAGAAAGGTACTGTACTAGATTGCCCTCACAGAAATTTTAGCTTGCAACATGCTTTTAACAAACTAACATTCTTAGCTTGCAGAAGCATGCTGCAAGCTTGCGGAAGCATGCTGCAAGCTTGCGGAAGCATGCTGCAAGCTTGCGGAAGCACGCTGCAAGCTTGCACCAGCACGCTGCAAGCTTGCACCAGCACGCTGCAAGCTTGCACCAGCACGCTGCAAGCTTGCACCAGCACGCTGCAAGCTTGCACCAGCACGCTGCAAGCTTGCACCAGCACGCTGCAAGCTTGCACCAGCACGCTGCAAGCTTGCACCAGCACGCTGCAAGCTTGCACCAGCACGCTGCAAGCTTGCACCAGCACGCTGCAAGCTTGCACCAGCACGCTGCAAGCTTGCACCAGCACGCTGCAAGCTTGCACCAGCACGCTGCAAGCTTGCACCAGCACGCTGCAAGCTTGCACCAGCACGCTGCAAGCTTGCACCAGCACGCTGCAAGCTTGCACCAGCACGCTGCAAGCTTGCACCAGCACGCTGCAAGCTTGCACCAGCACGCTGCAAGCTTGCACCAGCACGCTGCAAGCTTGCACCAGCACGCTGCAAGCTTGCACCAGCACGCTGCAAGCTTGCACCAGCACGCTGCAAGCTTGCACCAGCACGCTGCAAGCTTGCACCAGCATGCTGCAAGCTTGCACCAGCACGCTGCAAGCTTGCACCAGCACGCTGCAAGCTTGCACCAGCACGCCGCAAGCTTGCACCAGCACGCTGCAAGCTTGCACCAGCACGCTGCAAGCTTGCACCAGCACGCTGCAAGCTTGCACCAGCACGCTGCAAGCTTGCACCAGCACGCTGCAAGCTTGCACAAGCACGCTGCAAAGCTTGCACAAGCTTGCACAAGCACGCTGCAAGCTTGCACAAGCTTGCACAAGCACGCCGCAAGCTTGCACAGCACGCTTTTGCACAAGCACGCTGCAAGCTTGCACAAGCACGCTGCAAGCTTGCAGCAGCACGCTGCAAGCTAGCACCAGCACGCTGCAAGCTTGCACAAGCACGCTGCAAGCTTGAACAAGCATGCTGCATGCTTGCACAGGCACGCTGCAAGCTTGCACAGGCATGCTGCAAGCTTGCATAGGCATAATGCAAGCTTGCACAGGCATGCTGCAAGCTTGCACAGGCATGCTGCAAGCTTGCACAGGCATGCTGCAAGCTTGCACAGGCATGCTGCAAGCTTGCACAGGCATGCTGCAAGCTTGCACAAGCATGCTGCAAGCTTGCACAAGCATGCTACAAGCTAGTATTTGGAACAAATACCAGTTTGCTAGTTTGAGCAAGCTAGCATGAAATATCTGTTAGCTTAAGCAAGCTTGCAGAGTTTTGCTAGCTTGCGCAAGCTTGCACATAGTTTTCCTACCTTGCGCAAGCTAAATTGATACAAATACTAGCTTGCAGCACATTTGCTGCAAGCTTGCAGCACGCTAACGAACAAGCTAAAATTGTTAGCTTGTCACAAGTGTAATTTGAAGATTTTGTCCACGCTTATGCTCTGGTACATTACGTTTGTGACAAGATAAGGAATAGCCCAGCAGATACCTGGGAGACCCCAGGCATCCACTTGACCCAAGCTTTGGTGTTACATGTGTGACAAGCTAAAGAATTGCCCCCTAACTTTCAATGAATGAAAGGATTACTTCTGCGAAACCTACAGCATAGTGGCCAACTACTTTAGATCAACCTTTTAACTAGAAGTGTCAGAAGGACAGTATGTTCGACTATTCAAAGCTAGTATCAAGAATGGGCTTATAGAGGGAAGTATATACAGAAATAAGGTAGCAGTGGCAGATGATTTCAAATTACTTAAGCTTTAAAAGATACACTTACACTTTAATTTGTACTACAAGCTTCAAAATATCTTTGAGTTTTCTCAGATATTTTAAGACAAAAAAGCTCAAGGTTACCTCACCCAGTAACTCAGAAAACATGTAAAACCTAGCAGTCTTTATAACTACAACACCTCTTTTAGTTCTATCAATTAGATAACAAAGAAAGGTGAAGCCTTAATTTGCCAATGTCAATGAAAAAATGCCATTAAATCCCCTTTCCAACCTGTACCCTCCCCCAACCCTACACATTCCCAGAACTCCATCCTGGATTGTAATACAACTTCCAATTTAAGAAAATATGTGTGTCAAGCAAAGTCAAGAAGCATGAAAAAGGTATAATAACATTAAAGCAAAATTATGCAAAACAATATTGCTTAATGTATGACAAACTAGACATTGGAAATGATACAAATCCCCTCACCGCTAATAATGCATATTCCAGACTGTCCCACATTCCATCCCAACCTATCCCAAATGTTATCTCACGTCTATACTCTATGCAATCACACCTGAAAACCAGATACTGTATGTCATTAGACCACTTGCATGACCCACATGCCATCACAACTGAAATCCAGATGACATCCCACCACATGCCATTCCACTCTGTCCCACATGTCAACCCATCGTTCCACATGTCAACCCACCCTGTTCAAAAGGCCAACCCATCCTGTTCCACATGCCAACCCATCCTGTTCTACATGCCAATCCACCCTCCCTAACATGCCAACACATCCTGACCAACATCCCACCGCACCCTGCCCTACATACAATTCCACCCTGTCCCACATGACATCATCCTAATTCCTTCAGCTACTTTATCATCATGTCATCTTCTATCCCACATTCTGCTCATTGTTTTTATTTCCCAAACCCCTAATTTAACATTCTTTAGAAGGGAGGAAACTCTTTTTTGCTTCTTTATTCATGGCAAGCCAAACATTTTGATTGCTATTCATGTCAGGAATGTCAATATCATAACAAAACTACAAATGTGAGGTTAGTAATTAGTCATATTAAGCCATATATTTTTGATCTCAGGTCAAACATATTGCAGCAAATGCATACTGTACCTCACTATTAAGTGTGAACAATGCTCTTCACATACACTGTATGATCATTTGTTTAAGCAAAATCATCATACCCACTTTAATTCAAGAGATACCACATATACAAATATTTCCATTGCTATGCATATAGGCTAATTATTATGCACACACAATGCCCCAATCATGCTCACCTGAACAGTGCATATGCCCTATACCACTGAACCAAATAGCAAGTTATTACTGTATCTCTGCTTAAATATTTTGTATGCAAGTCTATTGGTTTGCAAATAACCTACATGATATGCACACTACACCTGACCATTGAGTGTAGACAATGCTCTCCACATATATGATATTTGTGTAAAACAAAATCCCCACTCCTACTTTAATTTAAGAGATATCATAGAAACAAATATTTTCATTGATATGCAAATAAGCTAATCAGTATGCACACACAACCCCTAACCATGCTCACTAGAACAGTACCCCTATGCCAAGTTATATGAATGTACACCATTCATAACTAAGTTATAGAAGCTAACCAAAAACTTTAACCTGACAAATATTTTCATTGCTATGCAAATAAGCTAATTAGTATGAACACACAACCCTCCAATCATGCTCAATTGAACAGTACCCATGTCCTCTACCCCTATGCCAAGTTACATGAATGTACACCATTCATAAGTTCTGAAAACTTTAACCAAAAACTTTAACCAAAACTTTAACCTGACAAAAAAATTCATTGTTATGCAAATAAGCTAATTAGTATGCACACACAACCCTCTAATCATGCTCAATTGAACAGTACCCCTATGCCAAGTGACATGAATGTACACCATTCATAAGTTCTGAAAACTTTAACCAAAAACTTTAACCAAAACTTTAACCTGACAAATATGTTCATTATTATGCAAATAAGCTAATAAATATGCACACACAACCCTCCAATCATGCTCAATTAATCAGTACCCATGTCCTCTACCCCTATGCTAAGTCACATGAATGTACACCATTCATAACTTTAGTTATGAAAACTTTAACCAAAATTTACCACACACCGACGCCAGGGGTAGTAGAATAGTTCTACTATTCTTTGAATAGTCGAGCTAGAAATGAATCAATAGAGAACAATTGTGTAATAAATCAAGAAAATAAGTGCAACAACGTAATCAAAGCTAATATCTAACACAGTCACCAAGAACCTTTTCTGGCTTAAAACTTCCTTAAAATATTGAAAACTTTTTTTATACTTTCTGATGTACTGTATGATTTGGAAGACAGTTTAAAAATTCTTCCCTTTATTCCAGTCACTCATTTATCCTTACTCTACCACACAGCGATATTATCACCCTTTTGGGTTCCCCATCTTTAACTCCGCCTCCCGAGAGCATTTTCAAAAAAGTGCTAGTAGAGTAAGGGTTAAGAACAAGAATGTCCTTTACCATTACATGGTGATCGTGGGTATAGTAAAGATCCACAGACTCTCCTCATATATTGAGACATGTCAATTAAAAAAAAAAAATCAGAACCTAGAAACAAAACAGTCAGATTCATCATTCATCGGCAATCCCTGACAACCAATCAAAATATGAAACACTGGTCAGGAAAACTTGAATGCTACAGTCAATCCAATCTATTTGATGGATTAACCAGATTTTCAATGTCATTCCTAAGATGTAAAGACGCTTCTAATGTTTACACAACTGGCGGTCAAACATAACCTACTCATCAGATAGAGAGGATATTTTAGACACTTTTACGAGCTGCATTTAACATAACGGATTCCTTTTATTTCCAAGGAAATCTTTTACACAGGAACAATGCTTGATACAGTTTTTCTAATACAAACAATTATTTCTGCAATAGAACTTTTAAGGTCTATATTGCCACCTCATGTCCCATATGACATCCCATGCCTTGTTCCACATGGCATTCCACCATATCTCCCACATGGCAAACCATCATACAGTGTCTCACATGGCATTCCACCATATGTCCAAGATGGCATTCCACCATATGTCCCACATGGCATCCCACGCTATGACCCACATGGATCCCATCCTACATGTATGTCCGACATTAATCCAACCATATGTACCACATGACATCCCTCCCTATGTCCCACATGGCATCCTTCCGTGTCACGCATCAGTGGCTTTCCACCTGATGTTCCACATAGCATCCCACCATATGTTCCACATGGTATCCCTCCTAATGTCCCAATGACATCCTACTTTTTGTCCCACATGGCGTCACATCCCATGTCCCACATCCTATGTCCCCATGGCCTCCTACCCTATGTCCCACATAGCCTCCTACCCTATGTCACACATGGCATCCTACCTTATGTCACACATGGCATCCTACCTTATGTCACACATGGCATCCCAACATACGTCACACTCTGTGTTACTCGTGGCATCCCACCATGTCCCACATGGCATTCTACCCTGTTCCACATGACATCCCACCCCATGTCCCACATGGCATCCCATTCCATATCCCACATGGCATCCCACTCCATGTTCCACATGACATCCCATAGGCTCCATAAAGTCTCATCCTAGCTATCGCAGTCCCTGGTTAAGCATAATATGTATGAAAGTGTCAGTTCATATAATAACTTATATGCAAATGACTTGTTGAAATGGAGTGGGATGCCATGTCCCATGTGACATCCCATGTCCCACATGACATTCCATCCCATGGCAATCCACCCTATGTCCTGCATGGCATTCCACCCTATGTCCTGCATGAAATTCCACCACATATCCTACGTGGCATTCCACCCTGTTCCACATGGCATCCCACCCCATGACCCACATGGCATCCCACCCCATGTCCCACGTGGCATCCCACCCCATGTCCCACATGACATCCCACCCCATGTCCCACATGGCATCCCACCCCAAGTCCCACATGACATCCCACCCCATGTCCCACATGACATCCCAACCCATGTCCCACATGGCATCCCACATGGCATCCCACCCTATGTCTCACATGACATCCCATAAGCTCCATAAGAAGTCTCATCCTCGCTATCACAGTCCCTGATTGAGCATACTATGTATTTAAGTGTCACTTCCATATATTAACTTATATGCAAATGAGTTCTTGAATAAGAAAAAAAGGTGGAGTCAAATAATCATGCCTGATATAGCCCTTGGTGTATACAACATGGTAAATATTAAATCATATGTCCTTCATGGCCCCATCCATGTCCCACATGGCATCCCTCCCTATGTTTATATGCAATCACATCCTGTCACACTCCCTGACCAAGCATATTAAATAAAAAAAAGTCTGGTCAGGTCATAATACTGAAAATAATGGAAGAAATCTCAGGACAAATCTGTGGACGGCAGGACGGACGTAATCGCCATCACATAGGTTTGCATAATGCTACGCAAGCGAACCAAAATTGGCATCTCACACTAAGTCCCACATGGCATCCCATGTACCACTTGGCATCTCACCCCATGTTCCACATGGCATTCCACCATATCTTTCACATGGCATCCCACCCCATGTCCCACATGACATCCCATGTCCCACGTAGCATTCCATCATATGTCCCACAGGGCAACCCATCCTATGACCCACATGGCATTCCACCCTGTCCCACATCCCAAATGGCATCCCACCTCATGTCCTACATGACATCTCATGCCTTGTCCCACATGGCATTCCACCATATCTCCCACATGGCATTCCACCATACAGTGTCTCACATGGCATTCCACCATATGTCCCACACGGCATTCCACCATATGTCCCACATGGCATCCCACACTATGACCCACATGGATCCCATCCTACATGTATGTCCGACATTAATCCAACCATATGTCCCACATGACATCCCTCCCTATGTCCCAAATGGTATCCCTCCCTGTGTCCCGCATCAGTAATTTTCCACCTGATGTTCCACATAGCATCCCACCATATGTTCCTCATGGTATCTCTCTCAATGTCCCAATGATATCCTACTTTATGTCCCACATGGCATCACATCCCATGTCCCACATGGCATCACACCCCATGTCCCCATGGCCTCCTACCCTATGTTCCACATAGCCTCCTACCTTATGTCACACATGGCATCCTACATTATATCATCCATGGCATCCTACTGTATGTCACACATGGCATCCCAACCTGTCACACTCTGTGTTATGCGTGGCATCCCACCATGTCCCACATGGCATTCTACTTTGTCCCACATTGCATCCCATCCCATGTCCTTCATGACATCCCATAGGCTCCATAAGAAGTTTCATCCTAGCTCTCAGTCCCTGATTGAGCATACTATGTATGAAAGTGTCAGTTCATATAATAACTTATATGCAAATGACTTGTTGAAATGGGTGGGACACCATGTCCCACATAACATCCCATATCATTCCATGTCCCACATGACATTCCATTCCATGGCAATCCACCGTCCTACATGGCATTCCACCACATATCCTACGTGGCATTCCACCCTGTTCCACATGGCATCTCACCCCATGTCCCACATGGCATCCCACCCCATGTCCCACATGGCATCCCACCTTATGTCTCACAAGACGATCCATAGGCTCTATAATAAGTCTCATCCTAGCTATCACAGTCCCTGATTGAGCATACTATGTATGGAAGTGTCAGTTCATATAATAAATTATATGCAAATGAGTTCTTGAATAAGAAAAAAAGGTGGAGTCAAATAATTATGCCTGATATAGCCCTTGGTGTATACAACATGGTAAATATTATATCATATGTCCCTCATGGCCCCCATCCATATCCCACATGGCATCCCTCCCTATGTCCATATGCAATCACATCCTGTCACACTCCCTGAATAAGCATAATAAATGAAAATGTCTGGTCAGGTAAAATACTGTAGCAACTTTATGCAAATGAGCACAATAATTAAGGTGGAGTGTAATAATCATCCCTGATACAACTGTTGGTGCCAAAATATTTAGAAGAATTTTAAGGATTTTAAATCTCATGTGCTACAAGAGAGACTTGAGGATCTCTGAAGAATATTGAAAAATTATATCATTTTACAGTTATCTTCTAAAAAAATATCAAATGTTTTGTAGACTTTTTAAAGAAACTAGTCTTCAATCCTGTCTTAAGTATCTCTAAAAAACTTTAACATTTTATAAGGAATTTTTAACCTTCCATAAGGATATCTAAAGAAACTTTAACTTTTTCTGAGGAACTCTGAAGAAACGTTAACATTTTCTGAGGAATTCTCAATTTTTTTTAACATTTCTAAGGAAATCTTAGGACAGATCTGTGGACGGCAGGACGGACGTAATCGCCATTACATAGGTTCACATAATGCTTCGCATGCGAAACAAAAATAAGAATAGGATCAAGGATCGTCATAAACAGATAAACGATAAAAGAAATAACTGAGCATAGTATGTGCTGAACATACCTTACATTTCACGAAACTTAATGGCTTGCATGATATAAATAGAAAGCGATTTAAACAATTGTTCAGTGCATGGACACAATAAGCTCTTAAACTTTTGTTTATCAGGGTACTTAACATAATAATCTAGTATGTACTTTGCACGCAATTTATGGAGCAAAGGGCAAATCAACATAAAGTGAAATTCGTCATCAATTTGATTTAGAGAACAAATTTACAAATTCTTTGATTGTATGGAATCTTTTTCCTGCGTCCAACATTTACCTACATTTCAAGGTACCGCAACGAAGTTTGGCAATAAGTTTTCTTAAATAAAACTTATTGATGAGAAACGTATAAGGTTTCACACAACTTTCCGTCTTCAAGATAATATACGACCGGAGACTATCCATAGAGTTTACATAACTGATCCAGTTTTGTCTATCTATATCTAAAATCCTTTGCTTAAAAATATGTAAAAATGATTTTTCTTTACCACCACTCTTGATTACTCCAAACAAAACCAAAACCAACTGTTAAAAACCTATTCAAATTTGTGGTTAGACTATCTTTATTAGGAAAGGTATCATCCCATTAATAAATTCAGAAGTGAACACCACTAAGCTGGTAACATCACTTTCTGTTTTCAATTTTCTGTACTGATTGTGAGAAATCTGTGATGTTTTCGATAACAAATGTAGGCCCCCTTATGTTCGGTCCAGCGAATGTGGGATCAATAACATCACAGATTTCTCACAATCACTAGGAAAAATTGAAAACTGGAAGTGACATTACCAGCATGGCAATGTTCACTTTTGAATTTATTTATGGGAGAATACCTTTCCTTTAAAGTTTTAAGAAGAAATATTTTTTAATATGCAAAGTTGTAGTTTTAGGTATGTAGTTAGCTAGTGGGGAAGTTTTTTTAACCCCCCTTCCTATTATATGTTGTTATTTCCTCACTACTGCAAATTTCCCCATTCCCCATGAATTTTTAATATTTTCCTTGCTATAAATGCAAAGTCATCATGAAATTTTATTTTCCTATGCTATGCAAATTGCACTATCCCATGCAAATTGCACTATCCCATAAAAGTTTGTTATTTTTCTATACTAGCCGCCTTGAATTTTTCATCCCTCACTTAATGCAAATCTCTTTCCCCGTAAAATAGTGTTATTTTTGGCAACAATGCAATGCCCTCCTCCAGCAATGAAATTTTGTTATTTCCCTACATTAATGCAAATTTCCCCTCTCTCCATAAATGAAAATATTGTTATTCTCCTAAAAACCGGAAGTGGCATTGGAGTTCACTTTTAAATGTATTTATAGGACAATATCATAAATGAATGTATTTGAATGAATTTCCTTTCGGTTCAAAGGATTGGTTCAGGGGTCAAGCAAGTCCATCTTATATGAAAGAGGACTTAAAAAGAAACAAATTAGTGAAGAAAGCACTCAAAATTTGTATTTCGTTAAGTAGATATTCAAGTTTAAAGCTCTGTCTTTTCTGTGCAGAAATAAGTGGTGTAGTAAGTCTACTATGGATGGTTGGCACCCTCTTCAGTCTTAACAATTGTTAATGTATTTTAAAGAAAATTTATTTAACTTTTGTACTATTTGAATTATTTTTCCTCGAAAATTCTTCGGGTAGTAAACTATAATTACCCTTACTAGATTCTGTTTTACTTCTTTCCTGACAAATGTAATGGGTTTTAAGCCACAAAATCATAAGGCAAAATATGATCGAATACATAAAGACTTTGAGGATTCTGAGGCTGTGACATCACAACTAGTCTGATTTCACTGGTTTCTACAGAAATGATACTAAATTTTAAACTTAAATATCTCCTTAACGGATTGAGATTTTTTAATGCTTTCTTCACCATTTTGTTTCTTTGTAGTCCTCTTTCATATAAGATGGACTTGCTTGACCCCTGAACTAACCCTTTAACGAAATAAGATTTTTGAATGCTTTCTTCACCATTTTATTTCTTTGTAATCCTCTTTCATGTAAGATGGGACTTGCTTGACCCCTGCACTAATCCTTTAATGTAATAAGATTTTTGAATGCTTTCTTCACCATTTTGTTTATTTGTAGTCCTCTTTCATATAAGGTGAGACTTGCTTGACCACTGAACTGATCCTTTATAAGGACTATGGACATCTAGCATATTTTAGATATCTGAAAGAGCATGGAATTCTGAGTAGAATAGTGTTTAAAAATTGTAAAAAGCTTATTTAGTTTTTAAGTAATGACTAAACAAAGTTTCATGAATTGTTCATTTGTCTGAAATTTGTGATATACTAAGAGGAACACATCTCAAAATCATTATATACAGTACTGTAATTCGTTAAAATCTGTTCTTCAAATTCAGCTACTTGTGAATTTCAGAATGTCTTTTCTAGATACACGATGATTCGGGGTGTGACAAAGTTTCATCAAGATTCTATATTTCAGACATTGACAGAGAAATATAAAACAAAGGTTTACAAAAGGTAATGAAGGATCCTTCCTCCATTGATGTCACACATTATGCAATAACAGCTAAAGATTAAAAATGCTGTAAATTTACCCCGCTAAGCGTAGCGGGGATATTTACGAGAGTTATACTTACCTTCCATGCTATAATATGCAATCTGGTCACACGACCTGATTCTAACGCACTTCTAACCGAACCTAAAAAAAGGAGTAACCAGCCAAGCCCTGACCTCCATAATACCTCTGTACCACCTCACTCAACATTCCACCGAGGCCTGAACGAGAGGGGAGGCGGGCGGGATGCATGGAAGGTAAGTATAACTCTTGTAAATATCCCCGCTCACGCTTAGCGGGTAAATTTACTTCAAGTTATACCTTACCTTCCATGCTATAATATGCAATCAGATTGCAACCGAGGATAGGAAGGAAGGGAGTTCAGATCGCCGCACATTTTTTTTTTTTTTTTTGGCTGGTACGAAAACTCACACGAACCGAATCCCGTTTAAGGGCGAAATTCCTTCACCTCGGAAGGATGAAAGACCTCAAGAGTGGAAGGAACTAAAACATAGGAAACCACGGCGAGGTACAGTCAAACCGAACAAGGCACCATTCGTTGACAGTAACGGAGGCAAACCTCGAAAGAACCTGAGCGTAAAGCCCAGAAAAACAAGCCAACCGGAAGAGCGTTTGGACACAATTACAGCAAAGTGTCCACAAAAACGCCACAAGCCACACCGGATTCGTCCACGAGACAGAACCGGCGAGGAAACTACGATTGGGAACGGCGTGTACCAATGAAAACGAATTGAATCCCGGACAAGGGAAAAATTCGTTAGCGCATAACCGCGTAAGAGCTAAAGTTAGCGGGGAACACGAACGCCGAAAAGTGAGTCAGACCAAAAACAAGAGAAAAACCGCAAAAAGCGGTTTCTCGAACGCCGCACGAGATCCGTGAAAAGAGGTTATGCCCCAACCCGAGTGCATACCGGCCGTTCTATGAACAGTTCAGACTACTTTAACAGAAAGCCACTGGATGATCTATCGGAGGAAAATGTCACATGACACACTACGAAGAGATCTCCCAGAACTCACCAGTGGTCGCGAGTCAAAGACCGTGACCCCACCGGAAAAACCCTGGTGGATAGCTGCAAGGTATCCCAGAGCTCATGACGGAACTATGACAAAAATCGTCCCTGACCCGAGGCTCGTGACGTGAAGCCTGCAAGGTCTCGAGCAGCCAAAGTTAGATCCCTGCGCCGAGGCGAAAAAGGGTCAAGTACCCGTCAAGTTTCCGACAGAAGGGGTCACAAGAAAAGTGCCCGACCTTGATCAAGAAGCCCCGTCGGCACCGACGGTGATATCTGACGGGTGAAAACCGTAGCAGTTGCGGGACGCGTGGCTCCAGGCCACGCCTATCAACAGCGAAACTTGTCTAAGAAGTTGACTGGAGAAAGTGTTAACGCATTACTCGATAGTAACAACCTTGAAACCGCTGGAGCCTACGGCTCTGGGCGCGAGAAAACGAATACCGTATGTCTGTACGGGCAGTTAAGTAACAGGCCGTAAAACCGCAAGGAAGCAGCTGTAAGGTGTTAAAGTATGGAAGGAACCATACGTGCGTTGTTGGTAATAGCTACCCCAAACGTAAGGTTGTCTACCAAAAGGCCACCTATGGTCAAGAAAAATATCCTTCATGGAGGTAATATTGACAAGTAGGGGGTAACGTACTACGCAACCGTATGAGTCATAAACCCCAACACTGGGGTAGAAATCACGAAAGAGGTGACGTCCTGTGTATACTACACGGACCGTTAAACACCCTGCACCACGGAGCGGAAAAGCGGCGTGGCTACCGGGGACTTACGCCGTACAAAGTACGCAACCCGTTAAGTATAATAGATCCGTTAGGGGTCTACAAAGGCGTCAGCATGACAAGTAAAAACCACAAGTCCACCGCTAACGATGTCGCTGTGCACCACGGAGCAAAAGCTCGTGGCTACGCGAGGGGACAACTGGTACTGGTAATGCGTGTCCCGAACGGCGAGTAGCGATCAGTACCAAAGGACCGTCTAGGTCCACGATAGCGTGAACGCGTGCTACACCTGTAACGTGAGTCGTTATCTCATTATACCTCTATTCACCACGGGCCACCGAGTAAGTGGCGGCGCGTAGGGAAGAAGTACACAGTACGCGTTCCGTTGAGAATAGGTAAAATATATATAAACTGAGGCCGTAAGAAATACGGAGGAGTTCACGTGCCACGCAAGCTATACGAGTCGTAAACTGAGTTTGTTCCATCACGGAGCTCTGAAACCGGTAGCTGCGTGGGGAAGAGGGGACGACCGTCGTGCTCAGTACGTGTCCCGGTAAGAGAAACGGCCGCGAACGCAGTAGTTCATGGCTACTGGTCCTCTACCACACAGCCGCGCCGCTGGTATAGGCCGTTAACTCCGTTTGTATAAAATCACTCACGGAGCCGCGAAGCCAGCGGCTCGCGTGGGGACTGCCGTCGAACGCTAAAAACGTCCCAGCAAGAAAAGACGACCGCGGAACACTGCAACACGCGGCTAACGGTCGCAATATCCCGGTTCCGATACCGGGTTTATCGTGCGTTATGCGTAAAACCGCGTTAATATCTGTAGAATGTGAGCCGAGGGTCTCGTTCGACGCAAGAATCACATTCAGAGTAGTTTGAACGGTCGTGGAACTACGTAACACAGAGGAATAGCTCTCGTGATGGTATGCCTCCCGTAAAGAAGGAAATCTTATCACCCGGCGCTAGGCCCCGAACCCGAGCAAGCGCTAACACGCGACGCATCCTGGGAGCGTGACGTGCCGACAAGCGGGGAACTCGTCCTCGTGTCCATGAACTGGTGAAAAACTATGCGGAACCGTGGCGTTCAACGAAAATCTCACCAAGTCAGCTCACACGGACGTGGGGATCTCGAAACTAACGGGTGTGACGTCGTTGTATGCGTTACCTTGCTGTAGAACTAAGCAGCACTACAGACCCAAACGTCATCCCATGCCCCGGACGGAGCCGCCAAGTTGTGTTACGGACCCGTGCACGGGCCGAAACAAGCCGTGGGGCCGTATGGAACCGATACGAGCCGTCACGGACCCTAATGGACCCGATGCAAGGAATCCAATGGCTCTACAACTAGCCGTAAAAAGGGGACTAACTCACGTAAGACCCGTGGGGCGTCGCCTCTTGTTGGCCGACCGGTCCCATCGCGAACCGAGGACCACAGCGGTGTACACGGGTTTGAACAAGTCGATAACACCAAAGCGCAACCTAAGAAGCGTCTACATGCGACGCACCGCAGGACAGTCAAGGCGCGTAGACGCACCGACACTAGGGACCTGCCCGTCCGTGTCGCGATGATATAGGCGCAAAACATCGCGGAACTGTGACGTTCAACGCGAAAATCCTACAGAGGCAGTTCACACGGCCGTGGGACAGCGTAGCTATGACCAAGCAGCTTCCTAGCTAGCGAACTCAACCGGGGTTCATCGTACGGTGTGCGTTATCCCGTTGCAAAAACTCGAAGTCGTACAGGCCCGTGCGGTCTAGAGAAGCGTTTGCACGCTATGCAAAGCGGGACCTCTGAGGTGCGTAGCGACGCCGGCCTTGCGGAGGCCTGTCCTCCGTGCCTACGATACTGGTGAAAGTAATTGCGGAAATGTAACGTTCAACGCGGATAATCGTATAAATGGTGTTCACATGATCGTGGAACTGCGTAGCTAATGGCCACGGAACCATGAATAGAATAGCTCTCACGGGCGCTATACTACTTGTGAAGATTATCACTTGTCACCTGGCCACATAGCTCGTAGCTAGCGGGTGCATATCCGGGTAAATCGTCACGGTGTACGATATCCCGTTACAAAACTACGGAGCCGTGCGCATCCGAACACCGGAGCCGCGCTCGGTCGCACCTTGAAAAATACCGGTCGCGGTGGAGTCTGTGCTCCGACCACGCCGCTGGAACCCAATCGCTGCAAAGAGTACCACGAATGGACTCGCAGCATAATCTGCACGCGTAACGCGTGAGATGGATGTGACCGGGCGTAAAGCAAAGAAGCGTTATCACGCTATGCCGGGTCATCAAGGGTGTGTAGAGCATCGGCGCCGAGGACCTGTCCTCCATGTCCATGATACAGGTGAAAATAATTACGGAACGGTAATGTTCAACGCAGACAATCTTAATTGCGTTCACACGAAGTCGTGGAACTGCGTAGCTAATGGCTACGGGACCAAGAAGAAAATAGCTGTCCTGATGCTATACTTCTTGTAAAGAAAGTCATCTGTCACCTGACCACGTGGCGTAGTAGCTAGTGGGCGTATAACCGGGTGAACCGTGCAGTGTCGTTATCCCATTAGAGATAAGTTCCGCTCACTGGAGCCGTCAATGGAAGCGAAAGGACCCGTGAACGCGGACCGTGGACTCGTATGGAACCGTGCGGACCGTAAATACGGGCCGCGGAACCGTCCAATGGAACCGTGCGGACCTGTAAAACACGGACCGTGGAACCGTGCGGACCCGTAAACATGGGCCGTGGAACCGTATAACTGTCGTAGCCGTTGGCTACGGGACCAAGAAGAAAAATAGCTGTCTCAATGCTATACTTCCGGATGAACCGTGCGGTGTACGTCTTTCAAGAGGCGCTCCGCTAGGAGTGGGCGGCGGCCCGCCTCCCTGGCTTTGGACCTGGGTGGCGGTGGGGAGACGAAGAGGGCCTCTCAGACCGTCGCTTCTCCACTTTCTCCGCCGCTCTTTGAAAGTACGGTCGCGGTGGAGTCTGTGCTCCGACCACGCCGCTAGATCCCAATCGCTGCAAAGAGTGCGGAGATTTGACTCGCAGCATAATCTGCACGCCGTAACACGTGAGATGGATGTCACGGGCGTAATTTAAAGAAGCGTTTGCACGCTCGCATCACGAGACATCCTGGGTGTGTAAAACATCGACACTCGGGACCTGTCCTTCATGTCCATGATACTGGTGAAAATAAATACAGAACTTGTAACGTTCAACGTAGACAGTCTTAATTGCGTTCACACGAGCCGTGGAACTGCGTAGCTAATGGCTACAGGACCAAGAAGAAAAATAACTGTCAATGCTATACTTCTTGTCAAGAATGTCACCTGTCACCTGACCACGTAGCTAGTGGGCGTATAACGATTAAACCGTGCGATGTCGTGAACCCGTTAAATCGGACCCGTGTAAACACGGGCCGCGGAACCGTCGAATGGAACCGTCCGCCCGTAACAACGGGCCGCGGAACCGTATGGAACCGTCCGCCCGTAACAACGGGCCGCGGAACCGTCCGCCCGTAACAACAAGCCGCGGAACCGTATGGATCACGGAACCGTCCAATGGAACCGTCCGCCCGTAACAACGGGCGCGGAACCGTATGGACCACGGAACCGTCCGCCCGTAACAACGGGCCGCGGAACCGTATGGATCCCGGAACCGTATGGATCCGTCCCGAACCGCACAATGCCCGCACATAGGGCTGCGGAACCGTCAGGGATGGTCCAACGGAACCGTATGGAACCCGCCGCCCGTAACAACGGGCCGCGGAACCGTCGGGACCGTCCAATGGAACCGTCCGCCCGTAACAACGGGCCGCGGAACCGTATGGAACCGTCCAATGGAACCGTCCGCCCGTAACAACGGGCCGCGGAACCGTATGGAACCGTCCAATGGAACCGTTAAGCCCGTAACAACGGGCGCGGAACCGTATGGAACCGTCCAATGGAACCGTTAAGCCCGTAACAACGGGCCGCGGAACCGTATGGAACCGTCCAATGGAACCGTTAGCCCGTAACCGGAACCGTATGGAACCGTCCCAATGGAACCCGTTAAGCCCGTAACAACGGGCCGCGGAACCGTATGGAACCGTCCAATGGAACCGTTAAGCCCGTAACAACGGGCGCGGAACCGTCCAATGGAACCGTTCGCCCGTAACAACGGGCGCGGAACCTTATGGACTCACGGAACCGGGAACTCCCGAACCTATACTGGAACCTTATGGAACCGTCCCGAACTCACAACAACCGGCGTTCAACGCGTTACAAGGGTTGTGGAGTCGACAGGACTGTCCAAAGGAACCGTTGGAACCGTGTTTACAACTTAGGCGGCGTTAAACGTCCCTAAGAGGTTCTCTCTCTCTCTCTCTCACTTACCGTTACGGAACCGTCCAATGGAACCGTTAAGCCCGTAACTTTTTACGGGCCGCGGAACCGTATGGACTCCGGAACCTTATGGAACTGTCCCGAACTCACAACAACCGGCGCGCAGCGTTACAAGGGTTGTGGAGTCGACAGGACTGTCCAATGGAACCGTTGGAACCGTGTTTACAACTTAGGCGGCGTTAGTTAACGCCCCTAAGAGGATATCTCTCTCTCTCTCTCTCTCTCTTACCGTTACGCTCTAGGCGCATAACGCCTCTAAGAGCGTAACCTTCTCAGTGAATCTCTTTTATATATCTGAAAAGAGAAGAACATATATCCATGCGTACATACACAAATACGGCAAAGTAAGTATGATCTTACGGACACGCTAAAGAGAGACGAGGCCTAGCAGTCTAAACAGAACACCAAAACTCTCTTAAACAGAAAAAATTTTTACTGAAAAATAAATTTCTTAAGAGAAGAACGTAAGTCAAGCGTACAAACCTAAACACGGCAAAGTAACTATGATCTTACGGACACGCTAAAGAGAGACGAGGCATAGCATTCTAAACAGAACAACAACACTTGCTTTAACAGAAAAAATTTAAAACCAAAAAATTTTCTATCTGAAAAACTTTAGAAACCCGAAAAACGCATCCAACGTAATGACTTTACTAGCGCCGGGTAGCGTGGGAAACACCAACCACTGTGTACTTGAGGTCTGTAAAGATAAAAAGGAAAGATTATTTTCCCTGTAATTAGGTCGTCGGAGAGACCCACCCACGTCTCTCCGACACCCCAAGTTCAATCCTGAAAATTAAATATTTTATCTCCAAACTGTGTGAGAAAAATAAAAATATTCATATGCTGTTAACGTGAAAACGAAAATAAGCTCGCTAGTAACAACTGTAGCTCCCTAGAGTTGTTACAGGGCGACCCACATTTACCCAGCGGTGACTAAGACCCAATGCGCATGCGCCAAAATCGAAAAAGGAAATTGGCCTAATGCATACGAGAAGGTGTACTGAAATATCCTAACGTGTTAAACACTATACATAGTATAACGCTAGGGTCACCTCGAGGCGGGTGGGGCTAAGGGAGAAAAGACTAATTCCCGGGCGAGAGGTCCCTAGACAGGCACAACCTGTGCTCTAGGACCTAAAACACCCACCACGAGAGTAGGGCGCTCTCGAACTAGCCACTCGCTATGTACGAATGGAGACAAAACCCGCTATCCTAAGTGTAGGCTACACGGGTAAAGTCGTGTAGGTCGGCCAAGAAATCTCGGACCCATGGCTATCTCACCCTTCTCTCGGAAGACTTGAAAAGGCGAGCCAGATGAGAACGGGCAGCGTAAAAACCCTTCAGGTAGAAGCTGCCAAGAGAAAAGAGTTAGAAAGGTTAATTAAAAATAAAATAAAAGTGACCAGTTTTCAGCGATGTTGTGAAACAAACGCGCTGAAAAAGAGTGAGGTGGTACAGAGGTATTATGGAGGTCAGGGCTTGGCTGGTTACTGCGTTTTTTAGGTTCGGTTAGAAGTGCGTTAGAATCAGGTCGTGTGACCAGATTGCATATTATAGCATGGAAGGTAAGGTATAACTTGAAGTAAATTGGTCAATTTTTACCCAATTTTAATGGAATATTTTTCTGTTTGAATGGTTTAGATAACATTTTAAACTAATTAAGCCCATGTTGCCTCAAGATGTGCATAGTCCTTCAAGTGGGTAAAATTACAAGCTATGGCTCACTCTACATGTATCTAACCCTCTAAATATCATCTAGTTGCAGCAGCAATTTTTCAAGTTTCATTGGAGGACACCCGTCTCCACAAACGCACTTTTAATTTCGAGAGACAGCCCTGCAGTTACAGTACATTAACATTTCACCATACTTAGCACATTGAAATACTGATAAAAGTTATAACGCAAAACCTACAAACATATCCACAGGACTTCATCAAATCCAATTTGCTCTTACAATAAAAACAAGCATAATTTGATACATTTATAGTTTAGTTTGGTTTGTTGATGTTTAACGGTACTGCGACAGTCAGAGTCGAATGTGCCAAGAGCTATTGAAAATTTAAGGTGCAAGGGTTAGGACGGAGATGAATGTGAGAGGGAGAGGGGATAGGAAGGAGAGAAAGAATAAAAATAAAGGTGCAAATTAAGATTAAAAAAAAGAAAAGGTAGGCTGGTAGGATAGAAAAGGAGGAAGTGTGGGTGAAGATTAGATCAGGTGGAGTAAGTTGCTATTGCAGAGAAAGGTGATGATGTAGGAGGGGGGATTGTTCTTGAAGAGATCAGAAATGGAGGTGGAGGAAAGGAACGATCTGGAGTTGAGGTTTAAAAGACAGGTTAAGACGATATGCTTGATCGAGAGATCAGTGTTGCAAGTAGGCAGAGAGGTTTGGGAGAGCCTAATAGGAGGTAGGAGAGGGTGAGAAAGGAGTGACTGAGATGTCATGAGGGTGATGACAATGTCCTCTCTACGATTGCGACTGTGTAAGGGAGATTGATCCCTACTTTGGGATTGATAGTGTGGAGTTTGTTACTAGTCTCAAGATTCCAGGAGACTTGCCAGTTATTCCTGAGTTAGCTGGAAATGTTGAGGTGAAAGTCAGGAGTGCGGAATAAGGATTGGTAAAATATGGTTCGACAGAGCGTTGTTGGCTGCTCTGTCCACCATTTCGTTCCCAAGAATACTGACGTCGTTGGGGATCCAGAAGATGATTTTCTTCCCAGAGAAAGAGAGAGTAATTTTTCTGTAAGAGTTGTAAGATAAGTGGATTAGACCAGAACATATGTTTAAGGATGCCTGTGAGAACTGATTTGGAGTCAGGAGAAAATGACGATGAGGTGGCAGAAGGAGAGTTCTGCAAAGTTTAAAGCTGGGAGGTTAGCCTTTACTTCAGCAGAATAGATAGGAGGCTCCATCTGGTAATCTTGAATAAAGGGTGAAGCCGGGACAGGCGGCTGTGGCTGTAGAGGAGCCTTCCTGTCAGTGAAGAGGAATGAGTAGTCATGGTAGTGTCTACTGAGTTGGCAGAATTTGGAGCAAAAAAAGGCTGGAAAACATTTATAGAATTTCATAATTAGTTTCTAACATTTCAAACCAATAGAGGACCTAGTGTTTATACGGGTACCAGAAATATCCGGGTAAGCGACGGATTGTGTTGTTATATCCGGGTATAGATTTTTATAATATTACCAATTGCAGACTGTTTCTGTTTCAGAAATCTTAACTTACAAGAATTATAAAGTTTTTGTTTCCTTTCTATTCCAACGCAATACAATAAAACGATCACAAAATATTGTCACAGATCACAGAAATGATGTTGAATAAGTGATGTGGCTAGTGGTACCAACATGTACTAGTAGCGCAAAAAGAATATATATCCAAACCAGCGCGCAACAAGCAGTGTATGTAGTATGCTGCATACAAAATATATTGCGGCTGTACCAACATTTTTTGAAAGCGTGTCTGCTATTTGCTGAAAAAAATGTAACGCCTATTATAGACCAATCACAAGTTGTGTTCAAATAAAATTATTATGTGTTACTGAGTGTGTACATAACAGAATCGTGGAATCAGTCACGTCAGTTCCCAGTGTAGCGTTAATGAGGTGGAATCGTGTATTATTCCAAAATACCAAGTGACCCGTCCCGTGAAATTTTGAGGAAGTGAATATATTTTACAGTATTTTATGAAGACAGATAAATAAAAGAGACAAGAAACATTTGTATTCTATTTGTGTATTCACAAAAACAAAGATACTATTGAAAAAACAAGAAATATCACAAGATTTTACACGGTACACTGTTAGATTTTAACACATATACTACTTCCATGAAAAATACTGAAAAGGCCTTGGCAGCACGTCGAATACCCAAACGATAATGAAGGTCAGGTACCCTGCCCGATTTTTAGACCCGGTGCAAACAATAAAATGACAATCTGCCAACTGAACAGACAAACACTGCATATCACAAATCCCCGTAAGGAAGTGACAAACCATCTAAAAAAGTAGAACAGGTTGAACAATCGTTTTTTGGAGTTATAAGTGCTAGCATATCCCAACAATTGCACAGGGGGAAAATGGCATCATAATGATATCACTTTGGGAGGTCATTATCATCTGCAGGCATTCTGATACACTCACATTTAAAATCAAAATTTCCTTAAGTATTGAAGTTTTCCCCATTTCTGTTTAAAATTCTCGTCCTTCTCCCTCTTCCCCCTCCCCAAACAAAAAAAATGATCAGGGGAACAATTCCCCCTCCCCGAATTTTCCCCCAATTTTTGTATTCAAAAAAGTTATCAGGGGACCTCAATTCTTTATTTTCATTATAGTGCCAACAATGCATCATACTACTTGTCACTTTTGAAATAATGATAAAAATCGTAACGCAAAACCTACAAACATATTTTACCACATTTAAGAACCATTTTTTTTAATCCACAGGACTTCATCAATCCAAGCTGCTCTTACAGGACCAAACATAATTTGAAACATTTATAGAATTTCATCACAAGTTTCTAACACTTAAAACCTATAGAGGCAGGACCCATCTGGCAACTGAACAGACAAACACTGAATGTGACAAACTCCTGAAAAGAAGCGATAAAATCCCTGAAGCAGAACGAAAAGATTTTGTGGTTCTGATGCTTGCTTCTTTTTTTTTTTTCATAAGCTGATTGATTTGCAAAATTTGTATTAATTGACATGTTAATGCATATCACAAAACATTTGTTCAATGATATTTATTCATAAGCATGCAGATCAATAAAATGTTGACAACATTAGCATTTGCACAATAAACAACATTATTGTATCAAGTATGATGCAAAAAACGGTTGCTCATTTATTTTATTTCAAGAATTTGTCAGTGAGCACTGCATACTCATTAATATTCATGACATCATTACCACAATATTAGAACATATACATGTAGGTACAGACCATGACCCATCTGTGTATCTGATATCTGATATATTGTTCATGCCGAAATACAGTATGGTGTTTACATCATTTTAACATTAGGCCACACCCACCGTGCATAACATCTGCTGATAACATAAGCATGTGCACAATAACCAACAAAATTATCTGCCAATATGACGAAAACAGATATACAGTTGCTTGTATCACTTTTTTCAAAATTTTCACTGTAAACCCCGCCCACTTATTAATATGCATGATATCACCACCAAAAAAACAATAGATCGCATCTACAGACCATGACCTATCTGTGTACCACACATGACATGAATCCAGTTTATCGTTCTTGAGGTACTGTTTTTTACAAGCTCTTTTAAGCAAAATTATGTATTAAGCACTGCTCACTACATACATCAATAAAATTCAACATTTGTACATCATGAACATGTACACACCAGCTAACATCATAATTATCCTAAATATGAAACAAAACACTTGCGGTTGTTAAAATATGAATATTTCAAATTTGTTTACATTAAGCCCCACCTACTCATTAATATTCATAATACCACCACCAAAAAACAATAAAGCACATCTACACACCATGGGCTATCTGTGTACCACATATGACAAGAATCCAGTTCACTGTTCTTGAGATACCGTGTTTACAAGCTCTTTTCAGCAAAATCATATTAAGCCCTACCCACTATGCATATTAATGAAATTCAACATTTTTACACCATGAACATGTTCATACCAGCAAACAACATAATTACACCAAATATGAAACAAAACAGACATGTGATTGTTGAAATATTAACATTTTAAGATTTTTACATTTAAGCTCTGCCTAGTCAATAAAATGCATGACATCACCAGCACAAACAATAGGGCACATCTACAGACCATGGGCTACCTGTGTACAATATATGACATGAATCCAGTGTACCATTCTTGAGATATCGTGTTTACCAGCAGGCTGTCACATATGCACATGTACACGCACACACATACATACACACACATGCCATCATGATCACATAGGTTCCTGAAGCTATAGCCATCAGAACCAAAAACTACACTTACTGTAGTTGCAAGAATCGTTTTCCGGAGTTCAAATGCTGACAAACATCTAAAAAATTGCATGGGACAAATATAGCATCATACTGATATCACTTTGGGAGGTCATTATCATCTGCAGGCATTCTCATGCGCTCAGATTTAAAATTCAAATTTCAGACACCACGGTCTATTGAGGTTTGGTCTGCACATTGTATGGCTACTGACAGACAGCACATAAATCATTCCGCACATCAGAAACATGGTTCGGTGATTTTTATGAAACAGTCCTGAATATCTATCTACTTGTGCTTCACCTTTCTAGAATAGTTCATGAAAAGTCTAACAATATACAGGCAGTACAATGATGAAATGACATGCACATGCTGAAGCTGACTCAACTGTTTAATGATATGCAGAAGATTAAGCATAGCCGCATATCTAAGTTTATGGTAATTTGGGTCTTCACAATAGATATAAAAGTTTATATTATGCAAATCCTTTCTCCTAGTGTTGTGAGACCAAGGAACTAAAGCAAAATCTCAAAAGGGCTACATGTAGCTTTATTGATCTGTACTCTGCAAAGTTACAAAATTATTCAGATTTGATAGTCCCTTACAAAAATTTCAGATCTGGCCAGATATAAATTCCAGATCTGGGCCAGACCTGGATTTGATATCAAATCCAGATCGGGATTTATATCAAATCCAAATCTGGCCAGATAAAGAATTGGGCAGATATTAATTCAAATTGAATCTGGCCAGACCAAACTTGACCTGGAGTTTCCAGATCAAGTTTGATCTGAGCCAGATCAAGTTTGATCTGAGCCAGATCAAGTTTGATCTGAGCCAGATCAAGTTTGATCTGGGCCAGCTATAATATCCAGATCTGGCTTGATCTGGCCAAATCAAACTTTATTTGTGCATCAAATTGACTTTAATGAAGGTTATATCTGACTTGATCTGGCCAGATCAAACTTTATTTGTGTATGAAATTGACTATAATCAAGGTTTATATCTGGCTTTATCTGGCCGGATCAAAGTTGATTTACCCAGATAAAGACTTTTTTTAAGCCAGATCTGAACTTTTTGTAAGGAGTGACTGATTTCATTTTCCTTCACAGCACATGTACAATCTTGTGTACATTTGTCTATTTTCTTCTTTTTTTTTAATTAGAAACAGTGAAGTGTATACCATTTTCAAGAGCAACTTCAAACTAAGGATAGAACTTATTAATTGAAAATTCCTGTGGGAATTTCCACATATAGACATGTACATCCCAACACTTATGCAGAAAAATAGGTTTGGTTTGGTTTGTTAATGTTTAACGGCGACAGTCAGTCAGATTTGCCAGAAGGGTGTTAAAAACTATAGGTGCTTGAGTTAGGAGCAAAAAAATAGAACATCATTAATGAAGGTATTTTTTTCTAGTGCGCTCTGATTTAAAATTCATATTTCAGACACCACGGTCTATTGAGGTTTGGTCTGCACATAGTATGGCTACTAACAGACAGCTCATAAATCATTCAGCACATCAGAAAAAAGGTTCAGTGATTTTTATGAAACAATTCTGAATTTTTACTAGTGTGTCCGCTATCTAGAATTGTTCCCGAAAAGTCTTGCAATGTACAGGTAGTGTAGTAGAATGGTGGAATAACATGCCAGCTGAAACTGAATCAAACAATGATTATTTGGAAAAATAGGCATATCAATGTTACTGTATCTTATTCTTTCTTTTGCCATTTGTACGTTGATTTAAGACATTGAAGGACGGTGGTGAACCCCAGATGATGCACCACATGGTGGACAACTGCCCATTCTCTTGTCTTAAAGGACTACTTATGTGGTCAAGCACGTTTATCTTATATGAAAGAGGACTTTATGAGAAACAAAATGGTGAAGAAACTACTTTAATATCTTATTCCGTTAAGGAGATAATCAGGTCTAAAGATCTGTCTTATCTACTGTATGTAAAAATGACTGGTGAAGTACATGTAAGTCTACTATGGAAAATTCCTCACCTTAACTAGAATATTAGCACTCTCTAGAGCACATATCTCCACCCGGTTACAATTCCAATATTCCTAGAATAATTTTAAGAGTTCATTTAATCCCCATACCCAATATAATCTACCTCAGAAATCCTAGGCCCACCAAGATTCATCCCTAAGTTTTGATCTGTAATGAACATTTGCAATCTGAACACTTAAAGATTATCTTCTGACTGGATTTATCTTGATATCTTGATGGACAGACAAACACAAAAAAACAGAACAAAACACGTCCCCATCCCCCATTTTCACCCTTCCCCTGTTCCAATGTCTCAAATAGCTATCACTTCTTTCTTCAGCAGTAACAAAACCAACCACACACCAAATTTGATCCAATTCCAGTCATCAGTTCTTGAGATATCTTGATGACAAACAACAAACGAACAAACAGACAAGCAAACAAACAAATTTACAAAGGCAAAAACATAACCTCCATCCAACTTCATTGGCAGAAATAATAAAATGTAATCAATGCGACGACTATTTTATCCAAAATTGTATACAATAATCAGTTAAAACTCAAGACCTCCCGTAGATCTTCCAAGCATACATAAAGTCAAGTATTCTAGCTTAATATATGATAGAGAATTAAAAAATAAACCAACTACCAAAAACCCCATCATAAAATATTATTCCATTCTCAAGTTATCCAAGTTTGAATTTGTAACATGGACGCTGCCATTTTGTCTAATTTTGTGTTGAAATCATGCAATGATGACAAAACTTGCTGTAGATGTGCTTGCACACTTAATGTATTTCTTTAGAATTCTCTTTAAAATTTTCATTCCAAAATGCTTTGACATGAAATGCTTGACTCATTAACATCATATACAAATAAAAATTCAGGTTTGGTTTGGTTTGTTGATGTTTAATGGCACCGCGACAGTCAGTCAAATGTGCCACTTTAGTGAAACAGGCGCCCTCCTTTTCGACTGAGACTTCCTTTAACCCAGAAAGCAAATTACGTTATTCTGTTGAAAATTGTACTTTGTTTTTGTTCGAAATTCCCATGACTTAGTTAATAAATTATGGTGTAAGAGTAAGGATAGTGAGGACATGGAAGGTTTGTAAGGGAGGAAAGCAGAAAAAATGGGGTAAGTAAGGTTAGGTGTAGAAAGGGAGGGAAGAGGGAGTTAAATGTGGTGGAAGAGGTTGTTCTTGCGGAGGAAGTTGATGATGCTTGAGGAAGAATTGTTTTCGAAAAGGTCCGAGATTGAGGTTAGTGAGGAGAGAAGAGATTTGGAGTTCTGGTATAGGGGACAGGTTACGAAGATATGCTTGATGGAGAGATCGGTGTTACAAGTGGGGCAGAGAGGGTTAGAAGAGCCAGATAAGAGATGGGAGTGAGTGAGAGAGGAATACAAATTCAAATCCGTGCAAAAGAAAAATTATTTCTTGGAAGTTAGTAAATTTGAAATCGATTATAAAGAAATACATCAATATTCTAATCTATACTGGGTGTATGTATGACAGGAAAATATGTACTAAATTGTTTTGTACAATGTAAAATTTCTTCAGATGATTTATAATTATTATTTCTATCATATTAAATGAATACAAACTTAATGTCTTCTTTAATGTACACATTCCATAGTGCAATATCCAATTCAAATATTTTTTAGTTCTAAGTTGGTAATTTGGTCTTCACATTATACACAAACAAGGAAAATTATCATAAGGTTTATATTTAAAAAAATTCCTTTCTGATGAGTTCGTAAACAACATCACAAGAGGGCTGAAAGGATTAGTTCAGTCGTCAAGCATGTTCATCTTATATGAAAGCAGACTTTAAAAAAAACCAAATAGTGAAGAAAGCATTCAAAATCTTATTCCATTAAGGAGATATTCAAGTTTAAAGTTTTGTATCATTTCTGTAGAAACGACTAAAATCAGACAAGTAGTAAAATCACAGCCTCAGATTCCTCGAAGTCTTGTGTTGTATCTCAATCCCATGACTTTAGTGAAACAGGCGCCCTCCTTTTCGACTGAGACTTCCTTTAACCCAGAAAGCAAATTACTATATTCTGTTGAAAATTGTACTTTGTTTTTGTTCGAAATTCCCATGACTTAGCAAATCATATGCCCTCAATTTTGGATTATTATTTTCTTTAATCCAGAAATCAAATTACGCCCTAAGGTTGACAATGATAATATTTTCCTTCTTTTTCTTTAATGTAAAATTACTAACTACTTGCAGACATAATTGATTACATCAAACACCCTTGTCATCTGCCTTTTGTAAATGAAAATTAAATGATTACACCCTTCACTTAATAAATATACATTACATCAGCATCTTAGAGTATGTGATTGAATACTAAACCAACAATATAAATTCATCAATTCTATTCAGAGGTGATAAGAACCAGAGCATCATTAATGCAGATGCTCAACCTACGAATGCAACTTTCTAGACTCTAAAATATTCAGCAATGATACGTTTTCCTATTTCTTTTAATGTACATTTTGCTAATTGCAGACATGAGATTTAATTGATCACATCTATGATACCAATGACACCTTCATCATCAGTCTCTTATAAATGCTAGTTTCATGAACATTTAATTAATGCTAACAACGTTCATTTTAAGCACACATTATGCAGTGGCATCTTAGAGTATGTGATTGAATACTAAACCAACAACATCAATTCAACTTTTAAGAGGGGATACAAACCAGAGCATCACTGATGCAGAAGCTCGACCTATGAAATTTTGAGTATAGTTTCTGATTGTCCAGTGGGTGATTTGTTGTCAATATAAGAAAAAGATGGCATGATGAAGGTTGTTGATATCAAGTCCCTGGTCCTTTAAAAGAATGCGCCGTGTTTTTATTGAAAAGATATTGATTGTTTGTATGTGAGAGTGCCACATAAAATTCCCATTTTCTTCATCATGGCAGGTGGCGCCACACATCTTTTGTATTTATTATTCCCATTATAATCCTTATCATCAAGATTGGTTTGGTTTTGTTTGTTGATGTTTAATGGCACAGCGACAGTCAGAGTCGAATACGCCAACTAAGGGGCTTGAGTTGGGACAGAGAAGAAAGAGAGAGATAGAGGGAAAGAGGGAGAGAAAGTGGATAAGGGAAAGAAGTTAAGGTAATAAAAGGAAGGTGGGGAAGAAAAGGCGTAGAAGGGAAGGAAAGGTAGGTTTAGATCAGGTGGAATAATTTGCTGTTGCGGAGAAAGGTGATGAAGTTGGAGTTAGGATTGTTCTTGAAAAGATCGGATATTTAGATGGAGAGGGTGAGGTGTCATCTGGAGTTCAGGTATGTGGGACAGATTAAGAGGATATGCTTGATCAAGAGATCGGTGTTGTATGTACAGTGTAGGGCAGAGAGGAGCAGGGGATCTGGAAAGTAGGTGAGAGTGGGTGAGAAAGGTGTGGCCGAGGTGGTTGTTTGTAAAACACTAATACTATAAACACATCCAAATGCACAGTACATAAAGAAAGAACTACTGCAGAAAAGAAATTATGATGAAAAACACAGTAAATTGTAAAAGAAATTAATAATCACCTTGTTTAAAATAAATAATAACTAAGCGAGGGTGCAATTTCATAGACTCCAAAATATTCAGCAATGACAATTTGTTTTCGTATTTCTTTTTCTTTGTTAATTATCGTAGACATAAGATTTAATTGATCACGTCGAACGACGCCTTTGTCATCAGTCTTTCAGGAACACTTATTATATATACTTTCCTTTAATCTAAAAAGCAAATTATGTTATTCGGCTGACAAAGAAACTTTTGTTTTTGCTTGAAATTCCCATGACGAAACAGTTTTCAACCGAGACCTTTTAAATCCAGGAGCAAATTACGCCATTCGTTTGACAATGACACTTGTTTTCGCATTTTTTTTTCTATAAAGTACAATTGCTAACTACTCGCAGATATAAGGCCAAATTTATTGCGTCTATGATACCAACGACACCTTCGTCATCATTTGTTTTAACTTGATAAATGTTCATTCCATGAACTTTAAATAGTTATACCCTTCATTTAACAAGCATACAGTACATAACAGCGGCATCTTTGGGTATACAGTGTATGATTGAATACTAAACCAACAATATGAATTCATCAATATCACTTTTAATAGCTAGGGGATAAGAAAAACACATTAATTGAGGCCATTCGTTTTCTAAGCAAACACAGTACAATATCACAGCACATTTCATTCTATCAAACCATGGCGGTATTATTTCTGTTTACAAAAGTATTGCTGCGGTCGAAAATGTGCCTTTCATTTGATAAGAGGACAAAAACATGCAGAAACATAATGGTGAAAAAATACTTTCATAAAAGTGACTGGAGTAGTAAGTCTAACTCAAAAATGTGATGATAATTGTTATGACTTTTTTTGTTTAATTACAGTTAGTTTTTAATCACATGACTGGAAAATTATTAATTATTGAAAAGGGGCATAGCATAAACTTACATGAACATGTTTTGCAGGGCCTCCGACACAGGAGCCCCCCACTAATTTTTTAATTGACCCAGTGACATCAAGAAGAATCGCAGTGGCCCAGGGGAAGAACTAAAAATCAAAGCCTGGAGGGAAAACTGAAAATCTAGGCCCTCATATAATGTGTACAGTCCCTTATGACCCAGGCTCCTTGGACTCTAGGCAGCGTTCCACAAATCGCCCAAAAATTCACTTGCCCGCCGGGCAGACACATGCACAGAAATGATTGCCTGGAAGCAAAATCCACTTTCCCTACAACAGTTATAATAATATTAATAATGGACGAGGCAATGTACATTATGGTAAAATATCTCTTACTGCGAAATATTTATTGAAAATGCTGTATAAATAATAAAAGACTCTTACACGTACCAAAAAACAGTGGAAGTTGTAATCCATATGTCCTCTACAAATATAGAGCAATAACAGGCTCCATAAAATCAACAAAAAAAAACACGAAAGTTAAAAAAACTTTTGAGTAAACAAGTGGCAAAGGCAGGTAAAGTTTGCCTTGTAACAGTACATGTACAGTATATACGGCTCACGGTATGCCCTGTATGATGAAACAGGTATTGGACCCATTGCGTGTGGTGCATTAACACAGCAGAACAGACCTCGGCAAGAAACATTGACTGGATATAAATATGTATAAGATTTTTTACGCGAAATATGATTGCTGAAAGGAGCAAGCCTCACCAGCAAAACAGCATGCATTGTGCACATGTTCAACCAGCTTTGGTGGCCTGAATCATATATATACATTATAGGTTTTGTGTGTAAGTGTGTAATATATGTTTACTTTTTATGTTTGGGTGCATGTGTGATGTTGTTATCGCGAGGTTAAAGATCATTTCGTAACATAACAAAACATTTTGACATTTTCTGGGCATTTCCATCAGATATATTGTAGTAAGTAAAATCTGTGTAATGAATTAAGTTTTTAAAGAGAAATTCACTATATTAGATTGGATCAATTTATGGTTGCCCAGCGAGCATATCAACTAATAAATCAACATGCCCGGACATAATTATTAAGTTGCCCCAGGCGCCCAGACTGGCGATTTGTTGAACGCTGACTCTGAGCCCAGGTCATTGCCCTTCTCTCACTCCCCATGTCGGCGACCCTGAATAGACCCCTTTACCTCTTCACCTGATGAGCATTTGCCAACATTGGTCCTTCGGGCTCCCTAATCTCAAACCTGTGTTGATGGCCTGTTCTGCCCATTTGTTGATGCACCTAATAGATCTTATATTAGTGTCATAGAACACACAAAGAAAGGCTTAAAAAACAGATAAAAGCAAAATTCTTTCCCCATGCCAAAAAGGTCCCTGACACATTATGCGTAAATGTTATAGACCTACTTTAGATATCAATACACCACTATGAATGGAAATTTGAGGGAGGATTGTTGGTTAAAGCAACTAATTTATGCTAAACTTTACTTGCCATTTAGAGGTGCTATGGCTCAGGGGTTAAGAAGTCATGCTCGTATTCGAGAGGTACCAAGTTCGATTCCCGTCGTGAGTGTTGCATTGTGTCCTTGAGCAAGACACTTTACTCTACTTGCTTCAGTCCACTCAGCTGTAAATAAATACCAGCACTGCTGGGGAGTTAACCTGCGATGGACTGGAGTTCCGTCCAGAGGGAGTAATGTACTCTCATCCGCTTGCGCCATGGAAACCGCAGATAAGCACTATAGCTTAATAAGTCTAATGGCTCGGATGGATTTAGCTTCCTCTTTACTTGCCATGTGCTTATAAGCAATATTAGCAAATCCCCCTCCCCGCACTTGTGATTTATATAAGTGGGATTCTAATGAAAGAGGGATATATCAAGAGCAATTCCCACCTTTGTAATTTACATCACGGGGAATTTTAATAAAAGAGAGAGAATCCCATTATGAACACTGCAGTACGCCTCTAAATCCAATAGCTGTTGCTTAATTGATTGCAATCTTCAAAAAGATTTACCTACAGCCTTCCTCTGCACCCAACATCAGGGTCTACTTTATGATTGTTTAAAAGCATTTTATCAGTCAAAGTCAGATATGCCAGAAGGTAGAAAAGTAAATTTAACTGAGAATGAGATTAAATAGGATAGATTAATGAAGATCCACGTTCCTTAAGTGTTGTTAGAGGTGAATGAATTACAAGGAATTTACGGCACAAGAGAGGTCTTAGAAATAAAAGGGGTGTTGATATCAAGGTCAGGTATGTTGTTGTACAGCGGTTGGTTCAGGTCACTAGCATACCTTGGCCCTGACTACCATACTCTGGCCCTTACTATCCTACCCTGGCCCTCACTACCATACCCTGGCCCTCACTACCGTACCATACCCTGGCCCTCACTATCCTACCCTGGCCCTCACTATCCTACCCTGGCCCTCACTATCCTACCCTAACCCTCACTACCCTACCCCTCACTATCCTACCCTGGCCCTCACTATCCTACCCTGGCCCTCACTACCGTACCTTGGCCTTTACTACCATACCATGGCCCTCACTACCATACCCTGGCCCTCACTACCATACCCTGTCCCCCACTACCATACCATACCCTGGCCCTCACTATCATACCCTGGCCCTCACTACTGTACCCTGGCCCTCACTACCATACCCTGCCCCTCACTACCGTACCCTGGCCCTCTCTACCATACACTGACCCTCATTACCATATCCTGGCCCTCACTACCATATCCTGGCCCTCACTACCATACCCTGGCCCTCACTACCATATCCTGGCCCTCACTACTGTACCCTGGCCCTCACTACTGTACCCTAACCCTCACTACCATACCCTGGCCCTCACTACCATACCCTAACCATCACTACCATACCTTGGCCCTCACTACCATACCCTAACCCTCACTACCATACCCTAACCCTCACTACCATACCCTGGCCCTCACTACCGTACCCTGGCCCTCATTACCATACCCTGGCCCTCACTAACGTACCTGTCCCTCATTACCGTACTCTGGCCCTCAATACCATACCCTGGCCCTCACTACCGTACCTTGGCCCTGCCTACAAAAACATAACTTTAGATACCTTCTTATTGCCCTGTTTACAAGAGGTTATTGTGTGGATGATTCATCATGTACTGTACTTCTTGAGTTGCTGCAAATGTGTGTGTTGTGCACATCAACATTTCAGTTGCTCACCAGGCAACCATGCTAATCGAAAGAGTTAAATGCTCTCCTATTTTGTTTTTCCTGCCCACCGGCAGGAGAATTATTGAACCCTAACTATCCCTAATAATTACAGAGAATCTTTTCAAATTTGTTTAAATTCAATATTTACGACAACAAAATTACCTGCGCAAGATTAGTACTATGCCTATTCTAATTACCTGCTCCTTGCATTATTCTTTTGTTTGTGCTTTGTTTCCATCAGAGCATAGGCAGTTCTACATTAATATATGTATGACATGGGAGAAAGCGCTAGAAATTGAAAGAAAATAAAAGAAATCCATTTTGCAGGTTGTAAAATTCAACTCTAGCCAATTAAAGTGCCTCATTGATCAGTTCCGCATCGAAGGTAAAAGAAATGTAAAGCACTAAACCAGAACCGAAATGTTTTGTGGTTCTGATGCTTCTTTTTCATAGGCTGATTGATTTGCAAAAATTGTATTTACTGTCATGTCATTGTATATCATGAAATATTTGTTCCAGGGTATTTATTCATAAACCACACCCACCATGTGGTTTATAAAAATGTTGACAACATTAGCAATAACACAATGATTAACAACATTATCATAGCAAGTAGAATGCAAAAACAGTTGCTCATTTATTTTATTTCAAGAATTTGTCAGAAAACCCTACCTACTCATTTATATTCATGAAATCACTACCACAACAGTAGAATATATGTACAGACCATGACCCATCTGTGTACCATATATAGCATAGATCTGATGTATCATTCATGGAGTACAGTATGGTGTTTACATCATTTAGCACTTTCACATTAAGCCACGCCCACCAATGCATATTAATGAAATCTGCTGAAAACATAAGCATGTACACAATAGCCAACAAAATTATCGTGCCCAAAATGATGCAAAACAGACATACAGTTGCTTGTTTATCACTTTTTCAAAATTTTCACTGTAAGCCCCGCCCACTTATTATCATGCATGATATTACCATAAAAAACAATAGAGCACATCTACAGACCTTGGGCTCTCGTGTCCAAAATATGACATGAATCCAATTTACCGTTCTTGAGGTACTGTTTTTAAAAGCTCATTTATTCCAAATTATGTATTAAGCCCAGCCCACTACGCACATTAATGAAATTCAACATTTTTGACATCATGAACATGTACACAACAGCTAATATCATAATTATCAAATATGAAACGAAACAGACATGTGGTTGTTTAAATATGAATATTTCGAGATTTTTACATTAAGCTCCTCCTACTCATTAATATACAAGATATCAAGACCAAAAACAATAGGACAGATCTACAGACCATGGGCTATCTGTGTACTAAATATGACATAATTCCAGTTTACCATTCTTGAGATACCGTGTTTACAAGTTTTCAGCAAAATCATATCAAGCACCACCCACTACGCATATCAATCAAATTCAACATCTTTACAACATGAACATGTACACACCAGCTAACATCATAATTACAACATATATAAAACAAAACAGACATGCGGTTGCTAAATTATTAACATTTCAAGATTTTTATATTAAGCCCCACATCATTTATCAAAAACAATAGGGCACATCTACAGATCATGGGCTATCAATGTACCACATATGACATGAATCCAGTGTATTGTTTTTGAGATATCACGTTTACGAGCTGGCCATAACAAACATACATACACACACACATACATTATACATGCCATCTTGACCACATAGGTTCCTGATGCTATCGCATCACAACCAAAAATGCTACACTCTTTTTCTCACAAGAACATTTAAAGGTGTATGGATGCCTACAGATTTTTAGCCCACGAGAACGAGCATTAAATTAAAAAGGCAACAGTCTTGAAATCTTGTTAATACTGTAGCATGTATACAGTAGTTTTTAAATTATGATTGATTAAAGCTTTAGCAATCTACAGTGAATGTATAATCTTGTTAAATGTGTGATGTATGACTGACCAGGCGGGTACCTGACAAGCTTTATGTAATTCTTTATCTTCCCTAAATTTCAGTTCCTGAAAATGATGACCAAGTCTACATTTTGCTAAAGGGTATGGTCAACACTTCAAAACGTTTGGTTAAAATTCCTTTCCATTGTTCAGAAATGTGTGACAAGCAATTAAAAAACAAAGGGTTTACATAAGGAAATTGGAACTTCCGCCCTGTCATACATCACAAGAAAACCTTAAAGAGGCCTTACAGAAAAAAACTAGCTTGCAGCAAGCTTGCAACAAGGTAACAATTTTAGCTTGTGCAAACTTGCTGCAACTTTGCGGCAAGCCTGCAGCAAGCTAGTTTTTCTGTAAGGGGGAACAAAATTTTGCATATTTTGGCCTGCAAATTCAAAATGTTCTTAAATGGTCAATTTTTAACTGATTGTTTACTATGTTCATCATTTTTCCTGGATTTTAAAGCAATTTAGCATATTAAAGTACACATCCATAGACCTTTAATAACAGTGTTTAAGAGAAGACACAAACTAACCCTCAGGAACAAATTAATTAAACATTTTGTATTAACATCTTTAAATTCCTTGACTGCATCAGATTACTACTGTATATTGTACTGTACATTACAGAATGACGAATAAAATCTTAATCCAATTCACTATTATTACATTACGGTATGTATTGTGTACTACAGAATACTATTT
This sequence comes from Chiridota heheva, assembly GCA_020152595.1. Classification (NCBI taxonomy): domain Eukaryota; kingdom Metazoa; phylum Echinodermata; class Holothuroidea; order Apodida; family Chiridotidae; genus Chiridota; species Chiridota heheva. The sequence continues at coordinate 173,930 of JAIGNY010000993.1, read as the reverse complement.
TTGAATCACTAAATGTACAGGGAGGGGGAGTTGGGGGAGAATACCAGAAATGGAAGGAAATACAAAAAAATTACACTATTCTAATTCCCTACTCACTACGAAATTCTAAAATAATTTGTTCACTTCAGAAGTTCAGAACATATTTCTGATGTACATGTAAGGAGAGAGAGGGAGGAAGAAGGGGGAGGGGGGGGGGGGTGAATACCAACAATTTAAAGAAAAATTAATTTTACAGGGCAATTCCCTTACAGAAAAATTTAACTTGCAGCAAGCTTACAAAAAGCTAACATTTTTACCTTGCAGCAAGCTTGCAAAAAGCTAACATTTATACCTTGCACAAACTAACATTAGCTTTCGCAAGGTAGCAAAACAGTTTGTTAGCTTGCCCGTACATAAATATTAGCTTGCAGCACGTTTGCAGCAGGCTTGCAGCACGGTTGCGACAAGCTAACATTTTTTAGCCGCAAACATGCTGCAAGCTAGTATTTGGAACAAATTAGCTTGCGCAAGCTAGCAAAAACTATCTGCAAGCTAGCAAAACTTTCTGCAAGCTTGCGCAAGCTAACAAATACATGCAAGCAAGTTGGTATTTGATTCAAATACTAGCTTTTAGCACGCTTGCTGCAAGCTTGCAGCATGATTCGCAAGCTTGCAGCATGATTCGCAAGCTTGCAGCATGCTTGCGCAAGCTAAGAATGTTAGCTTGTCACACGCATGCTGCAAGCTCAAATTTATGTACGGGTGTGCAAGCTAGTTTTGCTGCAAGATAGTTTTTCTGTAATCTTGTGTACAAAATTTAGTTCCAGCCATTTTAATATATAAGTTGCCTCTTTAATCTGTTTAGCATGAATGGTAAAAGCCTCTAAACAACTAAAAAAGTTAAAATAATAACTTACTTGTCATAATCAAGAGTAAAGGAAAGAAAGACAAAACTTTTCATCAACTTTATCCAAAGCCTAACGCAAAAATCAATTGAAAAGTCTGTAAATACCATCTTTAAATTTCTTGACTGAATCTGATTCCATTACAGTATAAAATCCTCATTCCATTGAAATCATATTTACATCCTGGAGATCAAAACATCCTATCCGAACAAAGTATAAAATCCGACTGAAAACAAACAAGGTGCGGAACACCTGATCCTAATAATTAAGCGAGACTCTTCTTTCAGTCTAACTGTTTGACTCCACTAAAGATTTACACAAAATCATCTACAAACATAAGTATTGTCTATGTTCTAATTCCCTACTCATTAAAAAAAAAAATTCTACACAAGTACTTTTTTTTTTTTTTACTGCAGAGCAAAGTTTTTCATACTGTATATTATAAAAATGGGGGAGGGGGAGGAGAATATCAGAAATTTAAAAAAAATAAAGAAAAGGACATTTTGCAGGGAGATGCAAAAAAATCATTTCCAGTCATTCCAATACACATTTGCTTCTTAATCTCTTCTGCATGGATGATGAAAAGTTATAAACAAGTAAAGAAAATGAAAGAAGAACTTACTTGTCATAATCAACAGTAAAGGAAAGAAAAACACAAACTTGTCATCAACTTTATCCAAAGCCTAATGTAAAAATCAATTATAAAGTCTGTAAATACCATCTTTAAATTTCTTGACTGCATCTGATTCCATTACAGAACAATAAATAAAATCCTTGTTCCATTGAAATCACATTTACATCCTGGAGATCAAGACATCCTATCGGAACAAAGTATAAAATCCGACTGAAAACAAAGAAGGTGCGGAACACCTGATCCTAATAATTAAGCGAGACTCTTCTTTCAGTCTAACTGTTTGACTCCACTAAAGATTTACACAAAATCATCTATAAACATACATGTAAGTATTGTCTATGTTCTAATTCCCTATTCATTAAAAGAAAAATGTCTACACCAATATTTCTTTTCTTTTTTTTACTGCAGAGCAAAGTTTCAAATACTGTATAATATAGACATGGGGAAGGGGGAGAAGAATATCAGAAATTAAAAGAAAATAAAGAAAAAGACGTTTTGCAGGGAGATGCAAAAAAAATATTTCCAGTCATTCCAATACACACTTGCTTCTTTAATCTCCTCTGCATGGACGCTGAAAAGTTATAAACAACTAAAGAAAATAAAACAAGAACTTACTTGTCATAATTAACAGTAAAGGAAAGAAAAACACAAACTTGTCATAAACTTTATTCAAAGCCTAACGCAAAAATCAATTATAAAGTTTTGTAAATACCATCTTTAAATTTCTTGACTGCATCTGATTCCATTACAGAACAATAAATAACATCCACTAAAATCTTAGTCCCATTGAAATCAAATTTACATCGTGGAGATCTAGACATCCTATCGGAACAAACCATAACTTCTGACTAAAAACAAAAGCCAGGAATGAACACCTCATAATAAGCCAGATCGTCTCCCGTCTGACGTCCAAGCGTGAACATCTCAAGTTTATTTTCAGAAACAACGTGTTTGGAGTATGAATTGGTTATAATTGAAAAGGATGCTCTCCGAGCTAAAGATGTTTTACGTTCATCCAATAGAGCCCCCATGTGTTCATGCATGTCGCATTAATACATTTTTATTTGATCGTAAGCGGAGGACGGAAAATATGTGAGAAATAAAATGGGATTATTTGTAATTAAGAATTTATTGACCTCTTTTTATTATGGAGTAAAACTTTTGAAGACTCAATGACACATTTGTTTAAAGAAGGAATCTCGTCTCAAGATTTTACTAAAACCGTCAGCGATAATTGTGACACTTATTAGTTACATCACTTCCGCGGTGGTACTTGTCAGAATTTGAGTGAATACGATAAACCAATCAGAAATGTTCACTTGTATGTGATATTTATCTTTATTGTTTAAGAGGGACTAGTTTTGACTGTCAAACAAAACTGATGCAGTAGGCTCTATTTTTCTTTGCTTATTTATTTTATTTCACAGAATGTATATAGCGCCTTATATAAAATTGCTTTAAGGCGATTTACAATAAAAACATACAAGTCAAGAAAAATTACAATAAATTAATTGTTGAAAATACAGATACAAAAAGGTTTATAAAAGTTAAAACTGTTTAAAATAGTTGATAGGCAAAATATGAACAAAAATTCAAATTCATTGTAAAAAGCTAGAAATGGACTTTCTCAATATATATATATATATATATATATATATATATATATATATATATATATATATATATATATATATATATATATATATATATATATATATATATATATATATATATATATATATATATATATATACATGTATATATATATATATATATATATATATATATATATACATATATATATATATATATATATATATATAATAAATACACAATCCTGATGATCTAATAAAAGGCAGCTCTAAAAAGGTAAGTTTTCACATGTTTTTTGAATTCATTAATATTTATTGCACGCTTGGCTTCATCTGGTAAATCATTCCACAATACTGCAGCTGAATTATGAAACCGCCTATTTCCATAGGTAGATGTTCTGATAATTGGGTAAGTTAATTTAGCTGAGCCTGCATTCATATTGTTTTATCATAACACACTGTAGAAATGTGGCGTGTTACAAATATCATGATGACATTTGCCAGTGAATAAGTTTTTATCCAACTTCTCCTACCTGTACCTTTTCTGATTTTCAAGATGCACCTTCACAGCTTAAGTCAAATTGTGGAATTGGTGGAGCTGTTATACAAGGTGAGACAGAGGGGGGGGGAGCTTGTTTTTCCTGTACATTCATCAAATAGAGCCGCCATGTGTTGGCACATGTACAGTATATTAGATAGTGAGCAGAAGACGGAATATGTGTGACATTAAATGGGGTTATTTGTAATAGATAATTTATTAACCTATTTCAATTGCGGTTAAAACTTTTCTTTCATGTCTCACCCAGAAATTAATCAATTACTAAAATAGATTTCAGCTAGAAAGTTTTTTTTTTCATTCTATTGTACGAGTTCCTTTCAGACAAGAGTCACATTTCATCATTTTCCTTTCATGCAAGAAACCAATTGTTTTGATTTTCTCAATGATACCAGGAACCACTTGATTTGATTATCTTAGAGTCTAGAAAATTGATTCTTTGGATTTCCTTTCAATGCATGAATTCATTGTTCAACACATTCCATTAAAAATGTTTCAACTAAGTTTCGACAGATAATACCTAAAACATTCCCACCCCTCCATTTCTGCATTGCCCTGTTCCAATATGACCCAAAGATTAATCAGTTCTTCATTAAGCATGGAAAAAACCCACAAACCAAATTGAATACAAATCCAATCATCAGTTTTTGATACTGTATACATGTATGTTGATAACAAACAGTAAGCTTGGGCAATGTATCAATATTTTGATATAATTCTATATTGACCCATATTTATATGGTCAATATCTAGTTCAAGAGGCATATCGATATGTTCTTCAATGGTACACACGTCAGCATGAGTACAACAGTACAACACAACACAATGGAACACACTGTAGACAGCAGCTGGATAAAATACCAATATACACTAAGCTTGGGCTATATATCGATATATTTCGATATTGACCTATATCGATAAGGCCGATATTGAGTTCAAGGGTCGCATCCATATATCGATATTATGTTTTCAATGATAATACACAATACATGAACTATTAAAAAGCTAAACATGACTATCAAACAACCATGTATTTTTTAATCAAATAGACACAAAAACTTAATAAATTTAATTTATATTAAAGTTTCAGGCAGTCAGTTAGGATAAAACTTATTAAAACTTTAATATTGTGATAACAATTATCCAAAAATCCTTCCATGAACAAAAAACCACTTGACTCGCGGAGTACAGAGGCATTGCGCAATACTTCAATACTATACTTGATGGCTTACGATGTTCAGACAACAAAAATCATAAGATGTTGAATCCTCAAACATCGTGTTAAGTTTCCTCAAAAGGAATACTAAATCTGAATTTTATATCAAAGTCATTAATTGATCAATTACTGACAAAACTATGAGGTTTTTCACACTATTTTGTTCGTTCAGAAAGTCTAAAGTAAAAGTGACAGACTGGTCTTGCCAGATCGATCAGATAATGTACAGTGCAGTAACTACACACACACAGTATCACTACTGTACAGTACTTCACTATGTACACACATACCATCTACCACTGTTTCTTCTGAGTGACAACAATCGTGCGATGATTAAAGCAGACTAAAAATTGAATAATATGCATTATATATAGACTTCTGAATGTCTAGAAGTCCATAAAAAGCTACCAAAATAATGCCTTTTCAGTTGAACATTCATGAGAAGTGAGATATGAAATTTAAAGAAGAATTGGAGCTTTGTAAGGCATACAGTGTAGGCCTAGTACCACTTCCACAACATTTTAATTTTTGTAATGAATATGCTGAGGCCCAAACTTTTTCATTGTTTCTGTGCTTGATTACCTTGCACATATCGGTACATACGGCTTGCGTATGATGTCATTTAATTTGCATATCGATATTTCGATAATATCGATATTTTTCTGGCGATATATCGATATTGCATAATGCTCAATATCGCCCAAGATTAATTTATACCTCACAAATATTCACAAACAAATGTCAAAAGCTGAAAAATTATGAAGCAGTAAAGTTGTCAATTTTAAACCGATTATATTTAATAGTTTGTTACAACATGTAGAGTACGTATGCTACTGTACATGATTTTCATATATCTTAAACTGCTTTAGCTTCTTATACCGTATTTTTAAACTGTTCTCCAGTTTCCAGAAAACTTCCATGCACTGTATGATAATTATTCCTATCATGAAGGTACATTATGACAAATCATACCGCTATGCAAGGTTGGAAAACTTTGCAAACGGCGAGGACGTCTTTCATCATAGCGGAAACAAATCAATCATTAAAAAATTAAGAAGAACTGTCAGAAGGACAGTACGCTTGACTATTCAAAGCTAGTATAGAGGGCTTATAGAGGGAAGTATATATAGAAATAGGGTAGCAGGGGCAGATGATTTCAAATTACTTGAGCTTTTAAAGATGAACTCACATTTTCATTTGCTTTGTTAATATTCACAACATTTATACAAGCTTCAAAATATCTTTGAGTTTTCCCAGATATCTTAAGACAAAAATAGCTCACGGTTACCCTCACCCATGCAGTAACTCAAAAAACATGTAAAAGCTAACAGTCTTTACAACTTTAACACCTCTTTTACTTCCATCAATTGACAAGAAAGAAAGGAGAGGCCCTAATTTGCTAATGTCATTGAAAGAATGTCATTAAGCCCCCTTTCCAACCTGTACCCTCCCCCAACCCCTAAACATTTCCAGAACTACATCCTGGATTGTAATATAACTTCCAATTTAAGAAAATATGTGTCAAGCAAAGTCAAGCAAAATGAAAAATTGTACAATAACATTAAAGTAAAATTATGAGAAACAATATTACTTAACGTATGACAAACTAGACATTGGAAATGATACAAATCCCCTCACTGCTAATAATGCAGATTCCAGACTGTCCCACATTCCATCCAAACCTGTCCCATATGTGCATCAAATCTGAAAACCAGATACTGTATGTCATTCCACCACCACATGCCATCACAACTAAAATCCAGATGACAACCCTATCACATGCCATTCCATCCTGTCCCACATGTGGACCTACCCTGTTCCACATACCAACCCACCCTGTTCCACATGCCAGCCCACCCTGTTCCATATGCCAAACCACCCTGTTCTATATGCCACCCCACCCTGTCTAACATGCCAACGCTCCCTGGCCAACATCCCGACCCACCCTGTCTAACATGCCAACGCATCCTGGCCAACATCCCACCCCACTAGAGCTGTGACCGTTTAGGGATTTTAGTAAACGTGTACACGCCAAAAAAAGCAAGCCTGTATCATGTACACGCGTTTAGTACCGTAATTTTCGGAAATACACCAAAATTGCTCCAAAACTACAAGGCGAAGTAAAAAAATTGCGCAACCAGTATGGCAAAAGTACTGACTGCATTGCCCAAATAGACGCTGAGTTTTGCTTTCCAAATCGTAAAAAGTTTACTTCTACAGTATAAATCATCATTTTTATGGAAAATATGCATGGAAATTCAGTTTAGAAAGTACAGATAACTTCCTTTCAATGTCATTTAAACTCAACATCACGTAACTTTTTTATCCTATTCGCTACGGCTTTCAAAGTTCTTCTGTGAAAATCTTGCACAATAGGCCTATAATATACCTCGCCGTAAAACATTCCAAAACTACGCCACCACCATAAGGAAGTTCTGAAATATCAGTCCTCTCGAAAAAATGGCCGCCATCTTTGCGACACATGCAGAATTTCAGCTCTGTTTAAACCTTTTTCTGTTTGTTTATTATGCAATATTTTTTCTTTCTTGCAAAATTTATTTGTTTCATCTGGTAATATTTACATGTAAAAATGTTTTTTGGTCGATTTAACAGCTTGTAAAACGGGCCTTGATTTAAAGCCTTATGACTTAACGTTAGGTCTATTGTTAGTTTCACTGTTTACTGCTGCACATTCGCGGTGTATCTTATAAGTTAAATTACTCAGAATTCGGCGAAATCAAAGTGCACAATATTCCCATTCATTAGTGATTACTGCGCATTTGTGATTCGCACATTTAAAAAGGATTATGCTAATCGGGTTTACAGTTTGTAAAAAGTCATTGATTGGAATTTTGTCAGCCAAATGTGTGTGTAATTTGAATCATGAATATTGATTTTCAACGGCAAGACACTAAAAAACGATTACTCGCAATGAAGTATTTAGTAAACGTTTATAAGATTTGCGAGCGTGTAGCATGTACACGCTAAACGGTCACAGCTCTACCCACCCTGTCTAACATGCCAACACATCCTGGCCAACATCCCACCCCACCCTATCTAACATGCCAACGCATCCTGGCCAACATTCCACCCCACCCTGTCTAACATCCCACCCCACCCTGTCTAACATGCCAACACATCCTGGCCAACATCCCACCCCACCCTGCCCTACATACAATTCCAACCTGTTCCACATAAAATCCCACCCTCATCCTAATTCCTTCAGCTACTTTATCATCATGTCATCTTCTATCCAACGTTCCACTTATTGTTTATATTTCCCAAACCCATAATTTAAATTTCTTTAGAAACAAAGAAACTTTAATTTGCTTCTTTATTTTGATATCAATTTATGTCAGGAATGTCAATATCATAACAAAACTAGAAATGTTAGTAAGTTAGCAAGTCTCGCCTGCCATACATTTTTTATCTTGGGTCAAACATTTTGCAGCAAAGTCTATTGTTATGCAAATAATCTAATTAATATGCACATTATACCTCACCATTAAGTGTAAACAATGCTCTTCCCATATACTTTATAATCAATTGTTTAAGCAAAATCATCACACCCACTTCAATTCAAGGGCTACCACAGATAAAAATATTTTTATTGCTATGCAAATAAGCTAATTATCATGCACACACAATCCTCCAATCATGTTCAACTGAACGGTTCCAATGCCCTCCACCACTGAACCAAGATATTATCTCAGGTTAATTTTGTACAAGTCTATTGTTATGCAAATAACCAAATTAATATGCACACTACACTCACCATTGAGTGTAGACAATGCTTTTTACATATATGATCATCCACTTTAAATTAAGATATATCATAGATACAAATATTTTGATTCTTATGCAAATAAGCTAATTAGTATGTACATACAACCCCCTAATCATGCTCAACTGAACAGTACCAATGACACCTACAACTGTATCAAGTTATCATCTCAGGTTAAATATTTTCTATGAGTCTATTGTTATGCAAATAACCTAATTAATATGCACATTAAACCTCACCATTAAGTGTAGACAAAGCTCTTCGCATATATGTTCATTTGTGTAAACAAAATCCGCACTCCCGCTTTAATTTAAGACTATCATAGATACGAGTATTTTCATTGTTATGCAAATAAGTTAATTAGTATGCAAACAAAAAAAAACAATCATGCTTATTTGAACAGTACCCATGTCCTCTACCCCTGTGCCAAGTTACATGAATGTACACCATTCATAACTTAAAGTTATGCGCTCATGAATGTTAAACATTTTGTACATTGTTTCTACAACATGATTTACATGCATTTTAAAGCTAAAAAGCATAAAATGCCTCAAATTTCCTGGGGAGTTATACCCCTTTATCCCAATGGGCTGTTAGAGCAGGCCCCTGGACCCCCGCCGTTATGGCGCCCTAGCGTACTACACAAACAACTATTAAACGGGAAGAAATTTTTTTTGTTATGTTTGTGGGAAAAGTTGCAAGGTATCCCATCCCTGCCTCCATGGTACAAGGCAAACATTGCTTGAAAAGTTTTTTTTTTCCAGTTTCAAGTGAATATACATGGATATTGATCATGAGACACCTGTAATAATTAAGGAAGATAAGTTTATTAAAGTTCACAAACTAAAACAGTAAATACTGTGTGTACAGAACATGTACAAGATCCACCTGTTGTGTGGGAAGTTATTGATTTCAATCATACTGAAGCTTAAAATACAGTAATTCAAAATTCTTGCACATACAGTATTATCGGATTAGGCTAACACACATGCATATAAATTATCCCTTACAAAAATATTAGCTTGCAGCATGCTTGCCACAAGCTCACATTTGAAGCTTGTGCAAGCTTGCTGCAAGTTTGTGCAAGCTAACAAATATCTTATGATAGCTTAATTGTATAAGCTAATGTTAGCTTGCACAAGCTAGCTACAGTAGCATTTGTTCCACTATTTTCTTCATTTTCAACCTTTTGATTTAGATCCAATTATGAAAGAAACTTTTTTTACATCATGAAATCAATGTCATTTGCAAGTAATGTAGTGCGTAGACAGGTATGGATATACAGTAGAAGTTAGGAGCAATTATTTCATCACAGGCTTGATTCCCCCACAAAATTGGTCAAGATGGCGGCTGTCTGGTAAACCTTAATAAACATTAATTAGTAATAAATTATTAGGAAACTAGCTTTTTCCATGTACTTCTCACTCATTGATTTCTTTTTCTTTACTATATATTATGTAAATATCATTTTAATATCAAGTTCGACAGACAAGCAATTTTCTTCATAATATTGCAAAGGGAAGTAATAGAATCCACATGTTTTCTTTCATGTTCCACACATAACATTTAAAAATACTTTATGTGATACACAATAAAAAAGAAATATGTTTAATGAATTATTCACACAAAAAAATTATAATCATAAATAAATACCCTACAAAAAATCAATACAAAATTCATGTGTTAACAACTTTCTACATTCCAAGGCTGTAATACTGTACAGTACACTATATATTTTATAGCATACTGTATAACACAAATATGTTCAAATATGTTATCTTAAGAAAAACTATCTTTATCTATATCTATAATTAGTGCTGTTAGCGGTAAGTGATTAATACTTAATCGCTCAAAACTCTTCGAAACGTTTAATAAAACTTAAAATTGATTAATTTTGAACATACTAAATGGGTGGCCTGGTGTACGAGCTACATTTGGGCCACGAACAGCTCTAAATTCAACTAATTGGTGGGAGCTCTTCAAAAACTAACAAATCATTCTGTAACAGCAGCTGTCAGATCAGGAAAGCGACACTTCAGCAGTGCTTATTTGGTTTGGTTTGTTGATGTTTAATGGCACCGCGACAGTCAGAGTCAAATGTGCCAAGAGAGGGGATGGGGCTAGTAAGGTCAAAAATCGGCAACATTTCTTGCTGGTATTTTATTTCTACACCCGTTTGGGGGTCATCTAATCCCAGCATCTTTATTTTCAACTCGTTTTATCGGCCTAACGGGTAATTTGAAGACATGATACAGTAGTTGCATTTTGGTGAGATTCTTGACCTGTTTGTTTTCCGAAAATGCATGGCCTCTTTGTGTGGGAGCTGTACCAATTCCACACAAATTTCATTAAACATTTAAAATATTGTGTTTTTTATACTGATTTTTGGATGAAGATTGGTTTGCAATTAATCGTTAAAAAAACTCGCAAATTGTGGCGATTTAAGATTTAGTGAACTACTGTAATCGCCTACCAACAGCACTACTGGATTGAGTACATCAAATAAATGGAATTTTCTCTTAACAGATCTGTATACCCCTAGCTTGATTTAAAAAGGGGCAGGGTGCTAGACTTGTTGAGGGGCACATTAATACACACGCGAAGCACTGCGTCTTTTTGGCGTGGAGTCTAGAGGCCCCCTTATGGCTCAATCCCATAGTGAAGAAGCTCTGGGATTTTAGCTATAATTGTACCTCAGAATGAATCTATTCTGACTACAGACCATTTATGAGCCAACCACGACAATTGCTTACTATGCTGTCATTCTATGTTCTGTATCTATGTAAGGTTTTATATGAGGTTAAGTAACATAATTAATTTAAAAAATTAATTTAAAAATCTATTTAGAAAAATATAATAATTTGTTTTCTCATGAGGAGCAGGACGAACCCAGAGGGGGCAGGGCGGGCCGCCCCTGTGAAACAGTAAAGCTAGGGGTCTGGATGCATTGTTTTTCAATTTTTCAAAAAAGAAATATATTTGTTGAATTATTCAAAAACCTCTTTCAAATCATAGATAAATATTCTTCCCCCCCCCCCCCCCTCCTCCCTCAATTTGGGAAAAAAATTGAACATTCACCAACTTCCTACATTCTAAGGCCTAAATGTTTAATAATATATATAACTAGTCAACAGCATACTGTACAAAACACAAACTAATGTCATCTGCAAAACAGCTATTTTCTTTAATATTTCTATAATTATACTAGATTGAAAATTTGAAATCTTTAAAAAAATGGATTTTTCTCAAAACAGATCAATTGTTTTTCAGTTGTTATAGCAGTCTAACTTGTTTGCTAAAAGTCCCTTTTTACAAACTTTGCAAGAAAGCATACTGTACCAGTAGTGCAGCTTTATCCTCTTACTCAAAAACATCAAACCTTTCAAGCTACATGTATATATAGCACTCATGTTTTGAGTACATTTCCTACATTTGTTTTGCACCCGAGTCACGTGAATTACTGTAGGTCATTCCTAATAATGCAATCTTTACAAGTAGAATCGGAGCATGGTACTGTTTATTACTTGGAAGTGTTTTTTAATGATTACAGTACTTTATTGTTCCGTTATGCAGGTGTCAGTTGTATGACTCAACCCTTCTACCCCTGGCAATGTCAGTCAGAGGTGAGTCATTGACATATGAAATAGTGACTCACATGTGCGTCATTGTACCAAATTGTCAGTCACCAGAGTGACTCTGGGGTGGGTCGATTTACTTCAAACCCATTGACTTTGTAGAGACGTGATTGATTTCGGATAAGTCATTTCACAAAAAATGTCAGTCACCTAAGTAAGGGGTGCATCAATGTACATGTTTTGTCCAGCCCTTTGGTGCGATGACTCACTTTGTCCGGGGGTGTAGGGGTGGGTCACACAATTGACAAACGCATTACGTGCTAGAAATTCTATGCAAATGTACACAATTTCTAACACTTTGAGGAGTGTGAGAATGTGATGTCACAACTAGTCTGATTTAAGTCATTTTAACATAAATGAGACAGAACTTTGAACTTGAATTCCTCCTCAAAAACGGAATATTGAAGTGTTTTCTTTACCATTTTCTTTCTTTCAAAGTTCTTTTTCATGTAAGATGAACTTTGTTTGACCACTGAACTACAGTAATCCTTTAACGATTTGCAAGATATGTTGCCATTGATTTCAATACATTTTTAGACATCCTACATAATGCTGTCTATAAGGCACAATATCTACGGTTTCACTCTGTGGAGGGTCACTTATCAAAGTTATCATTGGCGTCAATGGAAGGTCTAGATTTCTTTTCAATTTTTGCAAACAATTTTCTTAAGTCGGGGAAAAGTATATAAAACTTACACATATTGAACATAATAATAGAACACAAGATTCTTGAGCAAATTAGCCTGCTTTAAGCTATGGTTGTGAATATATGGGTTATTTTTAAGAAAAAGAGAGGAAACTTATCACTGGAGTCCAAGGGAAATTCCAACATTTTTCCAATAATTTGTCTCCAATTTTAAAATTACTGAAAGAGAGTGCACGACTTCTTGATAATTTATAAATGATTATGTTAGCTGGATTAATATCAAAATTGATTTAGACAAATTAAATCTTGAAAACTTTGAGGCCAAACTTGTTGCAGAAATCCTTTAAAATGGCCACCATTTTGTCAAATTTGTGGTCAAAAACTTGTAATTTCGGAAAGGGGATGGAAGTGGGTTATGATTACATTTGGGCTAGCCTAATGTGTTAGACATTGGTCTTAATCATATTTGTAATAATTTACCATTTTTCCAGGTACTTTTTTCAAAATAAAAACAAAATATAAAAATTGCTGATTTTTGCATTGACTAAATGATAGGTTGACTAAAAAAAGCATTGATTAAAATCACAAGGAAACTACTGTACATTGTGCCCTATACAGTAGGTGTCACTAGGACCGTGTTCACACTTATCTCCAGATCATAATCACCAACAAAAAACCAGCTCGATGATTATAGAAAAAATAATGTCATGTATTATAAGTTGAGTACAAGCTCGCGATCAGACCCACTGCAGGCGATCTGGTCATAGGGCACGGGTGAAGCGAAGCGAAAGTCAAAAGGTGGGCCATTGAAAAATTTGCAAAATGTAAACAAGCAGGCTAACTGTTCACGCAAAGTAAACAAGTTACAACAAGATAACTAATGTTATCACAGGGCACGCACGGTTTTGGGAATCTCAAAGGTGGATCTGATCCACTGCTCCGGCTCATGATCCTACCCTCGCCTTGGACTAAGATCAGTTGACTGTGATCAGATCCGGGAGAACATTGTCACAATAAAAAATCAGCGGATCAGATCACTTATAGTGGGTGTGATCACAAGCTCGTACTTGAGTGAAAACAGGATCTACTTCTTAAGCCTGATACTTGTAGTATCTCGTACATCAACACATACCTCAAAGACATAACTTTACACTTTGATGATAAATTATGTATTAACAAGGCGGTACATGACTAATGTTAAGAAATCTATCACTCTTAAATAAATAATCATTCGGGTAAAACCACTTTATTTCAATGATGAATTGTTGCCCAAAAATAATTAACTAGATATAGCTCATCCCATAACAATGCAAGAAGATTTGATTGCTTTTATTGCTTTTATTTTTGTCATATGTATTTTTATGATGTTTTTAAAGTTTTATTTGAACAGCATTCCATTTTGGGACAATTATTCATCATGTTAAAAATCCAAGAGTATTAACTTTCCTGTATGAGTTGTATTCAGTTTGTTTGTTTGAGTCTAATGGCACCTTAACAGTCAGGTCATATGTGCCAAACGAGGTTAGTTGTGAATGGCTGTCAGATTGGTTCTCAGTGAAGTAAAAATGGTGAATACAGTTCAGCAGTTAACCCTTACTCTACCACGCGGCGATATTATTGCCGTTTTGGGTGCCCTGTCTTTGAGTGAGTGGTGGTCACCCCAGCTCCCAAGTGCGTTTTCAAAAAAGCGCTGGTGGAGTAAGGGTAAATCAACCCGCGACAAGTGTGCCAACTCAAAACTATATGCAGCATGGTCCCGGTGGGCGGTCCACTGGGTCACTGAGGCGGAACGAACCCTGCACTGCTACCCAGAAAACGAGAGGACCCTTCAATAATCAGCCTGTGCTTAACCCTTACTCTACCACGTTGCGATATTATTGCCCGGTAGAGTTAGAATTAATAGCTCCATGAATCAACAGACCTTCAGTTAATATACCAGTCATCTTTTTAAACTTAGTGGGGTAGACTTACTACACCAGTCATTTTTACATATATAAGACAGATCTTTAAACTTGAATATCTCCTGAACGGAATAAGATATTAAAGTAGTTTCTTAAGCATTTTGTTTCTTTTGAAGTTTTTAAAGTTCTCTTTCATAGAGATGGACTTGCTTGACCCCTGAACTAATCCTTTCAAAGAATCTTGTGCAAAAAATATTGTGTGATGACATGTCACAGATAAATCTGATACATACTGTACTAGTGCTGTCACTTCCGTTGTGGTTATCAGGGGTCGAAATTCCTGCTGTTCCGCTGTTCCAAGAACAGTGCTTTTTAAGCAAGAACAGAGAATTTTTAAATATCACCGTTCCCTAGAACACTGTTTTTTTTTTCTTAAACATATAACTTAACTTCAACATCCTGCAATATATTGTTCTTTGCTCAAAAAACTTGTTCTTAGAGTAAAATACTTCATAACAATCATTTTAGACTTTTTTCTAACTTTTGTTAGAAGCATATTTTTTGGGTCAAACATCCCCATGAATTCATTTTTCTCCCTACTGCCTTTAGAATTTTGTTTATTGGGAAGCATATTTTTTGGGTCAAACATCCCCATGAATTCATTTTTCTCCCTATTGCCTTTAGAATTTTGTTTATTGGGAAGCATATTTTTTTGCTTAAACATGCCCATGAATTCATTTTTCTCCCTACTGCCTTTAGAATTTTGTTTATTGGGAAAATATATTTTCCAGCACACGTGGTATGGTCAAATTGACCCCCACCCCCTCCCACGCCGTTTGCCGAAGTCTTAATAATTTATGCTACATATTGATAATCTTTAAAATATTTTTTTATATCTCACCAAGGAGTTGTCAAAATGACTTCCATGATACTGTATTTGCATGTGTATTAACTAACGCAACTACTGTATGATGGGTTTATGTATTTACCCCTACATAGGATACGATATGTATTACAGCCTACTTGGTTTAGAATTTCAACACAGGCGCAGCAGCCTTCTGACTAATATTTATTTCTTGTTTCTCTTACAAGTATATTCTGACAAAAAAGGCATACATTAAGTCCAATTCAAAGCAAGGAATTGGCTTTTTTATTGACGAAAATGTTGCAAAAGTGAAATTTGTTCCGGGGCAGCGTTTTTTAAGAAAGCACTGATCCGTGAAACAGTGGTGAAAAATGTAAAGTTTCACCACTGGTAATCTATTGGCTTATCAGAACAAATTTGTGGTCTTTTAAGTTTGATCAGATGTGCACATGTATGTAGTTTACCTATGAGAGCCAGATGTGACTGGCAAGTCATCTAGCCTATCAAAATATGTCTTTGATTGCCAAAACACTAGCCGCAATTGCTGTGTACTTATTGCAAAACGTGCCATCTGTGGCTTCTGTGTGCTAATTTTCGTCCCAGATGTCAATGAAGCTTTCACACCTCAAAATGATTGTTGGTACCTTTAAAACCTTACCATCCAGACTAATTATTTATTTTTCTTGAAATTAGATGATTAAAAAACATTTGGGTAGTTTAGGCCTATAGACCTTTTTATACCGAGTTTAGCCAAATGTGATTTCCTGCGTGAATTGTGCAGACCGCCAAGATTCCCCCAGTATTTGATTGGTCAAAACATTCCCCTAATATACGATTGGTCCCTTATGGACACGTAAATCTCGGCCATGTGACATTATTTAAAATAGTTTTCCAGAAATTGCCGATTCAGATTTGAAAAGGTATATGGCTTAAAAATTTCATGTACAGTATATGTCATTAATCCTTCCAAAGCGCAACCAAAGTGTAAAAGGATACTGCTATACCTTCCGTGCTTCATATGAGATAGCCAGAAGTATGTTCTTGGCATTACAAGTCATCTAGCCCATCAAAATATGTCTTTGATTGCCACAACACTAGCCTCAATTGCTGTGTACTTCTTGCAAAACGTGCCATCTTGCAGGTGGGTTCTGTGTGCTGATTTTCATTCAGAATGTCAATGAGGCTTTCACACCTCAAAATAATTAACCTTTGCCTTACACTCTAATTTTAGTTTTCCCTAATGGATATAGTTAATTAAAAAAAATGTCAAATATTTTTTGAAATGCTTCCAAAAATCGGATAGGTTCCAGCAGCACACTTGCATGGACAGTATGGTAATTAAACCATATTGCATCAATTTTTGACATTTCATTTATGCAGGACAAAAATTGATGAAATATAAGTACCTTGATCTCAACTATAGAATCAGAGCATGACCAAATAGGGTAAGAACGTGTACATAAAATAGTACTTACTTTTTATTTCTTTGAATTGTTTTTTGCATCATTGAGCAAATCAAAGAAAAAACTTATTTGGTAAAAAAAAGAAAAAAAAAACCTTTGGTGTTAATTCCTATATAACGGCGATTATTAATAGGCGGCAGACAATCCAATCTGGCCCGCGAACAATAGTCGTAGTGGAAAAATACATAATCCCAATAAATCCGAATGAGATTGATACAAATCGCAAAATACTTGTTTATTTTGGGTTTTTCCGAGGCAGAGCAGTGCACTAAAACATTGCAGCTTATGAAACAAAATGTTCCACTATCATATGGGCAGATTCATGGCTTGTTAAAGGACTCAGCTTGTTTGTATTCAGCAATTGTTTTGACGGGCTTTGTTTGTCACGTGACGCTGCCACGCGATTGGCCTACGGCCTGAGGCTGATGTGATGATGACTCTTGGAAAAAATTAATTAAGAACCCATGCTACAGTATATAATATCAAAATCCCACTCAATGTGACACAATGAAGAAACAATGACCAGGGGATCAAAATTTGGATGTAATTTGTTCAATTTGTTTAATTTCTTATAAAGAAAAAATATTATCTATAGATTATTAATCCTTACTCTACCAGCACTTTTTTTAAACACACTTACGAGGCAGAGTCAAAGATGGGGCATGAAAATATCGCCGCATGGTAAAGTAAGGTTTAAGCACAGGCTGATTATTGAAGGGTCCTCTGTCTTCCGAGCAGCATAGTCAAGCTCGTTCCGCTTCAGTGATCCAGAGGGCCACCCACCAGGATCATGCTGCGTATATTTTTGAGATGGCACACTTGTTGCAGGCTGATTAACCCTTACTCTACCAGCACATTTTTTAACACGCACTTGGGAGGCAGAGTCAAAGATCGGGCACCCAAAACGGCAATAATACCGCCATGTGGTAAAGGGTTAAGCACAAGCTGATTAATGAAGGGTCCTCTGTCTTCCGACCAGCATAGCAGGGCTCGTTCCACTTTATTGACATGATAGGCTGCCCACCAGAATCGTGCTGCATATATTTTTTAGTTGACATACTTGTCGCGGGTTAGTTAACCCTTACTCTACCAGCGCTTTTTTTTAAACGCGATTGGGAGGCGGGAGTCAAAGATGGGGCACCCAAAATGGTGATAATCGCCTCGTGATAGAGTAAGGGTTAATGTTTCTTGCAATCCTTTTTTATTTGTTCTACTTGGACAATAGAGCCCCTCTTTTGGCCCGCCCACCCCTCTTTGGCCTGCCACATACAGTGCCTCATCAGATAAAACAATAATAATTGTATTTAAAACAAAACAAATTTGAAGTCAACTTCTTTAACAAGACATCAATGATGCTATAGCTCAACCCATAGCAGTGCAGAAACCAATCGACTGGTTTTATTTTAAAAGCAATTTTATTTTTGTCATATCTGATCTGTTCAAATATGCAATTTAAAGATTTTCTTGAGGTCTACTCAGTTCTTGAGCAATTATTCTTCCAACATTTTCAACTTATGTGTTTTGTAATGGCCTTAGAGAACAATAATCCCAATTGTGGGTGATTGTGGCCCTGATGGTGTGTTTGCTGATATGCTGGATTCTATGTTGAGTCTTATTGTGTGATTGTGGCCCTGATGGTATGTTTGCTGATATGCTGGATTCCATGCTGAGTCTTATTAGAGATCCATTTAGCTGATTTCTATGACGTTGCAGACAGATAGCACTGAAATTGAGGGTAGCAGTATGTTGTTTTTATCACTTTTATCAACGAGTTTCTTTCCGAGAAATTGACAATTCTGGATGTTGGTTAATCTACTGTATGGATGTTGTTCAATGTATGGATGTTTGGATGTTAAATTGTGATCCAACTGTTGCAGTGTTAATGTTTGCCTCATTAATTGAGCGCTGCATGATGGGAGGTGTTGAAAAATGTGTTCATTCACTTGTTGGCTTAGACTTGATTTATTAGGAAGATAGTGAAACAAAAGTTAATTTTGTTTGATGTGTGTTATTAAAGTACCATCCAAATTGCAATTTGTTTAAAGAAAGTTATTAAGTAGCCCCATTGTTCAGCCACTAAGAATGTAAATACATTCTAGTCCCAAAACCACCTTTGTTGCACTTATCACTGTCTTTGTAATATAAAGAGTTCTTCCAATAGATACAATTCACTATTGAATTTATCACAAAGCATTAACCCTAGCTGCAAACTTCTTCAAAAATAGATAGCTTGAATCTGTTTACCTCTAAGTTGTTGATGATCGTTTCCATGACAACTAGACTTTGCAAAATTTTGGTCAATTTTGAAGAATGAAGCATTTTCAAAGCATAATAAATGTTTGGACATGTTACTTTACCACTGCTATCAAGTATTGTCTTGTTCTGTACAATATTCTCTTCCAATTTAAAACAATAAATTATTGAAAATATGACATCGTTAAAGAATTAATGACATAGTTAAAGTGCAAACAAACCATAACATACACTAAATAAGAAAAAGTGGGACAAATGCATTTTAATGTAAAATTTGCTCAATTTGATTTGAATGCAGTTTTGAAACTAAATAAGCTGTGTTTTTAGCAAATGGTTTAGCCATGTATATAATTAGCATTTAAGGACATAATAAACAAAGGGAAAGTCTAATCAATTCTTGGGAAGATTTAGATTATCAAATGGTTCCGTATTTCCAAACGTTTATATGTGGGCTCGGTACTCAGCATTCCTGAGAGTTATATTAAAAATATTGAGAAAATATCATTTAACTTTATTTGGAAGGGGCAAGACAAAATGAAGCGCACAGCTATGGTTAATGAGTACAATATGGAGGTTTAAAAATGATTCATTTAAAGAGTTTTATTGAGTCAAATAAGATGATGTGGCTAAAACATTTAAAGTCCTCCAACTCTCTTGGCTGGAAACTGATAGTCCTCTATTTCCTTCACAAAATTGGGGGTACTTTCATGCTAAATTGTAATTTTGATGTTGACTGCATCCCAGTTCATGTGCCTATTTTCTATACAGAAATTTTGAAGGTGTGGTCAAACCTTAGCAACCCTATTGCTAACAATGCGGATGATATCTTTAATATCATTTTATGGAACAACAAACATGTAAAATTAGGTGGCAAATCTGTCTATGACACACTATCATGAAAAAGGGCTTTTGAAAAGTCCAAGATATTTTACATTTGAGGGAAAATTTCCACAGTTTCGACTTTATCAGAGAGGTCTAAATAATACTGACTATTTTAAAATGTTAGGCATATTCAATACTCTCCCTAGCAATTCGGTTGGTATACTACCCTACCACAGGGCCATTGATGTTGGTACAAGTGATGAGGCAGATATTACATTATGTATGAATGGCTTATATTATACAGTAACTTGGAGACCATCAAGAGTAAGATTTTTTATGAGGTATTAGTGCCTTCATATATCCCCTCCCCCCCCCCGACAGTTTGGACTAAACTTAAAGACATTTATGCTTATTCTGAAAATGATCTTCAATGATCTTCAATGACCATATCCTCAATTTTCTTTTTTTGACAACAATAGATAACAACTCGACAGCTTTTCAAATAAAAATTTTGCATAATATAATTCCTTTCAATGAGTGGCTTTTCAAAGTGACTCCCCACTATGTGGATCTTGTAACTTAGACGCAGAATTACTCCAACATTTGTTTGTTAATTGCCGGATTACCAGATTATTTTTGGCGGGAGATTATGAGTTATCTTGTTGATCTTCCATTTCTTCACTCTTCTATTTTAGATGGTTTTTTCGAAGTCGGTAGAGATTTTAAGTTAACTCAGCAAGTAATTCTAGTAGGTAAGCAGGTAATTTATGAATGTAAAATACAAAATAATAGCCCATCCGTTCGTCACCTGATAAAAAAGCTTATTTTTAGCACCATTAACGTATGAAATCTGATACTTTAGTAAAACCTTTCGGGAGCTTTCATTTTTAAAATACAGTGAATATCTTTTTAATACAAACTATATGAAGCATACAAAAATCTTGTTTGAGCCAGAACTTCAAGAGCAAAACCGTTAAAAACTAGGAGATGCATTTTAAAGCAAACCATTGCACAGGCACATATGGGATAACCTCCACCATTTACATTCTGTGTAATGGGTGAAGCTACAAAGTTATTAATCTTACCCCCATCAGTGAAAAATACTTTTAATGGATACAGTATGAGGAATGATAGCATACAGTAGTACTTAAAAATTGTCCTGTTTGGCATAAATGATAATCATTCAGAATAGTTTTATTCTGAGGTAGGATTATAGCTAAAATCCCAGAGCTTCACAAGGGACGCACCTTAAGGCTTTAGCGGGCCCTTGGACCCAACGCCGAAAAAAGCCCCTCAAGAAATCTAGCGCCCCTGCCCCCTCTCAAATGAAGCTGCTGTACATGTTGTACTGCCTTGAACAAATGGAATTTTTTTTCCAGCAAACCACAAATTTTTAGGACTACTTTAATTCCTAGCCTCCTTATTTGTCAGAGTAATAGCAAATGGCACAAGCCTTGTTGCTTCAGACACACCACAGGGAAGAAAATTACACAATCTTTTCCTGTTTACGGAAAGAACTGCAAAATCTTCTATCCCAACCAAAAACAATAGGAAACGGAAATTTGAAGACTTGTCAAATTCAAGTCACTTCAAAAATTACTTATTGATCTTATTTATTTTCCCCAAGATAATTCATTTCACCTTGGTACTTCCTATGTATTTGACATTTATTAACATATCTCCGTGATGAAAATTCTTGATAAGAATTTCCCATTTTTACCTTCCAACTGGGCAGAAAGTAAGGTATGTAACCGGGCAGGTGAAATCCTTTAAGAGCTCCCCCTCTCCAAAAAAACTCCATGAGGAAAGCAAAACATTCCCATCAGAATCGGTGAAAAATTCAATATAACAGCTTTAGGAATTTTAGGACTTACAGGCCAGATATCATATTTACATGGATACAAATATGTTACAATCCAACACTCCTGATTGGTCAAAATATTTAAACAATCACCCACAAGCCAATCAATTACGGCGGCTAAAATGACGTTACTAGTATGCATCCAATATTTAGGTGACGAAACAAGCAATTTTCTTGAGACAAGATTTAATATTAACATATGCGATTTGTGATGTAGGTGCAGGCATACCTCTTCATTTTCACAATCTATAGACTTTTCAAACAAATTTTAGCCAAACATGATTACCTCATCACTTTAACCAATCAACTGCTAAGGGGATTTTTTCCTTTGTTACCCAACCAATCAGCTGCAGTTACTGAAGAAAAATTGTAAGCAACAATGCACGTGAATGTATAACACTCATATATGATGAGCGTTTAGAAAAAAAAGATTATACACTTGGCCCCATCCTGTACGTGAATTATGCAGACAGCCAACAATCCGCCAATATTTGATTGATCAATAAGATTCCCCCAGAATATGATTCAGTGTTCACATTAAGGTGCAGGATTGCAGGATTCCCATACATATTATCAAATTCCCACTCAGAAATAATTAAAGAAGGGAAAATTCCTGCCAAAAAATATATTGGCCAAATTTTGGCATTTTCCAGCCCAATTTTTGCCTTTCTTGGAATTTGTTTCCTTTTTGTGTGTGTATTTTTTGGCCAATTTTTTTTTGTTTTTTTTTTGGCCTTATTTGGTATTTCTTCTAAAAGAACCCTCCCCACAAAATTACACAAGGAGGTCCTATTCCCCAAAAATAAAAAGATTGAACCTTAGTGTGAACACTGATACGCTTGGTCTATTATGGACACATGAGGGCATGTGACATTATTTAAATTAGTTTTCCAGAAATTGTTGGTTTAGATTTGAAAAGGTCTAAGGAGAGTAGCTTTTTCTGAACAAATTTTAGGATCTCAATTGTTCCTCTTAACAACATCTCGATGGAGAAGACATCCTCGTCAATTTTTGAGAAGACTCCTTTAAAATTAAGGAATGAAATGTGAAGAATTACATTTAATAAAGATTTTAACACTGTCTTTCCTTTCATACGTCATCAATTTGCATATGGAAAAATATCCCCAAAATTTGATTAGCTGTATGTCGAAAATGAAATAAGCTTTTTTTTAAATTTAAAGCTTGTTACACTCAAGATTGTTTTACTACTTACAGAATAAAAGCTAAAATATTTACTGCAGTCCATCTACCTTGAAGATTCAGTTCACTCTGTTTGTGTCAAACAATCTATTGTACCTGCGATGGACTAGTGTCCTGTCCAAGGCAAGTTATGAACTCTAATCTGCATTCGCCAGAGAAACTAGGGATAAGCACCGGCCTGATAGACCTTCATGGCTACAGTATGGATTCAACTTATCTACCCAATAACATTTAATAGGTATTGGCACACATTTACAAATATTCAAAGAAAAAGATTTCACACATACCTTTACACTTCCAGAAACAGTTTTGTTCACCTTGGTACTTCCTAAACTCATCCTCAATAACTTTCTGCCTCTCTTTCTGGGCTCTCTGTCTGGCCGCTTCCGCTTTAGCATACTGACTTAGTTCCTGCGTAAAGCGGCCATGCATCTGCATAGTAAGAAGGGGAGAAGGGTTAGTGAATACCCCGATAGAGTGATAAGTATTGTACCCGCTCGAATATACCCCATCCTCACTGTCACTACAACTACAATCACTTAAATAATTTTCTGTAAAATTAATAACTTCTTCCTTGTCACTGATAGTAATCATTGAAGGACTTGCTTCAGTTAGTAGATGTGTTTTCACAAATTTTCTTCTTCCATTAGTATTTTTCGTTCGGTGCATCTCATCGCTTTTCTGGTTAAATTGCAACCCAGGACAGAAAACATTTTTGTCTGTAAGTTCATCTTCTGCAACCAAATCGTAATTAGTGACACATTTATGACAACATCTGGGACATTTAACATCTGCTGTGGAACAAACTGAATTCACGGAAACACAATCGAAACTGAAGTTCTTCATCGTTCCGTAATCCTGAAGCTTTTTGTCGATCATGACCATCTCTTCGATGCGATGCATTATTGGGGTGATTGCGAGAAGAAAGGGCATAATCTGCTGACCCTCCGTTCGTCCATTTCGTGGGCTTAAAAAGTTGGCTTTCAATGAAATACTACCCATTGGTGAACTCATATAATGTGTTCTACTCTGTCCCTTGGCTCAATAGAAAATATGGTACAAAATATCCGAACTACTAAAGAATTCTAACTTTTAGTCCTAGTATCAACAAGGTTCTCCAATTTATGATTAAAGATTAAAATTGTAATTCAGCAACACTATTAATGACTTCATTGTCAGTTGGATAGTTGATAGACTGTACTCTGATTCAAGTGGCAAAATAGAGCATTTATCGCATGAGTATGGAAATATGAAATGTCTTCCTATTTCTGAACCTCACTCAGCCTGAAAATCCAAAACGTGAACAGAGTAATTTACATTTATCCAAAGCGTACGGTATGAAATATACAACTATCTGCATAGCTTGTTTATAATTTTTTTCGAGAAAAGTCTGTAATCCACAAGAAACAAAACGTCACAAATTTGACCAAAACTGTGTCATAATCCTGACCGATTCCCTTTGGTCACAAACATCAATTGTCACAACTTAAACAATCATACACAACATAGACATAGTACTAGGTGTATAACAATGCAAAAACTTGACTCCAGCCCCTCTTATTCCTTCTATTATTTCCACAGTTCGCTCATTTCCTGATTCTCTTAAACGTTCATAATACGAGGGCAAGTCGACTCTCCAGTGAATCAGATCTACACTGTTTCATATTTTGGTTCTTACTCAGCTCATGTGTTGTACTCAAATGAGCAGTTTCCTGTTCTTTTTATTCAATTTTTGAGGTTAAGAGTGAAATCTCATGGAGTACATTTCATTGTAACACTTTAGTTCCATCAAATGGAAAAGCTTATTGATTCAACATTAAATAAAATCAACTTGTTCTACACAGTATGTTCTGCAAGAGCGTTTCAGTGGGGTGATTTCATTTCTAAAGGGGTAAAGGATAGGTTACAATTTTCCTGGAGGCAGTACTGCCAACAAGGGGGGTTTTCACTGGGCAAAAAGTCCTAGGAGAAGCCATGGGTCCTAGGGGGAAGGCCCAGGGTCCTAGGGGAAAGGCCCAGGGTCCTAGGAGGCCAGAGTCAGAGGGGCCTGTTGACCATCTTAGTCTTTATTATAAACTTTGGCTTATCAAAGAGGTCAGTGTATTCAAAATACCCCAGGGTCCCCATTGGCTCTCGGATGCACAGGCTGGAAGAAATGCCCTCTTCTCCCCTGGGCAACAATGTTTGTTATGGTGTTACTTCCGGTCCACTGCCAGCCATTTCTACATAAAATCCATTTGATCTTCTGTACCTTAATACCTCATGATAAGAATAAGATTTTTTAATCTTTCACCATAATAGGGACATGAACAAGTTTGACCATAAAACTCAAAAGCTAAAAATACTTTTGTTAAAATTCAAATTGTTCTGACTTTATCTTTGCTGTGTTTGCTCATATGAGATTCTACATGCATCTGTAGACATTGAAGGGAAACAAATCTTAATATCATTGATTTACTGCTTTGGGGAAAAGGACAGAGAGATTATATTCTAATGAGAATAAAAATCAGCAATACTATACATGAATGTCATCATGTAAGACTTGGTATGTGTTAAGTTTTACAGTCATTATCACCTGTATAAAGATATTCAGGTAAAATCTGACATTATATTGTCTTTCAAGCGATACTTTGGTAGATTCAACATGACACACAGGTGAGCTTGGAAGTGTCAAGTCCAATTTCCAGAGACAGGGGTGTTATACTGAGCAGAAATAATGACAATAATGATAAGCATCAACTTATATAGTGCTTTTTGTTAGGGCCTCAAAGCGCTTGACCAAGATCACAACAATAATGCGCAATCAAAAAAAGTTCAATTAATAAATAAATGAGTTTTTAGAAGAAGTTTGAAATAACAAATGGTAAATGCTGCGAATTGAAGATGCAAATTGAAGATGGAAATTGAAGATGGTAGATTGTTCCAGAGAGAAGACGCAGCAGAGATGAAGGCCTTTGCACCATAAAATTTTGTGTTCGGATGATGACTGGCAGCCAGAAGACATTTTATTGAGGAGCGAAGCTCATGTTGAGAATGGTATTCGGGAATTAACTGCTTAATATATTCAGAAGCAAGAGAGTGTTGAGAATTGTAAGTAAGGGAGAGCAGTTTGTACACTGATCACTGTTTTACTGGAAGCAAATAAAGTGATTGAAGAACTGGTGATACTGTATGTGATCATACCAAAATAAAAGATGCTTGTGCCTGCCTCCAAAATATAGGATTAGTTCAGTGGTCAAGCATCATTCATCGTATATAGCATAACATAGCAAGGTTTAAAGTCCCGAAAGCATTCAATGCTGGACAATATATGAAGATGGCCACGGCCTTTGATAACCAGTTGTGAAGTCTTAAGGTTGCAGACCCACCGGGATTCGAACCCGGGACGTGCAGGTCAGAGGACAAAAACTAACCACTACACCAAGGAGGTCTGTTTATATATGAAAGAGGACTTCAAAAGAAACAAAATGGTGAAGAAAGCTTTCACAAAGATTCAGGTGTTAAATTTTAGCTGTTAAAATTAACTGTATTAGAAAAGTAGTAAAACAGAATCTAGTAAAAGTAGCTCTACAAATTTAAGACCTGAAGACATTTTGAAGAAAAAAATTCCATTAGTACAACAAATTTGATTTTAAAATTCTTTAACAATTGTTGAGAAAGTGAGATGTGAGGGTACCAACCTACAAAAGAAGACTTTCCACTAAGACTTTTCGACATAAATGAGACATAAATTTGAATTTAATATCTTCTTAACGCTTACTCTACCAGCACTTTTTGAAAACACGCTTGGGATGTGGAGTCAAAGATGGGCCACCCAAAATGGCGATAATATCCCCACGTGGTAGAGTAAGGGTTAATACCATGTGGTATTGAAGTAGTTCCTTTACCGTTTTGTTTCAAGTCAAGTCTGTCATATAAAATGAACTTGTTTGACCTCTGAACTAATCCTTTATATTTACAAACTATCATATAAAGCATGTGGATGCATGAACCCTTAAATGGCAAAGCGTATGTATGTACAAATATTCAACTTTTAGAGTGTGCTATATTTAGTCCATTACAGTACTTGAGGGACTTTTTTTCACATCGGGGTGAATTTTGTATCATTTGAAAGAATTCCTTTGTTTTTTCATATTCTAACCTTTATCTATGGTGGTCACATTGAGATTTTCAGAGTATTTTAGGGCCAAATATGGGTAACTTTCATTTTTTTTCTCTCAAAAACTTGTTAGATAGTAGAGGACCAATGCAAATGTTCCATGACCAAATCATGGGGACAAAGGTTTGAAAGTGTTTTTGACATGACTGAATGATACTGAACAAATCTGGCTTAGGCTATTCTCTCCAAAGTTCCGCGCATTTTTGGTAGTGGTCAATTAAGGCCAAAATTGACAAATATCCCAATCCTTTCAGGATGTATTTCAAATTTTCCGACATGACAAATGCAACCTACCAACTTAAAACAATAAAAATGGGCACTATCACCTTGAGTTTTCAGAGACCTGTTCATACTGTATATAAACTGTAGGGCATTTAATATACTGTAATTACGGATCTCCTGCTAAATAACATTCATAAAAGTCTATTTTGCCCATTCCAAAATGTACCCAAACTACCCGAAGGTCATTTTTCATCACTTTGCATTAAATTGTGTCACAAATTGACATATTGAAGATGCTATGAAAAACCAAATATCCAATCTAGAGCTCTGATATTTTATATAATGTTATTCCATATGCCATAGTTTCAGGATTTAAGCTTATTAATGGTAGAACTAAATAACATGTAGATAAAAAGTTATATATATATATATATATCTAAAAATCTAGTCACAAAAATTGTCTTTTTCATCTTTTTTTAGAACTGAGGTGCCCTTTTGAAAATGAAATATTTTCTATATTATTGCCAGCAGAGAACTGAAAACTTTTGAACACTAGAATACCATGGTACATTCTGACAAACTAAATTGGAATTTGTGCTTAATTATATCTTAAAGATTAATAATGACAACATCAAAATCAAGCCAACAATCATTTCTTGTAATACTGTACTTCGTCCAACAAAAGGTCACAGCTCCCAGTAAAGTCATAACACCAAAACCATTTTTGGTTGGAAACTACCTTTCCAAAGTACCAAATATCAGCTTTGTGCTAGATATCCCACATTGAAAATTTGTCACTTTCCTCTGGGGGAGGTTGAAAAACAATGTTGCCAGAAAATTTTCATTAATTGACTTTGAAATGCTAATCAATAGACTTCAGATTCACTGCTGCAGAATTTAAAACCACCATGGGATTTCTATAATGTAAAATACCTAAATACCAAAATTTAGTCTTAAAGTAAGTCTTAGTTTTAGCATGTTCATAACTAGAGTTATTAACAACATTCCAGGAAACAGAAAACCTTCAACATCGCAGAAATGTAAATTCTCAGAAAAATTCAAAATGGCTACCATTTGTGATTTTAGGACTTCGTTTTGCCAATTTTTGAAAGTTAAAATATCCAGAGGATCAAAACAGATAAACATTTTGGGCTAAAGTTTTGCAGGTTTTCTAACCATGGTGCTACAGTATGTAACTTCACATCAAATTAGAGCAAAATCTGAAACTGTGTGTCAGGCCTGTTTGAGTTTGCATAAAATAACCCATTACAAAAAAAATATTTCTAAAAAGCTAGACAAATTTCTACTAAGGAATGGCTCTCAATTCAGATGCTGGCAACATGGCCGGCGAGCCAGGGTGCATTTAGTGCACTAAGGTCCAAAGATCTTCAGCGTGGAGTTTACTTTTTCTTGTAGCACAGCGTTTCTTGGCGTAGTGGCATGAAAAAGTATAAACTTGTCGTACAGTTGTTCTAATTTCTTTCCCAAACACTACACACAAGAGTTATTTACCATTAAATACCAATAAATCTTGCAGAATGTACTATAAAACTCAATAACTTTGAAACAATCACACATTAAGACACTTAAACTGTTCGATTACTATATATATATATAAATATATTTGTGTATATAAATATATATATATATATATATATATATATATATATATATATATATATATATATATATATATATATATATATATATATATATGGAGAGAGAGAAAGAGAGAGAGAAAGAGAGAGAGTTTTGTGTATACATACATTAGTGACTTTATATAAATTATAAATAGAACACTGTCGAGAACTATATATTTATTAGTTGTACTGTTAACCAATCATGTCATTTAAAATTAAAAGCAAGTTTTGTCACTGTGGAAAGTGTTGCAGAAGCCAAAATACTAACCAAGACTAAGTAGGCCTTCTGATAGTAGTAACTTGCTGCTTGGTCGCTTGACTGTCTTGGCGTATGTTTGTTTGTTTGATGAGTTTAACGGCACTACAACAGCAAGGGTCAAATTGTGCCTGAGAGGTTAGATCATTCCAGAGGTAGGAAGGAGAGTAAACAGGGGGAGATTAAGAGAAACACGAGAACTAAAAGCCAGAAAGCTGGAATCGAGAGAGGAAATGTATGGTGGAAAAATAGTGTAGAGAGAGAGGGGGTGGGAAAGAAAGACTAAATATGGTTGTAGAGGGAAGCATGATGAAGGAAGGAGATAATTTTATTCGGAGGGTTTTTTTGGATGAGCTCGGCTACTGAGTTGTGGGCAGCAAGGGAAGCTCTGGGAAGGTTGTACAGGGGGCAAGCGAGGAGAATGTGATGGACTGTGAGGGTGCAATGGCAATTGCTGCAAAGGGGTGGGGGGGAACCAGTAAGGAGGTAGGAGTGAGTGAGGTGGGTGTGACCTATTCTAAGGCGGGTAATGTGGACGTTGTCAACACGGGATAGGTTGTGAGTAGTGGGTTTGATCGGAATGGTGGGCTGGATGACGTGGAGTTTGTTATCAATTTGGAAGTCCCATGAGGTTTGCCAGCGGCCACGAATAAGGGAAGTGATGAGCGGTTTGATGTCAGAAAGGATTTTGGGAAAAGGGGTAGGGGGAAGGGTGAGGGCAAGCTTAGCAGCTGCATCAGCCCTGTCATTGCCAGGGATGCCAACATGGCTGGGTATCCAGAAGAAAATGATATGTTTCCTACGGAGGGAGGACGAAAGGAATTTACAGAGGATGAAGTGAGATGTAAAGTAAGGACAGCCTTGGAGTCAGAGAAGATGGCAAAGTGGCTGAGCGGAGAGCATTCAATAAAGTTGAGGGCGAGGAGAATGGCCTTGGCCTCGGCCGAGACGATGGATGAGAAGTTGGGAAGCCTGCTACTGAGGGTGATGTCTTGGATGACGGCAGCAGCAGCTGTCTTGTCGCCTTTCTTGGAGCCATCAGTATAGAGTGAGGTATAGTTTGAGAGTTGGTCTTTGATTTGGTTGTGGAGGTTGATGAAGAGATTAGGGTGGGTTTGGGTTTTGTGATAAGTGGAGAGGTCCAGGTGGATAGTAGGGAGGGGGGTGGCCATGGGAGGGGGGTGGCCATGGGAGGAAAAGTGGGCAAGGAGAAAGTGCTAAGAGTGGTGGGATTGTTGCCAAGATGGAGATGGTCTGATTTGATGCTTAAGCTGAAGGGAGGGGATAGGGTTTTAGTCCTATCAAAGAGGGTGGAGAAATTGGTGTATCTAATGAGGTTGTAAACAGGGTTCTGGGTGTTGGTGAGGACTCTAAAAGCATAGGAGAGGCCAAGCTTTCTACACCTTAGCAGGAAAGGGGTTCGTTGGCTTCAACATGAAGGCTGGTGATTGGGGAGGTCCTGTAGGCACCCAGACAAAGCCTGAGGGCTTCATTTTAGATGGTGTTGATGTGATTGAGGTAAGAATTGTGAGCGACACAGTAAACAATATTGCCGTAGTCAAGCTTGGTACGAATGGTGAGCCTGAAGATTTTGAAGACAGCATGCTGGTTCGCACCCCAAGTGGTATTAGAGAGGAGGCGGAGAATGTTGAGGGAGCTGTTGAAATTCTGTTTCAGGTTGGTGATGTCTTGTTTGTAGGAGAGCTTGTGGTCTAGAGTTAAACGCAGGAACTTAATGTGGTCAACTTTAGGGATGTGATTGCTATTAAGCACGAGGTTCGCATTGGGGTGGAAGTTGTTGATATGACAGAAGTGCATGCAGACTGTCTTGTCTTTGGAGATTTTAAAACCGTCGTTGTTGCACCAGGCTTGCAGCCGGTTGAGGTTGAGTTGAAGCCAATTTCCAACAAGAGGAAAGCTTGGGGAGGAGTAGAAGATGGTAAAGTCGTCCACGTAGAGGGCATGTTTGATGTTAGGGCCAAGGTTGTCCGCTATGTCGTTAATGCTCAGGTTGAAGAGAGTAGGAGAGAGTATGCTGTCTTGGGGTACGCCCTCTTCTTGGGGATAGGGGTTGGAGATGGTGTGGCCAATATGAACTTGGAACTGCCTGGGTGAGAGGAAGTTTTGAATAAAGGTGGGGAGGGGGCCTCTGAGGCCGATGGTGCGAAGTTTGCGGATAATGCCATATTTCCAAATAGTATCAAAAGCTTTCTCGAGGTCGAAAAAGATGGCAATGAGGTGTTCCTTTTTTGCATAGGATTCCCAGATAGCGGTGTCGAGTGTAATTAACTGGTCCAGGGTATTGCGACGTTTCCGGAAGCCGCTTTGGTGAGGGGAGAGGATTCTATTGGTCTCAAGGAACCAGTTTAGTCTCTGGTTAATGATCCTTTCCATAATTTTAAAGAGACAGCAGGTGAGGGCGATGGGGCTGTAGCTGGAGTATGAAAGCAAAAGCTTCGTTGTACCTTCGGGATAGGTTTACATGGAATGCACCCTGGCCAGCGAGATACAAAGCTCCTAAATGAGCACAGAGCAATTCATTAACAATCTATTTCTTGCTAAAAACTGTTCAAAAACCTTCTTCCTTTTGTGAAAAATCAGGAAAATATGAACTTATTTTGAAAGCCATGTTAGACTGATAAAATTGCCATTTGTTTACAGCTTCTATTAAATTCATAAAGATAACCAATTAATAAATGACTAAAGAACAATCAACATATTTTTGCAATGTTTCTTGGTTTGGTTTGGTTTGTTGATGTTTAACAGCACCGCAACAGTCAGAGTCAAATGTGCCAACAGGGTGTTAATAAATTATGATGTAAGAGTTAAGATAGTGAGGAGATGGAAGGTTTGTAAGGGATATAAGGGGGAAAAGCAGAAGAAAAAAACTTTGGGCGAAAAGAAAAGGGTATGTAAGGTTAGGTGTAGAAAGGGAGGGAAGGGGGGAGTTGAATGTGGTGGAAGAGGTTGTTGTTGCGGAGGAAGTTGATGATGTTTGCAGAAGAGTTGTTTTTGAAAAGGTCCGAGATTGAGGATAGTGAGGAGAGAATGTTTTTTGGATGATCAGAAGTAAATAGTGTGATTTAGCTTGATTTTGGAAATATAAAACAACTAGAATTTCATTTTTAAGACCCAAAACGTTTCTCAAAAGTGTCATTCGGCAAATTTGGTATATTTTTTGGTATATTTTGTTTTTTCTCAAATTTGAAGAGAAATAGGCCTACATTAGAATAGTGATATCAACAAAACTGACACTTCTCCGTGATGGTTCCAGTAGCCTTTTTGGAGAAATATACTGAAGACAGAAGACTAAAGACTGTCGTGAACAGCTAACTTAGGTTTTCAAATTTATCACTTAGTAGTAGTATATACAGAAGTGAAAATGGGGACCCCTCGGACTGTTTCTTTTTTTTTGCTACAAATTCAGGACGGGCAATTGGGAGAAGAAAGTTGTCATCATCAAAAAGAGAACACGGGCAAAGTCAAAATCAATTACTGGGTTGCTGACTGCAGTACAGTCTGCTGGTAAACAGAATTCTCAAAAGTGAAGCAACCAGTTAGCTGACCAGAAACTAGTACGAATCTTCATACTCGGAACTCATTCGCTCTGAATCTCTGATTTAGAGTATGAACGATTACATACATAATCAATGGGCTGCAATGCATGTTTTCAAAAACATTTCAGGCAAATTAAGTTTTGATATGAAAACTTCCATATTTTAACCTGAAAATCAGCACACGCAAACTTGAATTGTTTTACACATTGTGAATAATGTAATAACTCAATTGCTATCCTAGAAGGACACACATTTTTTGTTCAAAAATAAAGTTTTTACACATTTTGTGCGAGCGTCTTGACAAAAATGTAACACGCACGTAAGCATTATTTCCAACCAATAAGAAGAAAGAATGCTTGCATAAAGAAAATATTGACATATTTTGAGTGCGTATCTAAATCCTCTGTGCAGCCTTTTAAGCATATGAACACACCATTGTGCATCGTATGTGTGCGTTACTTATGTGCGACGTATACAATTTGTATGTATCAATATCAACAAACAACAAAGGCGTTTAGGTAGTCAAATTCAATTAATCATAATAGTGTGCAACAACGCAATTGTCGTGTCATGGTGATATTTTTTTTTTTATCTGCACTCATTTTGGCCCCTCCCTTTTTCAAGTTGTGCGTGCGCATTTGCAACAATAGTTGCAAACTATCATCCTGTGCACAAGACATTGAACTTTTCCATTTTTAGTGTTAACCATTTATACTCATTTATGCTTTACAATTTTCCATTCGTGAAATCTACCAAAACGTAAGTTGAAATAGGTTTACATTTGTATGGCTTAGGCAAAAGTTGAGGGCATCGGTGTTAATATTCATATTCTTTTGTGACCACTGTACTGTAGAAGAGCTTACGTATTTAACATTTGTGTCCAACAAGGATTTGGAAACATGACTGCATCATGCGTGACAGCTAGTCAGATAACATCTGATTGTAGTATACACTATAGCCACTACATGGCTGCGATACAGTCAGATATATATACCTTATAATGTTGGAACTGCTGCATTGGCTTATCATAGAAGCATAGATGAATTTCGACTATGCGCTTATTAAACTAGGCCTTTCCGCGCCAATCGCAGGTCAACTTTTGACAATGCCTTCCATCGACATGGATCACTTTTATGTAAATTACTATATTTATTTATTTTGTATTGTACAAAATAAATAGATATATGCAATGATACTATACTGAGACGCTCACTTACATTTTGTGCAAGATTTTAATAAAGAAACCTGTGAAAAGTTGCATTTTGTATAAGAACCTCCGCTACTGACATAGTTTTAAACAGCACATTGGATGGATGTATCTAATTAGTTGAAAAGTTGTCGAACAATAGAGCGCCGGTGAAGTCAATGTGCGTATAGCAATAAATCGAACACTGCATGCATTCACTGACAAACAATTTCAAAATAGCAGTGCCAGCGCTGTCGAGTGACACGCACACTAATTGTGTACGCGTTTCCTATAGTCAGAGATTTGCGAAGTAATCGGAATGTCCTTTCTTCCGTAATTTAGATGGCCTTTTTTTTCCGTACAAAATGCTCATTACTTCATTTGTATCTTAGTTTAAAAGATATTTTAAAGTTTCAAGACTGTAATAAAATCAAAATCATAGCTCGTATGTACTTTTGTCAGTTTTGAGAAGTGTTTTTATTTCATGATTATGTTATTTGTTGTCTGGGTAGTTTTCAACCATTACAAGTGTAGTGTGCATCGTCTCACTCAGTGTGCAAAGCATTGCCTTGCAAGTTGCAAATAGGCAAGTGCCCTGCTGAGTAAGGTGTTTATCTTACTAGCGTGACAGCATGGACACCCCACACTGCAGTATGTACTGTATTTATATGTATGCGTGCCACTGCCATGTGTAACAATACATGCACGTAACGTTAATACACTGCGATAATTGCTACTGCCATGTCGATGCACGTAACGTTACAGCACTGCGATAATTGCATTACGTTGCGAAGCCTCGTTAATTCTATCCCTATTTTTAAATATTCAATAAGCCTTTATCAGAGGTAAAACAACTGAAGTATCAATATATATGTTAGCATCACATTACACTTCATATTTAGTATCATTCAATTATCATGTCATTAAATTTCCTTACCAAAGTTTGCTCGTAACCGAGCTCTCTTCTATCCGGCTGCAGCGCCATGTTTACGATGGCAGAGGTTACAGGTGCCAACGGGCTCAACTACAAATAAGGAGGTACAAGTTTTATTTTGTACATTTTCTTCAGACATAAATAACACAATTTTCAACATAATTTACTCATGTTTTTACGTACCTATTATTTCGCTATTATTTTATTATATAAAATGCTAAAAAGGGAATCTTGTTTTGGTAAATATAACTAAATATTTTTTTTTAAATGTAAAATGTCATAAACACTGTCCCTATATTAAAAATCATCTATCTTTAAATATTCGGCTTGTAGTACACACATAATATATCACGCTTGTGTACCTTGTACCCGCCCCAATTGGTAATCGCCATCAATCCAACCGCGAAATTTAAAGGACTACCAATCTATTTAGGGGATGGGGGAAGGGTTGTCGAAGAAAGGGCAAGGGCAAGTCAGGGCACTTTTTTGACAGTAATTGAGGGACACTTTTAATTTTCAAAAAGGAGCACTTTTGTCAATTTTCGTAAAAGTTGGGGACGCATAGGCTATGTTTTGAGTGTAGGCGGGATGGGGGGGGAGGGTACAAGGGGGCACGACACCACACATTTTTTTCAAACATATTATGTATATTTTTGATGATGCTGTTATGTTTTATGGCTTTGGTGAATCGCCACTCCCACCCCCGCCACTCACACCCCCGCCACTCACGCCCGACACTCACGCCCCGACACTCAGGCCCCCGACACTCACTCCCCGATACTCAGGCCCCCGATACTAACGCCCCCGACACTCACACCCCTTCCACTCACACCCCCGCCACGCCCACCCATCCCACCACACCCACCTCACCATGCCATTTTAGCAAAAATTATCCATCCATCCATCCATCCATCCATGTTCATTTGTAGTAGGCGCCTTTTCCATAGGATACAAAGCGCCCAGAATGCTGCCCCAAAGTTCAGTAAGTAAAAAATGATTAAAAAAGAAAAGTCTTAAGACGTGTTTTGAACTGTCCAAGTGAACTGGCATGGCGAATGTGTGAAGGCAAAGAGTTCCAAACATGGGGTGCTGCAGCTGAAAAATCCCTAGAACCAGCTTTGGTGTTAGTTCTGGGTTCAGTCAGGAAGTTTTCAGAAGAGGAGCGAAGGGATCGTGCTGGTGTATAAAGTTTCAGACTGTTGGATATGTATTCAGGTGATTGATGTATCAGGGATTTGTAGACAATAAGACATGTTTTGTATAAAATTCGCTGTGACACAGGGAGCCAATGCAATTTGTTGAGCAAGGGTGAGGCATGATCACGACGACGTTTCCTGAAGATAAGCTTAGCAGCTTTATTTTGGAGTTTCTGTAGGCGATTTACATTTTTCATGGTAATACCATTCAAAAGGGAATTACAGTAGTCCAAACGTGATAGGATGAGTGATCGAACAACATAATGACAGGTTTCAACGTCAATGTACCGACGAATCTTGCCAATGTTTCTAATTATGGACATTTTTGCCAAATTTATGGACCTTTTAGCAACATTTTAGCAAAATTTATGGACCTTTTAGCAAAAGTTATGGACCTTTTAGCAAAATTAATTTCTGGACTTAATCCCCAACAAAGGTAAATGACACAAAACAACATTCATCAACATTGAGATTTTTGCAGCCAACATCAAAAGGCGCGACAGAAAAGGAGGGTGGGGGTGGGGGTGGGTGCATGCGCTTGTAAAGTTATATACGTGAATACGTGAATCTCAAGTGTTTTGTGTCATTAATTTTGTCGGGGATTGTAGCTGCTCTGTATATGACATCTCGAACAGAATAATTGGAGCATAAATAGTATGTGGGACGTGGAAAAGTAAAACCCCTTGAAAATGAGGGCATTTGGGAAAACTTATGTATACATTTTTGCAAAAAAGAGCAGTGAATAGAGGCCGGCCCAAAACCATGAAAAGTAACTAAAAACTGTCGTCAGTCAAATCTCAAAAATAACTGGGAAAAGGCGGCAGAGACTTTGTGGATAAAAATTAGACCTATGTACTTTAGAGAAAAACTCGACGAGTTTCAAAATGTTGCAGGGTTGGAACCCATATGACCTCCCCGAGTTAATAGCGTCGCCAGGCATCCATCACCGCGAACTGGGAAACAATGCTCCTAATCTTTTGACAAAAAGCGTGGGGACAATCCACACCTGAGTTGATTCAAGTCCTATACCCGTGGCACCACTAACGCTCCTCAGCATCTATCAGAGGAGACTTTTGGCCCTCGAACGCCGCAGAAAAGAAACTTCGGGTTCAGGCATATTTGCTTATATACTGTTATAAGATTCTATGGAATAAAATATGCATTGTTATGACCTGTGCATTGAATCCCGTTAATGCACGAGTAAGATTATTTGGTTTATTCCATTTTCAAAACAGGTAATTGTTTTAATAAAGCGAAAAAATATTTCTTAATTTTTCTCGTTTTTCACTCTTTTTAGTTGTTTCTTAGGCATTCTGAACAATCTAACACGAAAATTTTAAAACAAGAATTATGTTTGTGGCATCGTGCTTATAAACGTATTTAATGCCCATGCTCAAAGGACTTTGCACTCGCGAATGCCCCTCCTAAAGTTGGACCATTCCACTCGTGTCAACTTGAGTCCTTTGCCCCGTGCATTAAATACGCGTATAAACACTCTGCCTCAACATTAATCTTTAATTATATGATCAGGGGGTAATGGAAACATAAATGTTCCTAAAATGGGAACATTTTGCTACATGGAAGCCGCCATTTTGTGATATTTCCCACGATCATTTGCTATAATAACATTAAAGCCTAATGCAATGTTACATATTTTCAATTTGAGATACGTCTGGGAAAAATATCTTTGCTTGGGGAAACTTAAAACTTATGAAAATACCTTCATTACTGTCATGGCTACAACTTTTCCACTCCCATTTGATATGTTCACCCGATATGTTTTCGAAATATTAGAAAAAATAGACAATAGACTAGGCTTTTAGGCGCGAAATGGCCATTTTGAAAATTCAATTTCACCACAATAATGTTTAATATTTCAAGTACATGAATTAAAAACTATGACATTTTATCGCAACATCTGAACAATATGGCTGCACGACTTCAATATTCTCGTGTGTTATAAATGTTCCTATTAATAGGCATGCTTCCGGACTGACATGGGGAAGCTCCACACGGGCACAAGAACATGATCTATTCAGGGTTTACAATTTGCGTCTTTTGGTCAGCATTGGCGTAAATAACAGGGGTGCATTGGAGACAACCCCACCCCCCACTTCCCTTCCTGCCTCTCCATTAAGCCTCAGTGTGAGTTTTGTCGGAATTTTCCAATTCTATAAGGGTGTTTCAGCTGACGTCATGAGGTCACGTGACTTTGATTACATTGCCATTTTGTCGGGCGAGAACGATCGTCTGCTGTACACTTATTCAGACTTACAAACGCTTGCATGTTGTTACATAAGATAATTTTTGTAAGATAATTATGCCGGAATCTTGCTGTACCCGTTGGTTGCACTAATAGACGTGTTCAGGAATAAAAAGACGTTTTCTCGATTTCCATCTAATTGACGTTCGAAGTAGGTTTCTGCTGTACGACGCAACGTCTTTCAACCTTCGATGTAGGATTTGCATTGAGCACTTTTTACCAGGTATGTAAGCTTTGTCTGCGTACAACAAAAAATCGAATGGCGTTTACGTAAAAGTTACTCTTCGTATACCCGGTGAATATAAAACGTTAGGAAAATATGAAGATGCGAACAAAAATAATAAAATTCGCTGAACTGGTAGGTAGGTTAGCAGGCAGTATGTTTTATGTACGTGTGATGTAACTGAGCTGTGTGAAGACGCGTGAAACGCAACGACCCCCCGGCAAAATGGCTTCCAGATGAGTTAGAGTCACGTGATTGAAATCCCCCTATTGATGATCTGTCGGCGGTCGGTGGAATGTTAGTCGCGCGCGCTATAAGTGCATACTATTGATAGTAGGCCTCTATTTCCCTTTGATGACCATTTAATAACTACTTAAACTTGGTCTATTTGTACTTAAACTATTTGATTTTGCTACTGACGGTCGTTAGTTACACATTTACAACCTGTGGATCATAGCGTTAGGAAGCCCACAATTTTAACTGTGTTTGATTGCATATAGAACAAAAACAAACATTCCGGTAGTTTTATAATTGAGCTAAATACAATTAAGGAATGATGGGACAAAAACTGATTGAAGAAAAGATTTAAAGTAAGACGTGTGTTGAACACAATCATCAATGACCTGTCAAAACAAGATTCAACGACACTACCGTTGGGGTGCTAAAAGCCTTTTAATTGTCTCTTGACTACTAAGCCTACTCTCATTAATAACAGCAATAACGTATCCTTAAAGATGAATCTAGAAGAACTAAAGTGGGTAGTTAGCTCCAATTCTGTTCACTATTTCAAAAGTCAACATTGATAAGTTCTTTACGAACTCTGGGCGTCTTTGATTTTTTTTTGTGATTTTTTTTGGTGTGATGTTGTAAGTTTTGGCTTTTTCTGAGGTGACTAACCCTTCTTAGCCCGTAATCTTGTTATGTTACGTTATGTTACCTGAAGGTTCTTTGTGACTTATTCCCTTGATTTGAGGAATATGAAAATATGCGTGCTCTTCTAAAAGCTTGGGAGTTTGGAGATGGAGAACTCGTTCCAAGATATCACGAAGATCTCCTTAACTGCATTGCAAAGTTTGAGATGAAAGGCCATTTTGAGAGTATGGTAACTCTGCTGCACATTACACTGACACTCCACATTTATTCCGCTCATGATGAGAGCAAGCTTTTAGCTACCTGAAGAGAATAAAAATATACCCAAGAAGCTCAATGACTGAGACACGTCTTTCAGATTTATCATACATTTCCATCAACCGAGAAGTTGTCGCAAACCTATTAGTAAGAGATTTGCAAGAAGCATTCCTACAGCCTGGAAAACAAGGCAGGTTCCTGCATCATGTTAGAGGTAAGAATTGTATACATGTTTTAAGTTTTAAGATATTGCGAGGTGGTCAAACGGAGACGTGCATGTCAGAAACAAAGCAAATAATGTCACAGTAATGCGACATATAATACTATTTCCGTCAAATTTAGATTAATTCTTTAAAGATGATTTTAAATGTTATTTTGGGCTTTGAAAGATCTGGGGTGTGAAGGCCCTTAAATTTCTTTAGAAATTTGCCATTTAATGATATCACTTTATCGGAAATTTGTGTCTCCCCCCCCCTCCCTCCCCACCAGGTCATCCTTCTTACGATTTGCGAAAAAGCGGGGACGTCCCCACTCCCCACCACCCCCCACACCCTCCCCACCTCCACCCATCCAGAATTTCTAGTTACGCAACTGGTCAAGTGGAGATGATTCTGATATCTAGACAATTCGGACATGATTGAGATGTATGATTTAAGAAATTAAGCAGTACATCCGATATCTTAAATCTCTGCCCGACCACGTATCCAAGTACGATGTTGTCAACATCATGCCGAGTTGGGCATTACTGAGACACACTCTGACTGTCTGATAAAAGAACATCCGATATTCTACATTTATGCCCGACTAAGATTAGTAATTTTTTAGACAATTTCCAAATAACCATGTCACTACGACGACGTCCGCAGCAGAATTCAGCACAGGCCTTTTCTTTTTTTAAAGATCTTCTGTCAGTTATGAATATATTTATATATATATATGTGTGTATATATATATATATATATATATATATATATATATATATATATATATATATATATATATATATATATATATATATATATATATATATATATATATATATATATATATATATATATATATATATATATATATATATATATATATATATATATATATATATATATATATATATATATATATATATATATATATATATATATATATATATATATATATATATATATATATATATATATATATATATATATATATATATATATATATATGTGTATATATATATATATATATATATATATATATATACATATATATATGTGTGTATATATATATATATATATATATATATATATATATATATATATATATATATATATATATATATATATATATATATATATATATATATATATATATATATATATATATATATATATATATATATATATATATATATATATATATATATATATATATATATATATATATATATATATATATATATATATATATATATATATATAAACAACCAGAAGTTACGATCATCATGGCCGCGGAGAAGTGGGCCGTGGGTGGGGGAGTGGGGACGTCCCCGATTTTTCGCAAATCGTAAGAAGGATGACCTGCAATTTTGTAACAATTACTGTTGCAAAAAATTTGAACAACATGTCCACGGAAACTGATACCACCCCTCTCACATGAAATACTGCTCCGCGGCCTATGTATGAGCATGCCTCTATGGAATGACTGGCTTGACTAAGACAATGCTGCAAGGTACCTTGACAGGAAGCAGAAAAAGACTAAAGGAAAATATGGGAGGATAACATCAAAGAATAAAAGAAGTGGCAAGAACTTGTCAAAGAGTCAACAATGGTGCCTCAACGACCAGAAATTGGTTGCGCAGAATGAGTGAGTGAATGTTTTTGCTGGAAGGACGGTCCTCTAGGTTTCGCCCAAGTGGGAGTTTCGGGGCTTTTCCTATCTCACTGTCACGTATTTGCGTGGCTAGTGAGTAAAGCCATTTCGGGACCCATTTAAACTTTTCTAATATTTACCGATGTTGAGGCAGTGATGGCATTTAGTGGGGTTCAGGGAGCAACGTTTCTTTAATTTCGGGAATTTTCCTTCGATTTCATTTATTTTGGGACAATTTTCTTCAATTTTGGGGCAATTATTTTCCAATTTTGGGGCAATTTTCTAAATTTTCTGGCAAATTCTTTACTTTTCTTAAATGTTTGGGAATTTTTTTTCAATTTCATTCGGTTTTTTTTCGATTTTTCAGGATATTTTTGGGAATTATCTTTCATATTCAGGAAATGTTGCAATTTTGTTTTAAAGTTACACAAATTTCCGATAATTTTACCAAATTTTTTAATAATTTTACCAAAATTTTCAAATAATTTTACCAAAATTTCCAATAATTTACCACAAGTTTCCTTCATTTTCAAAATTTTATATGAACAATTTCCCATTTTAATTTTAATTTTAATTTATCTCCCATCCAGGAAGGTGAAATCAGACCCCATCTCCCCGCTTTTATACGCCTCTGGGTACAGTCGTTTTCAGATAATTATAATTTCCCCTGGCACCGAAAGCTGAATACGCCACGAGGAGGAAGGGGAGGGGGAAGTATGCTTCCATTGCCACGAATGGTTCGTTTTTTATATCATTAAATTCAATTTCATTCTCTAGTCTGATAGATACGTCCTCGTTTTTCTCTCTCGTTTTCTTTTGTCACAACATTTCGCCACAACAATGTCTGAATGCTTTTTGAATTAATTTGCTGGAGGGGAGGGGGAGAGGGGGGGAAGAAACTTACATTGCCATGAATGATTCTTTTCTTTTATTTCATCAATTAAGTTTCATTCTATAGTTACACCCTTGTTTTTTCTTTCATCTTCTTTCAACACTGTTTGCATGTGCTTTCTACTGTTAAACTATTAGTTCAGTGGTCAAGCATGTCCATCTTATATTACAAGACTTCAAAAGAAACAAAATGGTGAAGAAAGCGTTCAAAAATCTTATTCCGTAAAGGATATTTAAGTTTAAAACTGCTATCTGTGTAGAAATGACTGGTGTATTAAGCAGGTAAGTTCACTATGAAAAGTTGATGTCTTCATCCTCACATTCATAACGATTGTTAAATGTACTTTAAAGAAAGTTTTTTTTTGTTTCACTATTTAGATTATTTTTCCTCGAACTTTCTTCAGGCTGTCAAGTGGTATATTATAAATACCCTTTCTAGTTTCAGTTTTACTACTTTTTTGACATGATTAAGACCTAAAATCGCAGGAAAAAATATAAAAGAATACATAAAGACTCAGGAATTGAAGCTATGACATCACAACTAGTCTGATTTCAGTCGTTTCTACACAAATGATACCAAACTTTAAACTTAACGGAATAAGATTTTTGAATGCTTTTTTGACCATTTTGTTTCTTTTGAAATCCTGATTCATATAAGATAGACTTGTTTGACTCCTGAACTAATTAATCCCTTAACAATCATAGGTTTTTTGTTGTTGTCAGAAATCAATACAAGCTTTTGATAAAGGAAGAAAATGCTCTCCATCCAATCATGCATGCTGGGCCAATACAAATTTAAATTTCCACCGTTTCTTTTCCTTCTTAGCACTTAAACATGAACTTTTAAAAGATCATATTGTTTCAAAAAATTGCGTTATAATTTTTCGAAATATTTCTAGTAATTTTCTTTGCATTAGCGTCTTGTGATGGATGTCTTCTCTAAGAGTTATTTTCAAATGTTTGAGAGTGGTGGCGTCTTGAACTTGTTTATTTTCAAAAATCAAACAACGCGGGAGAAAGATACAGTTTTTTGTGGCATGATGGAGTTATGCAAATTGAACTAAAACATAAGGAACCGATCAAGACGTTCATTTTTTGTCAGGAAAGGC